>CAJQUW010004133.1:0-420000 GCA_907163375.1 Prostheceraeus crozeri | reverse complement strand
TGAGTTTCTGACGGATAGTCTCCAAAACAAAGACAAAAACGTCAATCACCAAAAAATATACTTAAAAATTTTCCATTGTAAAATTTTCCATTTGCATCACTGAAGAATAAATGTAGCCTAGTTTTTTGAAAAAAAGTTGGTAAACCCACATCATAGATCATTGTAGGCTTACCTGAACCTATCTTTAGTGATCATTGCTGCATCAATTATCAATCATTTTCGATGAGTTTATCAAATGTCGCTTTAAGTTGGATGAATGCGACTCGGCTCCTCCCATCTTGTTGTTGTGTGCTTCACACGGTTTTTCTCCAGTCTCTACCAAGCAGAAGAATCCCCCATCCTTCTCCAAAAAATATGAGTACACTTTCGATTTTAATATGCGCTTTGGAGGAGCCATCACACACGATTGACGCTAGAGTAAGAGGTAATGTTCTCTTAACAAACTAGTATTTCATTTTTGTCTCTGATGTGACCTTTGGCGCGTAGGTGTGGTCGCGGCTAGGAAGGCTTGTCTTCTCTACTAAATAGCCGAGTGAAAAGACAATCCTTTTTCCACTATCACGGTTCATTCCCTCAATTACAAGCTTTGCATGCACTGCTGTCTCTGTACTTTTGTTTGACGGAGAAAGTTGACATCAAGACAGTGACAGCTATATGCATGGGGGTCATTAATTTGTTTGTATTATATTTCGGGTCTAATTATAAGCCGGAGACCGGCGTCCCATCATTTGATAGGACTCCGACTCCAGCAAAAATGACGGGACTCCGGTACTCCGACTCCGACTCCACACCCTGTAACACTCAATACTTACATGTAATTTCGTAATTCATTTGCGATATGACACAGTAGGCTATGTTGCCAACTATATGAAGTATCTTATCCAAGTGATTGTTTATCTTCACATGATGTATTTCTTGAGTAGCAACTTCTTCAGCAACTTCTGAAAAATTCACATGGGCAATATTCGTGCTCAACGTCTACATTCACACCAACTTGAGAAAAGCGATCGAAACATGTCAGTCGATCTGAACATAAGCCATTGTCTTAAATAGACTTTTTAACATGAATAGATCGGATGTGTCCCCAGACTAACTTAACAATTTAAGCAGAGCAATTCCTTGCCACCGTAGACGCTGCACTTCGCCGTACAAAGGCGATCGTCAGTACGGCTCGGAATGGCCCAAACTAGCATGGTTGAACAAGTTGAAAGACTACATTGCACAGCAGGCTGCTTTAAGCATATTTATCCTGAAATCTTGTTCTTAAATTGTTCAAGTTTGATGACATCTTTCTATTCTATGCCCACACGAACGGGAGCTCCGAAATCTTCATGATTATCAGCTGCAAGGAAGAGCCAGGATAATACAGGGCAGCCTGTTACGCAGTCATTCAGCTTGCTCAGCTATCCATGATATTTAAGCCAGTTTTGGCCATTCCGAACCGCTCTGAGTAGTCCTTGTGCGGCGAAGCGAAGCGTCTACGGATGCCCAGGAACTGTTGTGCTTAAATCACTCAAGTTTGAGGACATCACTCTACGTTTAGAACATTAAGAGAAAGCAAGCATTTTAATGCCGGAAACACAGCATTTTGATTAGATTTCACTCACATTAACATATCTGTATACCGTACATCACCTTTTTGAAGCTGTTGCTAGCATGATTATACATTCACATGTTATATGAGATGACCTGACCTCCGCGCGAAAAATTGTAGCTTTGGACTTAGCATTTTATACAGCATTTTTTTTAGAAGTACAGAAAAATATCATTTTTTTACCGAAAACTTTAATCTGCTTTCCATTGGATGCATGCGTGTTATTTTCTTGATACTGTCTGACAAGAAGGAGAGCCGAAAAAGCTCGGTAGTTACAGATTCGAAGTGGGCCATATGAGGCAGTGTTACGAGTGAAACAGTGTGCTTACAGTTGCATAGCAAGTTTACATGATGTGCAACAAATTCACATGCAGTCTCACAAATTGCTTGTTTATCTCCGTTTTAGTCGTGATTAGCATTTCCATGCATCATAGTCTAATTCTACGGCTAGCACACTCATGAAGAAGCTATGTAAAAACGGGCCACAGAATTACTTATGAAATTATTAAATTTGAAAGCTATAGCGACTTAGCAAAAGACAATTATTGGTTTTGTCAGAAATTTGTATTGGAAATATTTGCAATACTGCAAATAATTATAAATATTAAATCTATTTACTTTCTACAATTGTAAGTAGCAAGATAGCATTAGGCAATTTCATTTCGGAAATCCAAATTTGCAAATTGTAGCTTGACATATTGGATACATGTAGGCTAGGCCTATTTTTACATGCAGCTTGCTATCGTTTTTTAGAGATGTAGTTCGGTCAAATTTTTAACCTTGTGTCAATGGCGTCTAAACTAAAACTTGGAGTCAATTGTAATGCACGAAGAACTGAAGAATAATGGAAGGAAAGAAGCATCACCCACGCGTCTTGCACGTCTAGCATGTGGTCTTTTATTGTCGTATCGATTATGCCCTGAAAGGCTTATAGGAGGCTTAATGCAGTGTGAGGACGCAAACAGCCAGTCGATGCGGGGCTTATAGGCCTACGTTAGCATGCCGAGAGTCAATTTCGTGGTTTCTGAAATGAAAATTTTACACAGTTTCGAGTCAGTTGGAGAAGCCAACTCGCCAATTCGAAACTGTACACTGTGGGTGCAAAATTTTCCTTTTAACTGAATTATAAATCACAGAAGGCAGAACCATCGCACAGACTATTGTAGACACGGACAGCGCCCATATTTTACTCCACTGCAAGGTCAATTGAGCATTAACAGTGAACGTTGCATGTTCATAAAGACCCCTGTGGGAACGAATCTTGCGAAAAACTGGCGAATGTCAGCTGCAGAATATCATGCTACAGTTCAGTCATATTTGCGGGATATTCGCTGGCGAAGTTCGCCGGCGACAATTCGCGCTCTATATGTCACCTTATACTTTTGACTTTCTCTCTTATTTTCTTTAGTAATCCGCCTCTACAGCCGAGGCTCTATTCTCTCCCTCACCTCCTCACTATCCCCCACATATATCTAATCTATCTAAGAAATAAGTGCAGACTATCATTCTTTGATAATGATAAGAATATAGAGAATCCGCATATATCAATTTTCATAACATCTCTTGACATTCAATAATTTACAACAATGACAAATATTTGGATAATATCATAGTATTTACTGCGACATTTATGGAAGATAAATACTTTTTTTAGTTTAAGCCTTCGTGAATTAAAAAAAGATCCCTTTTTATCAGATGAGACTGAGTATACAATATATTTTCATGTGAAGGTAATATACGAACATTACTACTTACCACTAATTAGTTGCTACAATATCCACGATTTCGCCGGTTGGCGAAAAATCAGCTCGCATTAGTTAACTAAGTCAATTACCTATAACTCTAAGTCTATATAACTAAGTCAATAATCTACCAACTAATTATAGCAACTTTTTCGCCACCTGTCGTTTTTTAATTTTACACATGTTTTTGGATAAATGATGACCATTTTCACATGCGGAGATAGTTTTTACACGAAAATAAACCTTTAAAAAAATTATCCACAAAATCGCTACCTCGCCAGATAATCTGTTGATATTAGCAAGATGCGTTCCCACAGGGACTGTGGGTATAAGCTCAGCGAGCGAGTACATGCGCATTTCTGTCTCATGGCCTATAAAAGTGGTAGGCCTAGGCCTCCATCACATAAGCCGATATAGGCTTAGTGAACTACCGGTAAGCCGTGATTTATTGATTCATTTAAAATTAAATGAAAGAAAACATACATTAGGCCTATTATCATCGCTACATACTCAGAAATATAGCCCCCGCTGCATATGTTACTCGCCAATAACAATGTCAATCCTATCGTTTTTCCAAAATTTTCCAGTTTGGGATAGTTTTGAACACTGCTCGCATCCTACGACACGGAGGCCATCAATCGTGGGCCTAAATGGAAGTTATATTGCTGATCTGCATGTAGGTAATAACGGTGCAGTGGACAGTTTTACTAGCCTTGAACAATCAATCTATACACAGAGAGATTTAGAAAAATTAACGTCTGATTTCATTGTCGTAACCCGAGCGATCAAATTTAGACATTTTTTGCTATAATTTACTTAATTTGTGCGCGTGTGTCTTCAAAATAACTGCGCTACCACTAGTGGATAAACAATGACCACTATCGAATTTGAAGTCACTCTAGCAATGGGTCGCGTGACAGAGGCTGATTAAGAACTCAAATTATCCACATTAGCTCCGCCTCCCCTACAGAAATCGATGCTTCACTAGGTGACATGCCAAGCTCAATCACGCGTGAACCACGCGTAATTACACATGACCCCAAACATCCGTGGCTATGCGGGATATTGCTGCAATATAAGTTATACAAGTTAGTATAGTTGGCAGTCCTGTTATATAGACTTTGCGTCTCATGTGTCTGCATGTATCAGAGGCTAAATAGGACCTCAATGTATCAATGTGATATGACCTCAATTTCATGCTCAGGGAAGACAGAACATGCTTAGCGGTTCATCTTAGTGGTTCGAGCGGCAGCGCAGACAACCGTGGACGACGCGCAAACTATAAACGCTCGCCCGCGCATATTCATAAACATTTCCCATGTTTTAGCAGCATCAGATCAAGTGATTTCTGACTCTTAGTGAAGCGTGTATGTACGCGGGTAGAATAGAATGTCTTTAACCACGGATGTTTGGGGGTGTTCCGTAATTACGGTTGAATCACGCGTGGCATGTCACCTAGTGTTGTATCACAGTGAAAACAATTATGACCGATGTCAGGTATAAAGCTAAACGATTACTTTTAGTTTCATTTCAATTTTTGATAAACTGCCTTTAGAGTGATGCACTCACTTTAAATATCTGCAGCTGAGAATGATGCTTTGACTCTTATAGCCGACAGTTGTAAACAATAAGTTATATCAACTAGCATCGACAGTATTTATGCTTAAATGACACGCGTATAGTCTGTAAACCCATTATATTCCTATCATAGCTAGGTTGCCAATAAAACGTCTTCATTATCTGTATCAATTTTAATACAAAAGTAACGAGAATATAGAAGGAAGAACGGCCATCATTGAGGAGGAAAGGGAAAATGACACATCAAGATCAAATGTCCATTTCACTGTTTGAATAAGGATCAATTGAGAAAAACAAAAACATTGAATCTAATCGAAGATATCAAATGTAGAATTTCAATAATCGGCTTGATTTTGGATAAAGGAATGTTAGACAGCATAAACAGACATTGACTCTCCGATGTAAGTCAACGGGCAAGAATATTTTGCTCTTGAAAATGAATGAGTGGCATTTTGTAATCTCTCAAGCAATTCATGATCTTTCCATACTATCCGAAAGCTGATTTGATGTTCTCTTCAAACATAGCTATGATCAACATTATTCCAACGCCCGTCATTATACCACAGTTTTGAATGACAAAATGAGCGAGACGGCTCTCACCAGCTTTTGCGTTTATTGAACTCAGTTCTGGCAGCTGAAATGATAATGAAAGATTAATTACTCAATTTTACAAAGGATAATTATTCAATCAGTTTAGATTATTAGCCAAGAGAAGTTCGCATTGAATATAGCAACATCTCTGTATTTGTATTTCTACTAAACTTGATAACGGTACTTTTAAATCAAATGTTTATTACAAGCCTGCCCATACTAACAGGTATTTAGATTTCAACTTAAATTACACTTTCTCCCATCAAGCTTCTGCTGTTAGGAGTTTGCATGATCGTGCCTGTAATTTCTCTTCGAGTGATGTCGATGATAAAGATGACATTAGTAAAATAAACCGAGTCCTCAGTGAAAATGATTATCCTAAATATTTTTTGAATAAAACTAATAATAATAAAAATACTAATAAAGATTAGAATAAGTGTGTTGTGCTTCCTTGTATCAGGGGTTGTTCAGAGCGTATTGTTCTGACGGAGTTGTTCGGATGACATTTAGTGAAGCATACTACATGAAGCAGCGAGGCAGTGACGCGCTGAGCAGATGTGACATCTGGTTACCCACGGTATATAGGACATTTTTTAGTGCTGCTTAACTTTGACCTAACGACGTGTAACTGAGAAGGCACGAAAATTCCCCTTTTTAATTTTTCGATTTTTTATTTTGAATATAAATTGGATTCGCGGCACTCTTTTTTCTTATTTTTGTATTTGTAGCAAAAATTGGTTGTTTTGAATTCAGACCTTCACCGATGTAGAAAAAATAAATGCAACAAACTTATCAGACAGCGGATGGTCTAACGTTGGTGTTGTTGTTCTACCCGGCTCATTCTAGCGGATAGGAGGGTTCGTATCAAGACAGCACGAAGCGACACATCCAGTAAGGAAATCAATGCTTATTGCTGCCGAGGAGTGCCCCGGGGAGGAGAGGGCCAATCCAATACCACCGGGTTGCTACCATACCCAAGCCAAAGCTACTCACACAGGGTGACCAACAGTGACAGGGGGAGGCAGTAATCCCAGTGGTCCCACCCCACACCTTACCTCCGAAGAGGGGCAGCGACCATCGCTGAGGGGACTTTGGAAAAGGGATAGCTAGAAATGCCACAAGGGAGGAAGCTCAGAGCATTGTTGCGTATCCCATCAGCTAATATTCGGCCGTCAGAATCCCCGAAACATCAATTGTCAGCGTGGCCTAGTGAAGAATGCGCGAGCTCGTCTCCACCGCGGACTTCGGTTCGATTTCAGGCGAGTGCGGTCGGGGAGTCAAGGGTGTTGTTGTCTTGTATTGACTTATTGTCATTCTCTTTAGATGTTCAACATCAACTTAGTATAGCCACTGAGGAAAGGCAATGAGAATAAGACATCAAACTGCCAACACCAGGCCCCTTTTAGTCGCCTCTTACGACACGCAGGCGAACGTCGGTCCTCTTCTTTTCAGCCCCGAGAACCGCACGGGCACGTCTGATGTCTATGTACGTAGTGTGATCATGTGATGTATATTTCAGGACGGCGTTTGATTGTAAAAAAGGGAATTTTCCCCGTATATTCGAGGACGTTGAAATATTTATCTCAAGTGATGTACAAAAGTTTAGTATTACTAGTCCGGGACCTCAGTTGTGCAGGGAGCCAGGTCATGCCTGAAACATTCACATTAGCATTGTACACCTCCTCTTGTACACTTCGCCCCTGCCTTCCATAAATAACTTAGAACGAAAAGTCCCCATGTCTTTCCAATGGTGACATTGTGATGTATACATTGTTCACACGATTTTCTTGAGTCACTGACTTAAGATAAAAGTCTAACAGTGATTGCTTCTTCAATGTGATTAGTGCAGAAAGCACTTTTCTTTTACTCGCATAACAATGTGCTGACTTTGAATTAAACCACAGTAATTGAATCAATAATTATTAGTAATTTCCTCTCTGATACAGTTGTCTGTTTCCACTTGTAACTCATTCCTTTAATTCAAACGACAATTCATGTGAAAGAGGACAACCTGTAGATCCTTTCCACTCAATTATCGACTTTTTCCTGAAGTCAAGAACTCTACAAAATCGCACTTATAACATACATGTCGCAATTTATCTATTAGAAATAAATGAGTTTTCAATCAACGCTATCCATGAGAGACAGGCGATCCGATCAGGCAGACGCTCAAGTTTTGTAGTATTCAAGGAACTTACATCGCAATGTGAAAGTTTCAGGAAAAATCTCTTTCCCTGCACATCTTCGTGCAGGTCCTGAACTAAATGAATGTCGTCGATATTAATTAGCGATCATTTTGACCTGCATGTGGTCTCCGTGGCACAGCGGTTAAGTGCTTGGGTTAGCGATCTTTCGGTCCAGAGGTCGAGCCCGATAGTGTCATTGGAAGTCGTCAAGAAGGGCATCCGGGCTAAAAGATCACAACGTTCCATATTAAAGTCTGACTGTGTCAGCATCGTCCAGCCCGCAGTAAGAGGGAGTAGTGACGTTAAACCATCATTCATTTATTCATGTAAATGATAAGCAGATAACTAATACATGAAAACGCTGCTCTGTTTCAGAATTAACTGAAAATGCATTGTCACGTATAATCACGGTTTTAGAAGACATGTCAAGAAAATCTATCAAATAAAGAAAGGCTGTAGGAAATGAGACATATCCTTAGCTTCACGGCAAAAAGGATAGAAAGGTTTATATAATCAGCAGTATTATCTGAGAGCTACATGTACGAGTAAGACAAGGATATTGGATACATCTTCCTCTATTGACTATTTGTTTAGATATGTGGTTGTCCTAGTTCTTTTGTTCGCAGCTGACACGTAAAGCAGCTGACGGGTACACTTAATGAGTTTGTAGCATCGCCTTTTTCACAGTCGTAAGATGAAAGATAGCCATATCAAGGATTGCGGGATTTCTTGACATGACACAATACATAGCTAGACCCAGGGATGCAGAGTCGTTTCATTTTGATAGGACTCCGACTCTGACTCCTGGTGGCCACTATGTCAGCCTTAGTTCTGGTAACCTACATCATACGAGTAGATCATTATATGCCTACCTGAGCCTGATTTTAATGATCATTGCTGTATCAAATCAATTATTCTCTATGAAAGTTTACCAACTTTGCACATCACTTGTTGGTGTGTGTTTCACACGGTTTTTCTCCAGTCTCTACCTTTGGTGCGCATGTGTGGTCGCGGCTAGGATGGCTTGTCTTCTCTACTAAATAGCCGAGTGAAAAGACAATCCTTTTTTCACTATCACGGTTCATTCCCTCAACTATTACAAGCTCTGTATGCACTGCTGTCTCTATACTTTTGTTTGACGGAGAAAGTTGATATCAAGACAGTGACAACTATATGCACGAGAATGAATTATTTGTTTGTATTATATTTCTGGTTTAGTTATAGGCCGGAGTCCGGAATCCTATCATTTAATAGGACTCCGACTCCAGCAAAAATGATAGGACTCCGGGACTCCGACTCCAATTCCACATCCCTGGCTAGACCTACGCATGGTGGTCACACATTAGCTACGACAACTAACTGTACATGTATACTTTACTACCAATAGCCGTAGCCCAATGCTGAGTGAGATGGTCCCTATGTATTAATCACTATATTTTCTTATTTCTTGCGTCCAGTTTTCACGTATTTTCTTCCAAATCGTCCTGTCAACTAAGTAGGAAATAGTAGACTTTCTATGGTGCTGCTGTGAATGGCACTTCTAAAAATGTCGGTTCCATCTCTACTTAAGATCAATGTGCCTATCAGAAATCTCACCTTTGAGAAATGGATATCGGTGTCAATGACAACTCTTCATTTCTTCGTGCACTTGAATTATCGAATCAATTGATTTTCTAACGAATTTGCATTCAATATTTCAACCATCACTTTTCGTCTCCTGTTGCCATTAATCAGTGAGAAATATAATACTCTTGCGCACGACAACGAATGAGACAAAGTAGTAATAAATCTACTTATGTAGACTGAAAATCAGTCAAAGGATTGAAGACGGAAACAGTCTTTTATTCCGCAGGTATAGAATAATATTTCCTACTGTCGACTTCCTGCGCAAATTATTCGATATTTGAATTCGAAGCAGACCAGATGAAATGAATACTTGAACTTACTTACTTTTTAAGCCGATTACTCTTCCTATCAAATAGCATCTTATTTTTGTAGGCGAACTTGTTTGTCGAAGAATTGTCAACATCGGAATTATGCCCAGATCAAACATTTCTTCAGTAATCTAGGAAGATCTGGTGTGGATTGTCATTGTTTCCGCAGGAGTTGAGAAGACTGGACAAGACTATACTACAAGAACCTCCGTTCGTGATAATTTGCGGAGGTCTTGGGTGCTTTTGCGTGTGCAACTTGACTGCTGACACTCTTCCATCCATGATGAGTCAGAAAATAATGAACAAACAATGGAAGTAGAGGTATGCCTTCAATAATCTTCTGATGTGGAAGCTCGACATCAGACAGAGTGTAGACAGCAGAAATTTAATGAATGGTAATAAAGAGAAAATCATTGGTCTCATCAGCTTATTATCCTCTGAGTGTCAGCAAAAGTTCCGCCTACTTCAACATAAGCTGCCACTTTTTGCTGACATTCAGAGATTCTTCAGATTGCTACTGTCTACACTCTGTCTCATGTCGCGCGAAGCACGATTATTTAAGGCATACCGTGCTTCCATTGTCCAAAAAGTCCGGCTATTGAAGGCATGCCTTTGATGCTATTGTTTGTCCATTCTTCTCTGACTTATCATGGATGGAAAAGTGTCAGCAATAAAATTGCACATGTAGTTGCAACCTTAGCGGTAGTATTTCAGAGTATGCCGGTCACTTTTGTTGATATACCTCATGCATTGAGCTCTGAACTTGAAAGACTTCAGAATTGAGCCATTGTCGGTAGAATTTTTAAATTCTGAAATTAGTCAATCATTTATGTACTCATGGGAAAATGCACTCACTCTCACTCTCTGTGTCATGCTTTTGATAGTCACAACAGCTGGGAGACTGCGGTATTCAATTCTGAAACATTATCATGCGATAAAACTTTTCAGCCGTGACAACATCCATGTGTTAAATCGCTAAAATATTTTGTTGTTTCTCCCCGCTTTTACTGTAGTTTCAGATAAAACAGGGATCCCAA
The DNA here is from genome assembly GCA_907163375.1 of Prostheceraeus crozeri. Classification (NCBI taxonomy): domain Eukaryota; kingdom Metazoa; phylum Platyhelminthes; order Polycladida; family Euryleptidae; genus Prostheceraeus; species Prostheceraeus crozeri. The sequence continues at coordinate 409,338 of CAJQUW010004133.1, read as the reverse complement.
ATCGGTCAGGATCCGAATTCGGGAAGCATTATAGGTTCTTGATAAAAATGAATATCTGATCGATCTTTGCACATCCGAAAACTCATGAGACAAGGCCCAAAATTTACATTGTACAATGTACAATTAGGCGTGTATGTACAACCTATTTTTTTCGGTATTTTCGTAGATTAATCGTGAATACTAGATAACTTTCTGACATTTATGAGCCTATTGGATTACCATTCAAGGTCATCCAAAAGATACATTTTGATGACCATATCACAGTGCAACTACCACATACTTCGGCCTCAGCTTAAAGATGTACATTACACGTGCAAGGTATGTGCGCATGACTGAGCGCATCATTAATATTGTTTATATCTACATACATGAAAAGCTAAATTAATTGTAGTTGCTAAGCCATTGATGAGTATTTGAATAAACGATGTCCAAAAAATGAATTCAACTTTCAATATCCTTTCGTCTTCTGAGTTTCGACTCAAGAAACATGAATACGGAAAAACTACGAATCCTGTTGCAGAATTTTTCACATTTCAGCATCCAACTTTTTCTCCTCTCTTGGACAAATCTCGAGGTCCATCCTTTTCACTGAAACAAAAACTAAAAATTGATGTCCCTGAGAGAATAATAAACAGTGCTTACTGTATATCGGAAATTCGGTACCAATTGCCTGACGATGCTCGCTGTGTTGCTGATAATTATTTATACAAGACTTTATACGAAGATGACGCTGATATGTATGACAGCTCATTTACTTGCTGTTTCTAGACCTATATCATTATAGATTCGCGATTAGCACGCTGGTAAAATTTTACTAACTTGCTAATTGCAAATCTCAAATTTATCCGGGAATGTCTGCAACTTTAAATAGGGAATTGTGTCGACGTTGAGAGATGTGAACTAGGCCTGCTGATGATTCCTGATAGTGAATGAATGGCAGCTATTCAAACATGTTCCCATTTTTCAACACAGGATGCAACTCAATATATAATTATTCTATTTACATGTATTTCATTATAGTCCGGTGAATCGCTGATGTTGTTGACTGTAAGAAAGAGTTTTCAACGAAGTCTTCATGACTCTGCTTAACACGAAATAATATGCTCCTACGGAAAATCGATTTTCAATCACACAATGAATATATTTGCCAAACAAATAGAATCAATATTAATAAATAGAAACAAATCTCCATTGCAGGAAAATGATATTGACTCAGTTAACTTGAGCTCGCTAAGAGAAACACTAATCCAATATCTCAACCTTGGTGGCTTCCTGATCGATTTCTCAATCTATTAACTTCTCTTATCGCAAGTTAATATCTGACTGAACGAAACCTTTCATTGAGTATTATATGTCATCGGTGACAAATGTCAGCTGTTTGTGACGAATGTTCGATGCAGATTGACTTCGCTTTTCTTATAATTAATGTTTACGATTAGTATCTGGACATTCTTCGTAAACTGATAGTTAATGCCTTGATCTGATTTGGAAGAGAACTGAATCAATGAAATTCAATATAAAGTAATAAATCTATCAACTTGGAAGTTGTGGACATCAAATGAATACATATTGTGTTACAGGTCTGAGAAGATCATATCACACTTCATTGTTGTGGCTAGGAACCTCGTTTAAAGGCCCATGATCTAACTGACTTACGAATGATAAAGTTGAAGTAGAGATTTGTCTTTCTATCAGGCTTGAGAAATGAAACGTTCATCTCAGTATCCCGATTTGATCGTTCGTATATAGTATTATGCATGATATGAAGGTGGTGGTGATAAACTAAAAAGTTCAAAAGATCATGAATGTGAAGTTCTCACAGATTTGGCCCGTATCTGGTTAAAATCATGAACATGTATATTTCCTGAAGTCACTAACTTCACAGGAATTCCAGAGAGAGATAGCAAATAGTGAATTTATCTCAAAATAAAGGCCATCTACTTGACTGAAGACTTTTCCAACATGTGAATACACGCGCAATGCACATTCTGAAACAGACATTACAGACTTGAGATGTAACGTTGTGATGCCTTCCGTTCTGACTCGCTTACAATGACACTTTCGAGAATCGACCTCTGGACCAAAAGGTCGCTAGTCTAAGTACCTAACTAGTGTGCCATGGAGACCACCACGACAGGTCAACATTAAAGCGGATACTTCTTTACGATATGAGAAGGATTCATGTGACTCACCATGTCCACTAATGCGATGTATACGAAAATACCAGCGGTCATGGCAAAAATCCACGAACTCGCCGTTGCAACGTTACCCAACGCAATCCCAATGAACATTCCAATGAGGCATAAAACTGACGATAAAATGTTATAAAATAGAGCTTGTTTCACGGACATTCCCGTAGTAAGTAAAACAGCAAAATCACCTGAAAGCAAAACAAAATGCGAGAGCGACGCAATGGAAAATGTGCCATAATTCTCATAGAGAGAATCGCTATACAGAATATATTTCCAAAAGTCTTAAAATTGAAAGACAAAGCGGCATCACGGTATCAACCAACAATAACAGACACGGCTTGAGCAGTCATTAGCATTGTTTAACTTTGGTGTTGTCTGAAAAATTGAGAATTAGATGAACCATAGGATTATACGTCAGATACGTTATAGAATCTTTATAGAGTGAATGCATCCCTACATGAGTGATTTAAAGTTTCAACTGTTATCCTCTTCTCCCCTTTAAATGATGCGCCTCGAAGTAGAATTGAATCTCTCGCGATTTATCTCTCTACCATAACTTGACCATTCCCAAGCTTTTGACAGAGCTTCAATGCTCTAACTTTTAATAGAAAAGAGTGACAGAAGAAACAGACTTTCTCTGAGTTGAGGATATTGAGAAAATGAAAGTATTTTCCTCAGATCTGCACTAAAACATCTTCAAACAAGAAACGGCAAATAATTAAAGACATCACATTTCTAAACCAATTAAGACATTCTCACTTACTTCACAAGCTGACAAACAGAAACACACAGAATTTCTATGATAACCCGATATTATCAACCAAACTATTTAACCTCGTGTGACAATGATCAGGGACATCTATGATTAATGTAAGATATCTAAGGGACGCTCAACTCCATTACCATGTACTGGACTGGAGGCCAGTGTCTTTGGGTAGATTTGATTAATGACGGTTGTTTGTGCACATCTGGATAAAGCCGTGGAACAAGTTGTAAACAATTATCCAGTAGGCCTACTCTAATACGCTCATTCATACAGGGAATCTATTGAAAGAAGATTCTGGACCCAGTCAAGAAGTGACTACAGAATTACAAAACTCCCGCAAGAATGAGCGACAAACTTGATTAAACTTGATTGACTTCGATAAATTTGATTAATGACGATAGTGTGTATCTGCATAAAACCATGGACCAAATGGCAAACAATTCACTTCCTTATTGTGAAGTACATCAGAATCCAGCTGAATTGATTGCTGAACATACTAATTAGTACGCCTGGCCCAGTCTTGCAGAGAAATTGTCGGAAGATTCTGTGCAGTGTACATTTACACATGCAAGCATATCATCGATGGTCAATTTCAAATAAATTGTGACTTTCTATTTTCATTGGTTTTCCCATTGCCTCATCCAAGACCTCCTCCTGTATAATAATTTGGACCACTGGTGGACTTCATTCGAGAATTCAAGAGCATTGACGCGATGTAGCATATGTGATTTATTTCCGGCCTTGAATTACTCAACTTTCATAAAACGAAAATTGATGGCTATTTTTATCACAGTGATGCGAGAATGTTTTCATATTCACCGACGAAATTTATACGGATTTCGTAATCAACCTAAATCCTTATCAATGCTGCTCCTGAATTGCCCAATATGGTATGACCTGAAAATCGTGGAAAGTAATCAAACACCACTGCTTGCTTTGCTTTTTTATTCAATATGATCTTCGCATTTTATGAATCACTGACATCATAATCATATTTTATTTGTGCGTCGGAGTTTTAATTATAATTTGAAGGCCTTACGGGTGATGCTCTACAATCACGAGATGTCTAATAAGAGATAAAAATATATTGACATCGATAACCACTTATTAGAAGGAAGCGCACTTATGAAAACACTGGTTGCACTTTTCCACCACAATTTTGATAAGGGATCTTCCGAAAGAATGGACATTCAAACGATTCTTGTTTAACTTTCAGCATTTTAATTAGTTTTATACCGATCAAATTATTATCAACTTTTGACGTTTCAATTTGCTTTTTGTTCGTTTCTATTTGCATCATCGGTAGATTTTTAGATTTTAATTATGTCTTTTATTTGTATAGCAATGAATAAGGCATGGGACATTTTGCTGCAATGATTGTAGTAGCAAGTAAAATCATTACTTATCAGTTATCACTTAGTCCATGACGGCTTTGAGCAAAGAAGATAGATTATCACAAATTTTCCAGAAAGTATCCAAAATTCTCCGAAACGAACACTACTGAATCGATTTTCGTAAAGCATAAAAGGTACAGAATCAACACCAATAGACATTGATGCTACATGCCGTAGGTGAACAATGTCAATCACTAGCAGATGATATTGCAGCTTTTACTGACAGTTGCTTATTCTTGCGGGAGTTTTGTAATTCTGTAGTCACTTCTTGACTGGGTCCAGAATCTTCTTTCAATAGATTCCCTGTATGAATGAGCGCATTAGAGTACTGGATAATTGTTTACAACTTGTTCCACGGCTTTATCCAGATGTGCTCAAACGAGGAGTGAGTGAGTGCACAAACAACCGTCATTAATCAAATCTACCCAAAGACACTGGCCTCCAGTCCAGTACATGGTATGGGAGTTGAGCGTCCCTTAGATATCTTGCATTAATCATAGATGTCCCTGGTTTTATCCACACACCTACACCACTCAAAGAACGCCGCAGATAAGCATCACCTCGCCATATTTATCTACCATGTGTCTCAAAGTCGCGCAAGACTTAAAGGTGTCACTGGCTTCGGTTAAATCATTTACAAATGAGATTCTTTTGCAGGAAAACTCATTTTGAGGAATTTGATATGGTGTACATGATTTATTCATTGCATTTTCTTGTGATGTTCATAAAATCAATGACAGCGACATTGTTTTGCTCCATGTACTAATGTTCTCCTTTCTTCTGGTACAAGGAAAAATAGCTTGATGTGAATGTATTTTTTTGGCAAGCGACGCAAAACCTTCGAAGAGACGCTACGGACATGAAAATCGAAAAACAAAAGGTCACATAGAATGAAAATTAGAATTGGTTCTGGTTCATCAAGTTCGAAGTGAAAAAACAGCACGCTTTACCTGACGAGTTAGACATTTCTCTAAAGCAAATTATCATCACTATGGCAAAAGTGAGCATCAGAATTATGAAATCTAAAATAATTAGATTTCTTCATTAATGCTTTTATACGAAATTAACAATCCTCTAAAGATTTGATTCATTATACTTTGTCATGCTACCGTGAAAACACTGGTTTTGTCAGATTATTTCGCGACTCTGCGAAATTGTCGTATTTTGTCACACCAACGGTGAAAAACAAAAATTTTGTATCGATGTGTAAAATTGTCACTTATCGTTACATCAGCCTACCTCTGTGAGCAACCGTGTTTTTTTGTTTGTTATTTTAATGTCAATTGATTAATGATATCGTCAATGCTGATCTTAAACAACAATTCTCCGTCACTTTTGTTTTCCACGTTTCATCATGTGATGTGAACGGAATTTTAATGTTCTGTAAAACATCTTTAAACCACCTTCTTACCAAGTTCATGTGGCAATTCGTGGCAGAATACGGCAACCGACGTACTAAGGCCTCCAGTGAAATCTTTTGCAAAGGCAGCACCTGCAAATAAAAATTAAAGGTCAAAGATACTAATCAAAGGCAAACATTCCATTTCACTGAATAGCATTTTTAAGGACATTTTTGAGTATATACCGGATTATCGCAATTTTAAGCGTATGCGCTTATAATCGAAAATCGCTTGTTTTCATTGTGATGCAGATGTGCATTCTGTTGGCTTATAAGTGCATGCGCTGATATCTGAATATAAGGGCACCCTAATCAACATGATTTTCTCGTCTCTCTCCCTGTAGCTTATATGATCATAGGGACCTCCATGTACAGTACCATAATGAAATTTAACCACTAATTTTTCGATAAACAATAATTTTCATTTCACATGTTGAATTTCGATTCTAATAGCAGCATTCATTTCATTTTTAGGTACTGTACATAGAGGCAAATAATGCTGTAACTCTCACTAATTACGGTATGAAGTAGCCTATAATGAAATCTTACTGTGAAATAGCGAAGATAAATGTTGATGTGCTTGATTAAATAATAGGTCAAAACACGGTTCAGTAGATAATTACCGAAATTAATGTTTGATTATCTCTAAAATGTTATATTTCACTTTGATGAAATGAATAATGGTCAGATTTACATGGATTAGTAGCGCAACTTTTAGGCTATATCATAGGCTAGCTTGACTGTTAATAATTTCATGCATATTGCATCCTCTTAAGGACATTTTGAGCCGTATCTTTTGGGTCAGCATTGCGCATTAATGTTGACCCAAAGCAGCAAAAATTTGTAATCCAAAGAAAGAAGAGATCAATGCGCTTCCAATGGCACCTCTCCCGACTTCGTACGATCCCTACAACGCCCGCAAATTGCATTTGAAAGAAAGTTTTTTTTCAAAGAAACTTTAATTTTGAAAATAATTTATGCATGAAAGGGTTAACATACACGTAGACCAAAGCATATTTACTCTAATTGCCAATAAATTTTGCTACCAAGTAATTTAAAACAAGTAATTTTGCGACTGATGCACTTTTTCCACTTTTAAGCGGATGCGGTTAAAATCGCGATAATACGGTATATTTTTAACAGATTCAAATGTGAGGTTCTAATCCTTGTCTTGTAAAATATCTACATTGGGCATTGATCTTGTACCTTTAACAATAGAATTAAATGAAATAAACGGTAGATCAAAATGCCATGCAAAAGATGTGCGACTGGCAGGATTCGAACCTACGACCGAATTTAACTAGATCTCTGCTCTACCAACTGAGCTGCAACCGCTTACAGGCGACTGTGTCAATTGGCAGGATCACACCCTTACTATCACACATCAGAATGGTTCCAATTCAACAACTGAGAAAAGATTCATGCAGTTGACAATGCAAAATTCTGAATACCTACTTTCTCACATAAACTGACATGAAATAAAACAGTTGCTATGTTTAAATTTCAGTAGAATACCTTAAATTTCGCAATTCTTATGTGCGCGTGGGCATGTAGTTTTTTGCTACACTTAAAAAAAAACCTACTAGAGGCATTTGATCTACCATTTAATCATTTATGTCATTGATAGTCAATACTTTCATTCTTTCCGAGAATGCTATGCCAGCACATTTCATTAGAATTGATAAATACAATCTTCAAATGCTCAAGAAGGAAAGCACATTGTCTCTCGAAGAAAGGTTTCACGTTTCACCAAATTTCGATAAGTCTGTACCATTGAGTGCTTTAAAACAATCAAATCATAGGTAAAATTACAATTCTGAAGACTAAAAACTGCTCATAGCTACAAAGCAAACTATCAGAGCTGGGATCGAATGAAATCAATGAACAAAGGTGACAGAATTCATTCATCATTTAAATCCTATCACAATTAAATTGATTACTTCCTTGACGCTATAATCAGGTTTAGGAGAATGGCCTTCTTCATCACAGCTACCGCGGCGAGCACGTTTAAAGGCTTGGTTGAAATATTGTGTCTTGTCTTTGTCATCGTGTCTTGTCGTGTCTCGTAAATGGTATCTGAAGTCATATTCAGTGGTATAGTGATAATTAAAAAATGCAATTTAGGAATTTCTGCGTTGTGTGCGATCTCCATGAATGATTGATTGATATCTAATCAATCTTGACATTCGGGCAATCAGTCCTTCAGTTATCGTCATCTTTGTCCAATATTTCTGAAAATAATTTAGTTATTCAGGGACTTATCTATTGAGGTTTCAGGGTTTGATTCGATTAATCAAATCACAGTTAAAAATGTGAAGCGCTTAGAAACACTGAGATAAATATGAAAATGACTGCTTTTAATGTCTGCACGTATCTGAGAATAAAATCGTTAAATGGATGCCATACGATAAAATACCCCAAACAACAGGGCTCTGCGTTCGATAGCAGCATTCCTTCGATTGAAAATGTCATTTTACATTGACGGTAACCAATTACTCCTTCACGGCATTCGTATATTGCTCCGTCCACAAGGAGGCCATTCACATATTCAAATTACAAATAATTTGCGGTAAATTCTGCAAAGCATTGAAATTTGACGCTAAGTCATCAGGCTTCAAATTTGCTGAAATTCCCATATTATATAAAGATCGTTAATGACACCATTTTAAATGATACAAATGCGTTATGGCAATTCAATGATTCATCGTTCTCCCTGGGTCTTCCAAGTTTGTCAATTAGGCGGCGCATCCGCAATAAAAGTATCGCAGCGTTAAATTAAAGAAAGAAAATACTTGATAATATTTTTTTTAATTTATATACTTATAAGCTACTTTATATTTCCAAGTAGTGAAAATCCAACTAAGTACAGCATGCTGTTCATGTGACACACAAGGAAATCAAAAAAATTCATAGGCAGACGTAATGTGCTAATTGAAATGCACTTAAGTACAACGCCATTTGAGTATCTGGCAACATGCACTCGTAATTGAAGCTGTCGTCTGGAAGGAAAACCGACTATATTAGTGCCCTCCAAGACCGTATTCATGGAGTACATATTAAATTCGCCTCATCATTCAGCTTCAGCCTCTCTGCCAAATGAAGCCGGCATTTCTTCTAGTTAAGACATAGTCAGAACTGAAAAAATGCCCTGAGGTTGCTCTCACCGATAGCCAGGCCGTCTGTGAAGTTATGAAGCCCGTCTCCCATTATCACCATCCACGCAACAGAGGCGATAGAATCTGGCACTTCATGACTGTGACCATGTCCATGACCATGGGAATCATTCCTCCCATCAGCACCATCTTTCATTTCCGTAACCTGCTTTTCATTGTCTGGTGTAGGAGCATTATCTGCTTCAGTTTCTGTCTCCGGCAGTTTTATTCTGACGACACTCAGGCGGTTTGGGCTACAATGTAAGAAGAAATGAATGAATTGTACTACAAATACAAAATTATGTTTTGTGTGAATAAACGAACAGATTACGAAGGAGCTTCAAGCAACAAATTTGTAATTCACTGACAATGCAAATGTCTCTTTCAACAATACTCGTCATAACTATTGAATGTTTTGATGTTGCCGAAATTATTTGTGTGTCCATGGGAGTTGATATGAACAGAAATTCAACATAATCTGAAATGACTCCAAAATTGGAGTTCCTATGTTTCTAAACTAAAATTATGACAATTTCTAAAGCGACAAAAGGCTTTCTCTCTCACATACAGGAAATTTGAATTTTCTGACTTAAGTAATAAACCAATGTGCCAGCGCGAGTTTCTGCAGGGAACGAGGCTGAAAATGAGACTTTCCACCGAACAATGTACTCCGCATGGCCACTAAGAATCTGCACGTCTGCCGAGTTCTAGTTAGTTCCTCTTCTTGTCAAACAGGATCACAGAAAAATGCACGTGAATCCAATGAGAAGCAGATTGAAGTTTTTAATTGAAAAGTTGCATAATTTAAGAAATCTAGACAGATCCATAACTTAACATGGTACTCGTGCGCATATCGCAGCAGCCATGGAGTGTGGGGAACTCTGTGAAGGACCTTATTCTCGGCCTCCTTCCGTGTGGAAACCCGTCCAACTGACGACCGTACATAGTACATTTAATGCCTTAAAGATATAGTTTATTTTTAACTTGTTGAATTTTCCTCATCTCCCTGCTTATTTCCTTTAAGAAAAGCGCAGTTTGTAAACAGGGAAAGGAGCTTCATTCAATGGCTAGAGAAACACGATTGCTTTCTAACTGAAAGAAAGTACTTCATTTCTGTGTGAGACATATCTTAGTAATGTTTATGAAGATGTCTGTTATTGAAGTGGTCTTTAGTGACCATCCTGTGACCTTTATTAAGACTATTTGGCATGAAATTCATTCGTATAACATTATACAACTCAATGCCATTTCAATTAAGGTCTACAATGTTCTTACAATCGAGAAGTTTAGTAAGTGAGACAAATTGCAGCATTTTCCAGCATCTGAATCATCACTGTTGACACGGTAATAATGACTATATACAAAGGATATGCGCATAGCAACTCCAATGATGCTGCTTCACAGCATAAGGAAACATCATTAAAATCTATTTCAGCATATTACAGTCGAAACATTCGTTTTCTTATTATCTAAAACATTGTGAATAGAATACCTTTTCAATAAGTGATGAGACCGGTAATTGGTTCAACATTTTTCAGCGGGTAGACCGACGACAGAAATCTTTAGAAAGTAAAATGAGTGAATATTACAAGCAGCATGCATTAGACAGCAAATATTATGTTGTATCCCACCTTACTTTTCCATTCATACTGAGGAAAGGCTTGGGAGGAGACTCAGCCCTACCTGTGCCATTTATGGTGTCTCACTTAATACTGTATCTTTTTGAATTTTAAAAATTTGTTGAATTTGAAAAGCTGGGAGGTCAAATTTGTGACCTAATAACTGAAATCCATGTCCATAGACGTGATTATTATCCCAATATAGTATTCAGATATAAAGCACACGCAGAGCTAAATGGAAAGCAAAGGCATAATTTTAAAATATTTTCATTGTTATTTCAAAAGAAATAATACATGTAGCAACATTGTGTGTTGTCATGAAACATCATCTTTGAAAGACGATGAATTATTTGCTCGTCTTCGTATGACAATACCGAAAATTCAACAATTATTGACTTAATCCAATTCTCAGTGAAGATGATTTTACTAACTACTACCGTATTTATCCATATTAGCTGCAATGTTAGCTTATCTGGCAGTGGCAATTAACTTTTACATCGATTATTTGTCCACTATTCGAAACAGCTTGGATGCAACTTCGTGACTTTAGTTGTGTTCGGTATTGGAGAAGCTGTGCACATGACACGATTACAGACTCTTCCCAACCACTGTTAGAGGACGAAGGCATGTCATGTAACAATGGCACTTAATAAAACATGTAAGTAGCAATCAAATTCTTGCGCAATTTTTCAATTTCACAAATTTTGGGTAGTAGCTAAAAAGGGAAAGGTAATAATATAGAAAGCAATATACGCTCGTATATTAATAATAATAATAGTGTATATCTTTCAGAAAGAATACAAATCGTAAAATACGTGATACATAATTCGAAGTGCAAGTCACAGAGCAGTAATGACATTTAGTCAGACCAATTAAAACTTTCAGATTCAGCAGCCAGCAGTTGATACGCAAATTAGAGAATTAAACTTGTAAATCAAATGGAAATCGGAAGAAAATGATTTCCTCGCACAACTAATGTCACTGCTCATGAGCTTTATTGTTTGAGGAAAGACAGATCGCTTCCTCTTCTTTGAGCGACAAAGGTGCACTTCAAAATGCCTGGAGTATCGCAAGTGATTTGGTATGAACTTTAATAGAAGATGCCGACCATTCGAACTTATATATGTAAAACTGTGAGACAGTTAGTCAAAATTCAAAATGTAAGCTTGGCGAAAGCACGCACATCTAAAACTTCTAAAACTCTTTAAACAATATTAGCTGAGATATTCATCACATATTGATATAGATTGATGCAATAAATGTCGCATTGACAAGGCTGCGTTATACTTTGAATGATGAGAAAGATTTACCGACAGATAATAGGCCTGATTTCCTGTTGCATATTAATCATTCCCTTCAAGCAACAATTTCATGTCAATGAGCAGTATCTAGCACAGATTTTGATTTGAAGTTGTTATAAGAAATAATGAACCAAGTCAGTCGATGTTATGAAAGCACACCACTATGCAAACAGCACGAACACCTCTATCTAATGGGAGATAGCTAAAGATTAATAATTGTGGCAAATCTAACGACTTAATTGCTAGAATGATATTAAGAGGTCAGTTTCTGATTCAAAGGACAGGTTAAAGCATGAAATTAATGATGGATATTAATTATTGTTCTTACTCTTGAGTTTTTCCATTTCCTGAACGAAATTCAACTTGACAGGCATCGTTTAGTTGATTTATTTGCGCCAATCGACTTAATTCGCCTGCATTGTCATCTAAATTAGCCGTCAGTTGTACATCTTCAGATTGCCGATAACGTTGCAACGTGTCAATTGATTTCATGGCTGAAATTGGAATGAAAACTAAGTCAGATGGATTTAGCATAGAATCAAACTAATAACGGTTCAAAGGCTCACATCACGAGTATGGAAGACATTTTGGCATGAATTGTGATTTAATACCAGCAGTCCACTTGCTGGTGAGATTCCAGTCCAATTCATCACTACGTCTCCTTTCATTCAAATGATCCTATCCTAAACTTTTTAAGTAGACTCCGACATCTCAAGTGGATATATCCTTTATTTCAAGATTTTTACATGAACATTTTCATGTAAATTAGGTGAATATTTTACTATATATCACAAACTTATTTGTAGAATATCTTGCATATAATGTATAGACTTATTGACATTGATCGTACGTTAGGGCCTGTAGGTCATTTGGATAATGATAGATATGCAGATAACATAGGGTTGTAGGTTCATCTCATAACACGCGCACATCGTTTGCATGACAATGTGAGCTAACGTTTTATTCATTGTAAATCGCTACTGGTCATCGATAACGGCAGTTATAATTGTCCCTCAATATTTATTAATTGATTGCAATTGCTATGTCAGCTGTGTGATGATGAAGGCTTGATCTCACCAACTAACACATAGATCGAACGGTAGCGCTTGTAGGAGGTTTGAGGCCCACCAGGTACGGCCTACATCTCTCGCGTGGCATTTAGATATAATATTTATCTTTTTTCATTTATTGTAAATCTACTTTTTTGATTGTCTGAACATCATGCGCATTTTTGGTACCGGTATTCAGTGTCAAATTGCAGCCATTTGAAGCGCGATCGTTGCTAAACAGAATAAATTCAATATTCATTATTGTGGTTATAAAATATATTTAGAATCCCCATCTTTGTGGTAGCATCCCTTTCAAGAAATTTCGCTCAATGAAGAATAATCTCTCGATGTCTATCGGTACATTCACCAGTGAGGAAAATTTGACACCAGTCATGTTGGAGGGCAAACTTGTCAGTGGATCCGTTCTATCACCCGCAAAAACATAAGACAGGTTTGAAACAATTTCTATACATGTAGATCAGCATTTTTGACATCACTGATTACATCAAAAGTAAAACACAAAAACATTTTGGTCCAAAACATTTTTAAGTGAATAGTAAATTCAAACGGTCGATAGTTTTGAAGACACTGAGCGCCGAAGGCCCGCCTGAATTTACTTCCATTGTAAATATTTTTTCGATGAAAACTATGGGTGCCATTCTTTTTCACTTTTGATGATCAAATGATCTCCCTTAATGATATCCCTGCGATTGTTCAATCATGCTACTGATGTTACTCATGTTACAGTTTCGTCAGTAGTGCGTGCCGCTGTGGCTCTTCTATTTATTTTCAGAATTCTATTCAGTAGTTATCAGAAGTTGGATGGCTCCTCTACACGATTGAGATGATAAAATTTAGCCGACCCAAGTCGCCGAGAAACGTAACAGACTTTCAAGGCAAATAAGAGAAATAACGAGCAGACTCGTTGATGCCTTCAAATAAAGATTCAAGTCAGGACTCTGGAAAGCGACTTGCATTTCTCGGTGGTTATTGGTAGAAATCGAGATGTTCGAGTGTCTTGTTCGAGCTTGTTTTGAAAATAATTCACAAAGCAAAGTCACCAGCCTTCAAGAAATATGATCCCTGTTTACAGTCACAGTTGCCATGCAGCATTGCTGTAGCAAAAGTGCGATTAATACAACATGAGGATATAGCCTAAATAAAAAACTCGATTCTTGAGGTGGTCTCCGTAGCACAGTGGCTAAGTGCTTGGCCTAGAGATCTTTTGGTACAGTGGTCGAGCCCTGAAAATGTCATTGGAAGTCGACAGGAAGGCCATCCGGACTAAAAGTACTACAACGCTCCAGAGCAAAGTCCGACTATGTCAGCACTGTCCAAGCACCCAGTATAAGGGAGTAGTGACAGCAAAGCATGAAGAATACACAGAATGATAAACGCAACTACATGTAAATCGACAGTGGGGAATCAACAGACATCCGTGACAAAGAGACGATATTTAAAAGGGTTCAAATTTTCCACCGTTATACACGCTGACACATTTGCGAAGTAATAACAGTAAATCAGAAGAAACATAATGCACAGCTAACTTTCATGGTTTCAGAGTTGTGATTCATTTTTTCTTTACAACTGTACACACAAGATTTTGAATAATAAAGGATACTAACTTGAAGATAATTTCGTCAAACAACATCTAGGCATTTTTTAATTGGATAAACAAATTTGCTATCGAACATTAGCAGGGACATTAGTGAATACATTTCATAGCTAAATATCATCGTGACTTTGCTTCTCTGCAAAGTGATATCTTATGCTTATGTCTTCACACTTAACATGTCATCATACAGAGTCAGCGATTTCAATAGTAAATTATTATAAAAAATCACAAACAATAGTAATTACTGTATATGTTATATTACCAGTAGAGATAAACGTGACTATCTGCCTAATATGACCCTTTGCAGTCAACTAAGATTTTTTTGATGACATCAGAGGCAATTTTATTATAAATTTAAAAATCCAAAACACTGCTTGCTGGCATGTTTAAAAGATTTGGAAAAGCCAAGTAGAGGTTGGTAACTATTTTTGATTTATTTTATCGATATATTTCGGCTATTCAAGTGCCATAGCCATTTTCAAGAAAACTGTGACATGTATACAAAAGAAATTAACATGAATACAAGCAAGTTTTAAAATTAGTTTTTGGCAAGTATTTAGCATAGTATCCCATAGAAGTCAAGCTATCCCCAGATTGAAGATGGAAAAGATATGCAGCCACCCAGTATTTCGTTAGACGACGAGTTTCCAAAGTGGATTATCAATATTTGAAAATGGAATATGTCAACAATGATATTGATAAAAAAATCTGCCATATTTTCAAAAAAGAAGGAATAAATATAAGAATAACTAGAAGAACCAAAACATTGAGAAACGCTCTGAGAAAGCGACGAATTAACGAAAATTGTAAACTAACAAACTGCTACATAAATGATTCGAAACTATGCTTGAGAAATAACGTTGTTTATCGAGTGCGATGTAAGAAATGTCAACAATGCTACATCGGTAGTACGGTTGGCCCTCTACACATACGATTCAAGGAACATCTGCAATCATTGCAATCATCAGTCTATGGGCATAAAAATATGTGTAAATGTGAGTCTTTTGAGATCAACATCTTAAATACAGCGGAGGACGAACCTAACTTGCGGCTGAAGGAGGCGATACTTATTCGCAAACACAGACCAACAATCAACAGTCGCGTCGAGTGTGAAGGGCTGAAGGAGTTTTTATTCATATAAATCCTTCCTTATTCTTGAAGACCTTATCATCCCCAGTTTATACATGTAGATATCGGAGGTTGGGTGGGGTCTAACGAAATACTGGGTGGCTGCATATCTTTTCCATCTTCAATCTGGGGATAGCTTGACTTCTATGGGATACTATGCTATATACTTGCCAAAAACTAATTTCAAAACTTGCTTGTATTCATGTTAATTTCTTTTGTATAGATGTCACAGTTTTCTTGAAAATGGCTATGGCACTTGAATAGCCGAAATATATCGATAAAATAAATCAAAAATAGTTACCAACCTCTATTTGGCTTTTCCAAATCTTTTAATCATGACAACAATTGGCCAAGGCATTTTCTCTCAAACTGTTTGCTGGTTCATGGCCACGCTGTTATCATCCTGCTATTATTCCTGTTATTATCTTCTATATTCCTGTTATTATCTTGTTGTAGTTCACTTGAGAGAACAAGCGTGGCCATAAACCAGCAAATAGTGTTTTGGATTTTTAAATGCATGATGAAGACAGCGTCTGCAAAGAATTTATTTCCACAATTTTATTAGGCAAAAAATACTTTGTTACTGCTTTCATGGGTTTCGCATGAAAACGGTCCCGAAATGGTATTAATAAAGCCCTCCCCGGGGAGACTCTCAAAACAACTAAATTTAAACAACAAAAGCGCCCTCAGCAATATAGAAAATCTATGTTCCTGTCAAAAATGGTGGTCAGAAAATCAATGGTCTCTGATAGTTTGAAAGTAGGCCTATTTCTCCACCAGCTGTCAGGGGCTTTGGACTTTCGACGTTCCTGAGAAAGTTTTTGTAATCTAAATTTTATTTTGCGGCCCTCCCTGGAACAGTTTTATCAAACCAGTTTCAGCACCATTTTGTAAAAGACATTTTAACCAGAAAGCTTTTAAAGTGCATCTTTCAGACAGCAGGCACATTAATTTATGAATGATGAATGATTTATGAATGTCATGCTCACAAAACCATGGTGGATGCGGCACATAAGGCGGTTATAAAATTCTTGTGCTTAAGGAAATATGAATTTGCAGCCTTGACTTTGTAAAGTAACAGAATGTAGTATTCATTGTTACAATTCGTAGCTAATAGAGCAACATAGTGGGACAGTTGCTCATAAATAGTTGAATTTTGATCACAGAAATTCGATTATTGTAACAAAAATATAAGTTTGTTGTCCGCATCGCAGTTACTGCATGTTGGAGATGAACAAATACAAAATTCTGGAGTTTATTTGGGACTCTTCAATTCTCTCATAATCATGTGACTTGGTTTTTCTATTTAAATAGTTTTTGTCAGAATAGTTTGCCACCAACTCAACATACACCGCTATAAAAACCTGATTTTAATATCCGGCATCCCGTAGATTGTGGCCTCTCTCATCTCAAACATTTCATTTGAAACTCCACAGAAATATGGCGGCTTTGTTTGATGGAGGAGAATAAGGGTTGAATTAAACTTAATGATTCTTTGTATCTTCTTTAGTTCAGCGCAGACTAGTACTGACTCGCATGAACAACGCTTAGGAATGTATTCGATCGTCTGCAAAAATAACTAATCTTTCCAATCGAACGATAATACATGAATTTTGTGTTCGTCTCAGTCTGATAACCAGCTCTTGATTTTTACCATCAAAACCTTGACATTTCTTGAATGTTTGACTAATTTAGAAGGCGTCTGTGATACTACGGAATGAAGAAGCAATGTTGACATAAGTGTGAAAGAAATACCGCTGATGTATCATTATCTGAAATCAAAATGCTTCAAAGGCAGTTTTCTTTTTTACTCGGAATGCAAGAATTCCCTCGGAATGCAAAGAGAGAAATATTTCAATGATGAATGTTTGCGTACATGAGAAAATGCAGAAAAAGTCGCTAGGTAAATATCAATTCTCATGAATTCATTAGATGCGTACTTTTGCAAACGCATTTACTGTAAATTGATATGAAAGAATGGTAGTCAGGATGACCTACGAAAGTTGTACATCTTCAAAGTTCACCTGAAAATCCCGGAGCCAAGTTGTTCAAAATAATTGTAGCATCTTAACTTCGGTCTCTTCGTGATGCAACTAGGTTCGCAGGCAGGCGATCGCTAAGTTATCGATCACATAAAGGCGATAAAATTAAAGATGAATTTACAAGTTGTAGGAGTATTATTACATGCATTATATTTAATCATCATTAGCTTTGCAAATTTTTACACATAACGATGATACGAACTATCATAGAGTAAGTAAATTAGATGCAGTAGCAACTCAGTATCAATTTAATCCCCATTGTGTATGCAGTTTTGAATTTATTAAATGAACTCGAGTTGTGACCCAGTGCCAAATGTGCGATAAGCAAATTTCAACAGTTCTGAAGAAATTACCACGGAATTGACTGATCATGCTAGCAATACAGAAGGAATAAATCTTACAAATCCTCTGTGTCATGAGAATCTTGGAGAGACAACGTTCATTAAATTAGCAATTCGATGGGTTGATGTTACTTAATACTCAACTATCTTAATAGGAGTATTTTCTTTAACGTGATCATATCACAAACTATCTGCCGCTGAAACAGAAAAATATCACAATTATAGACAATGATCATAATCAACTTTATAAGATGTAAATGCGTCTGCAAAAGTATTCAGATTCAATTAAGAAATCAAACATATATTTAGTGAATCATAACATCATGCCGATGAAAATTAAATTAAAACTTGAAATTTAGCAAGAAGTACAATTAAGATCTCAACTTTTCCATGAAGTCTTACACTATGCGGTTCATGCAATTTCCTTGATAATCACTTTAATTTCCCTTCAATTTAGAGACCTGTTCATATTTTTTTCTTAATATGATATTAATATACTATAATTTAATTAATTAATAATCAAATAATAATAATAAATTAAATATTTAATAATTTAATTAATCAATATAACATAATATGAATATAATACAAAATATTTTATATAATAAATTTCATGATATTTTGATATCCAACAAGTTTCATACTTATATAGAGGTACCAAATCGCTAGAATATAAACACAGGAATATGCAAAAATTTAGCTTCCTAAAAATTGATCAAATATTTTTCTGGACCGCAGGAACGCAATTTACACCAGAAACTGAATCTTCTGATATAAAATTTTTTACTGTATGCTGACATCTTTTGGGTCGAAACTCTACCTACTATATGCATCCTCTACGCAAACAGACTTCAGATAGACTTACTCGCACCATTTTCCCATAGATATTTAAATCAATAAGCAAAATCTAAGTAATTCTGTCAAACTTGATTGGCCAAAATGAGTACCACAACTTCAGTTTAATACAAATAAACATTTGAACGAAGTACAACGGCATGCTTTGCATGACATTTAACTAGAACCTTACGAAATGCCAAGGAGTGTTGAACTTAAGTACAGCACCTAATTAGCACCGTATTACAAAGTGAATATTATTATCAAATCAATACTTCAGGTTTCTCTTTATTCCATGTATAATCCACAGTTCTTGATGCATGCACTTTCACCTAACATCACTTTTGATTGCAAATCTGAAATATACATTGAGATGAACATGATGCTGTGATATTTTACACTCAAATTCCACTCTGCCTTTGCAATGCATATTCATTAACATTTGTCATGTACTAAATTTGAGTCATTGGTCTACCGCTCTGTAACGTGCAGCCTACATCTAAGAAAAAGCATTAAGTTGAAAACATTGTGTAATTTTAATTCCAATATATTAAGCGGATGTACATGTGAACTAAAGGTATATAAAGTTTAACACGATTTTTTTTCTGTTGTGTGAATGAATTGCCTCTTATCTGAGTATCACTGCCAGAAAGGATGGCATTTACTTATAGTATGAGCCAAGAGAGACCCAAAATTAGAGATTTTCATTTTTTTTATGTTAAAGCATCATCATTGGTGTGGTGCAAATCATGAAATACCGAACTACCACAAAGCATCCAACATGTCTATTTGTAACTATCTGCTTATCAAAAATTGCAATAATACACGTACTCGTCTATATTCTATTCTTCAAAATCATTATTTCGCAAAATGGAATACTAAGTTCATGCCAGTAGACACATATATCATAAAATAATTAGCTTACATCTGCATTTTATCACTGCTATTTACTTATATTTACATGTAGGCTACTCAGTAGCTATCAATTAAGGTACAATGCGTCATAAAGGAGAGTTTTTCATGAAATACATTCATTACGAAGTAATTTCATATGTCATTAAGCGCATGATTATGATGTCCGACGGACTTCGAAAGCGCTCGCGCAAACACAAATATTCAGTTTTGCTAACAACAGCAGAGGGGCCCTTGCAATCATGACATATGCAGTTTGGCCCTCACTGCATGGTGAAATGGTTTGTTGTATAGTGTTTTTTTGATAAACTAAATGTTTCAATGACAACGCAGTGATTATGAGTCCTCAGGTAGAGGCAGGATATTACCGGTGCTGTGGCCTTGTGGTAGAGTGTTCGCTCTGCGTCTGAGGGACTTTGGATCAAACCTTTGTCGGGTCAAACCTAAGATTTTTAAAATAGGCACACTCTGCATTCTTGATAAACACTCGGCACAGAAAGGAATGAGAGTGGACAAATAGCAGCAACTCGACCACATGGAAGAAAGGCTCCGTGTCTAATGTGCATCCGATTGTAAACAAGGTTTATTTCTTTTATTTTTTTTTCATTTGATAGAATTTCAAAATCAAATTCAATTGTCATGATGTTTGACTACATATCGACGAATTGCGTTTACGCTTGATATACGCAGACTGATATGTATGAAACATGAAATGCACGAGGAAGATTCCATAAAGATTCCAAACTCGAATACAAAGAGGAAAGACATTGGAATAGGTAGTTTCACAAATCCCGAATGAAAAATAATTATTCAAAGCAATAATGGTCTTCCAACAATTTCATGCAAGGAAATAAAATAATAATAGTGCTTCCGATATTTGAATCTCAACCTTTCTCAAACAATTGATGATATATTGAAAATCACGTCATGAAGGTTTCTATTGTTTCATGAGGTTTCCTTAGTCTATAAGAATCATTCTGAGGGAAGAACCGAATCACGCAAACATATCAGGAAATCAATAGTGATAAAATCAGTAATAGTTTATTTCTGTGAATGGAAAGTGGTTGCTGCAAAGACTACGAATCTGAGGCAATAAACTCTGCTTCCACATAAATATGTTTCAATACAAGATTCTGATATACATTGACAACTAGTCAAAATGATGTATCCTTGTTAGTCTAGGGTGGAGCCTTCGCACGCATTCTTTAGTCTTTTTGGACTTAAATCGACTGACATAGGTTCTCATAACTTTTAGTTTTAGCAATTTCGAAAACCTACCCGAAATTCGTTGGGATGTTATAATCATGACCTATATGACAGGCACTTAATCCGAACATCTGAACTTTGTCGCTTTTTGCAGACATTTTGCAAAATTACTTCCTCTGAAATGCATAGATTTTCAAAGAGTGCAATAATGAGTTTAATGTGAGTTAATATGTTAATATATCATATCAAACTGATCTACTACATTTATACCATAGACATGAAATGCACTCTAGGAAATGGAAAATTCAATTAAATAATACCTAGGATACTTATCAAAGATTAAATTCGCAATTTCATTCGTAAGTAGGATTTTTTCATATTTCTCACCATATCGAAACTGAAAAACTTAAAGTCGGATTTCTTCTCCACAATTTTATTTGGATGCTGATAAATAGAATTCTATTTCACGAATAAATTGGAACGGTTACTTTTAAAAGAAAATATTCTACATATGGGTATCGACATTTATTTTTGGGTTGTAGCCTAATTCAAATCACTATCATCAATATTTTTTACACAACTCGTAATTATCATGATAAACAGTAACAGAATTCGGGATTTACTACCAAATGTTGTAATAATCAGAGATTTAGAATTCTGAGGTGTATGTGTAATACGAAGAAAATCGTGTTAGTGCAAACTGTTGCCTTGAAAATTCACGCCGTAAACATGTTATACTACGATTTTCAATCTGCGGATCGCCCCACTCCCCAAGAAATCTTGATGAGCATTGGGATCAAGAAGAAAGTTCCAAATCTAGGCAAATAGTCAGTTCAAAAACGAATAACCGGATGTCAATGATGGAGATTTTTCGAATCATCCCTTATTCCTTAATTATGAAAACCCCAAAGACAATTTTAGATGTGATGATCAAAACCTCAAACATTCCTGTGATTAGGTTCCGCTATATTTCTAAGTTTTCTAGAGAACACTCAACAGTTTTCCATTGCAAGTTGATGCCTTTTCTTTCGACTTGATAATGATTTAAACAGATACTCTGTTTCACAATTATGGTGCATCTCCACCACAGCGATTAGAAAAGAGCACAAAACTTTACGAAACAAAGTTCTGCAAATTAGCTCAATCTCCACAGCTCACTAATGGTGGAAACTCTGATGCATGATCGTCTCAGTATTTACATGTTCATTGATTAACTGAATAACCCATCAGTTCCATGGTAAGGAGTCGAAAGTGTTCGGATGTTTATCTGAAATAATTTCTAAAGTAAAATTGCGTTACGATCAACTTCACATTATTTATATATCTGTTTGTATTTTACCTTTTCATCTTCAGTAACAACTTAACTATTGCAGAAACTGCGTATTTCGTATGTTAATCATAAGCATCTTTTAAATGCTGCAAATCGATTTATCATCAAAATTTCTACTAGCATTGATTATAATGCAGACCAATCCGTGCGTGTGATGTTCAATGAGCGAAAGATATGTGAACCTAGCGCGTCGGTGCTGTGGCCTTGTGGTAGAGTGTTCGCTCTGCGTCTGAGGGACTTTGGATCAAACCTTTGTCGGGTCAAACCTAAGATTTTTAAAATAGGCACACTGTGCATTCTTGATAAACACTCGGCACAGAAAGGAATGAGAGTGGACAAATAGCAGCAACTCGACCACATGGAAGAAAGGCTCCGTGTCTAATGTGCATCCGAGTGAAACAAGGTTCATTTCTTTTATTTTTATTTTTCACTTGCAGCACCACCCACACAGCATTTCAGAAATCCTTTAAATATTGTCCAGCTCCACATCAATGCTTAACTGGCTACCTACTTACTACATGGAAGAGTTTTCAACCACTGTCACCTTGGACTATGATGCCCAGGATGTTGACTCCTATATCAATTGTAAGTGAAAGTATTCAAGATAATCTATCTAATGTGATCATCTACATTCTTCATCAACAGATGGAGAGAAGAGAGAAAGAAGCATGAACTATGATCATTTATTGAAAAAACCAATAACGACACTTTCGTTCTGCTGCACTTGTCAAGGAAAACACAAGCAGGCCATTGAAAATGTATAGGAAATGCTGCTTAAGTAAAAAGCATGTATAACATACATTTGTATAAAACAAGAGAGAGAGAGAGACTTCCATGCGTTCAAACTCGTCAGAAGTACTAAAAGCGACAGAAAATAAGAGTCTGCATTTTTGCGTTACATTTTGAATAGCAGACAGTTCATTATTACGTAGTTCTTCATTATTACCTTTACATTCACTTGGAGTACGTTGAAATTAATGTCATAATACTGTCTGTTAAGTCTATCAGTATTGAGAAAACAGTTCATTAATGAAGGATGTACTTAGTCGATCTGGTCTTAAAAACTACAATTCGACCATTTTGATAAAATCAAGGATATATAAAATTTTACAAGTTTGCGATGATCCACTTTTCACAAAAACTTTGCTGACTATTATAACAGCAATTTGGATAAATTCATCGACCTCTAGTGGCAGAAAGTATCAGACGAGTTTCACCTGAAGTAGGAACTGGAAAGCATTTCATCCGCTCAACGAAGTGAGAATCATTTTAGTGCATTAGCGGCCTCAACCAGCAAACACCCTTGAAAGTGTCAATTGTCTTGTAGTGCTCACACTTAATGCTCAAATATAGGAGAATGATCAAAACCGAAAGAAAAGACAGAAATGAGCGCGACGTAAATGATGATATCAAACGCTGCAAAATCTGCATCAATAACCGAATGACGTCGATCTCACTGGAATCAGAATAATTAGCAGACAATATAAAAAAGAGATGAAAAACAAGTTGCTGTGGGAATTGGAATTCCCACTTGGTGTGATGTGAGAACATGCTATGGGAATTCCTGGGATCTCTGTGAGACACCTGTGAAACATATTCTGAAATCCATCGCTGCATTATGGCCCCTAGGAATATCAGAAATGCAATCATTGTCTAAGTTGGCCTCCGTGGCACAGTGGTTAGGTGCTTGGCCTAGCGATCTTCTGGTCTAGTGGTCGAGCCCCGAAAGTTTCATTGGAGGATGTCAGGAAGGGCAACCGAACTAAAAAGATCACAGCGCTCCTATATTAAAGTATGAATCATGATTCTTATAATGAATAATGAGTCTTATCAGCATCAGTCCCATAATCCAAGAGCTTTGATTTGAAGCTAGAGGGCTCAAATTTGTTTACAAACAGTGAGATCACTTGTGAAAGTGGAGAAAGCTTGAGGAAGGAAGCTTGCGAAAGTTGCAGCTTCAAGAGACTAGACAGATATCTTTTCAGCGGCCTGCACTTGAAACATGACCCAGCCATGGCCCAAGCGTGCCAAATCTGACTGACAGAAGACTACAATAAATATTGCTACTGCGCAACAAGTTGAAATGAATGGCCTCATTGCTTTACACCTACTAATGCGTTATTTATTTTAAGGCTTTTCTTGCTCTTTGAAACACATTTAATTTTCTAAGGGCAAAGGAAATTGGCTCTTCGTCATTGTAGACTGTGTAACATAAACATTACAAATCATCCTGAAACTCTTATCAGGCGTCATCTATAAGAGCGTCTCTCTCATTTAAGAGCAACTCTTATTCTGGGCTCCTTTTATTCAAAGTGAAGCGGTAGATGCTCAAATATGAATGTCAATACATTCTCGATCATATCATGACATTGGAAATGCTCAAATTCGTATAAATAGGTCTTACCGTGACTGCTAAGTCCAACAGTTACTGCACCGTCACACCTTGAGGGCCGCCTTCGCATGTCATCCACATGTTTCCAGTCACTAACTGTCGAAGGTTTTCTGGATACTCGTCTCGCTTTTTTCATTTGTTCCTGTAGAATTACATTGAAAGTAATAGATTTCAGAAAAAAAACAACTATTCAATGGAAATAAATGCCTGGTTATTATGTTTTCATTTGAAATATCATTTCCATGCAATTTGACTGTAGTACAGTACAGTTTCGTGAACCCGGGCGTCAGTTAAAAATATTAAAGAAAACTTCTTCTTCAAATACAATTCTATGTAAAAATCACTACAAAGAAAGCTGAGCAGCCTGACGTTTCATCTCACTGGTTTGGTAGCAGGAGAAAACGTTTGTCTCGTCAGGACTCTTGACTTTGCAATGTATTTTTGCATTGCATTCAGTGAATCCGATGAAGACATCCTCGTTCACATTATTAATTTGACTATATTGAGATTTCACTATTTTGAAGGTTCTGCGAGATACCCTCCATTTATTACGTGTCAGCGTCAAAGACGTATAAATAAGTAGTCCACGCTGTCAACTTCTATATAAATAGAACTATAGAGATGATCATAAAAACGGAACAACTAAATCATGTCAAGCTTCAACCGATTCCTATGACTTTCAATCTCATTTTGTATTGATAAGTCACACATCATTACAGAGTTTATGCTCTGTGCTTTTAGATTAGCTATTATTTATTCGCATCCGTTATTGTTTAAAGTGGACAGAGGTCAAAATGTGAAAATCGCCTCTTCAGATTTCTTCAAAATCTTCAATATGGAAACATGTGAGCTACATTTATTACAAAATTTATGAAAACATTTCTTGTGCAGAGGAAAATTGTTGTAGCTAATGTTACGAATGTAAATATTCTGGTCCAAATATCTCGGGTGTATTTGGTTTTCAGTTTTCTCCTTGTTGAGGAATTCAAAGTTCAGCTTTTTCTAGATATGCCATGTCGACTCATCATCTCCATAATTACATGTCTTTAATAGACATTCACAGATTTCTACAATTACCATCATTGGCAAGGATCTACAATCATCAGCGTGTTAAGTTGCAGCTTCTATATCGGAAAGACATTTCGCTTGAGTCATGAACAGAAACGCCGATCAATCAATCGGCCAGTAAACCAGAATGCTGTGATAATAGATATCCGATATCGCTGATACGAATAATTGCAGTAATTCGATAAATTTACTCTGTGCTTACACATCATGATTCCTGGTGAATATGTTTCCGCGTCATTCATGCAGGCATTCGAGAGATCACATGCATGCCGCAAATCGCAATAATTATTTAAGGCTTCAATAGTCGGGTGACAGAATCAAATATTTTAAAACTATTAAAAAATCGAACTATCTGTTGTGCTCATTGTCTATATATATAATTTACTTTACTGGTGGATTTAATGCTTGCGATACTTTGAACCAATAATTTGCGATATATAATTCAATCCTTTAGCGTGACTGAATCATATTCTTCTTTGTGTGATGTGAGGCTGGGGCGATGGACACAGGAGTGAAGACCTAAGAAAGAAGATGAACCTGGAATGTATTTTCGAGGTTCTGCGAAGAAGAAGGCTGCGGTGGTATGGGCACATTCTGAGAGGATATGAAAATGACTGGACGAAGAGATCCATCTAGTTGGAGATCGAAGGCAGAAGGTCGAGAGGAAGACTAAGAAGAACATGGTCGCAAGTCGTCTCCGAGGATCGTCACGCTCTGGACCTGAATCCAGCAATGGTCTTCAATCAACAGAAGTGGAGGTGCGCCATCAGAAGGCAGCAACCGTCTGACCCCGTTCAGCGTGGACAAGGACGAAAAACGGAAAGTAAGTAAGGTAGTATATCGGAAAATTATTGAATATAACGACTGTCATTTTCGGCTGTCCCAATGTCTCATCAAACCGTATATGCTTCAAATTGCTTCAGTTAACCAGTGATATATTCTTTGCTGGTGGATGATAAAGAAATATGATACAATTCGTATAAAACTGCATTCCATCAATAACATTCCAAAAATAATTCCTTTTTAAATGCAGATACCGTGATGCTGGAGATTTTGTAGATGCTGATTAGAATCTATGGACTTCGCGGATTATTCCTGTGAGTGGAAGTACTTTCAGTGTATGAACAGCTGATGCAGAGATGTCGAGCAGTTGTGAATGAGGCAATCAACAAAATTTTGAAAGTGCGGAACAGCAGTTGATTCAAGTATCTCGTTGATCCGGAATAGATACAATTCGACAGAGAGAGAGAGAGAGAGAGAGAGAGAGAGAGAGAGAGAGAGAGAGAGAGAGAGAGAGAGAGAGAGAGAGAGAGAGAGACAAAATGTCATGTCAAAGACTGCAACTGTGACTGTCTTGGAATTACTTACCGAAGACTGCATGAGTAGATCATCATCAGTTAGTTGTGCAATATTATGCAATAATTATCTTATTCATGTCCAAACTTAGTGATATTAAGTCAATTTTCCACTTCAAATAAGCGATGTATTTTAAGTTCGGAAAAACACGTTTTCAAATAAATAGATTTCAATCGCTTTTTTATGACTTATCGAATACCATCTCATCATTTAGTGACCGACTGAGCTGTTAAAGATCAATAATAATCTTGATATGTTGAAGCTACAATACGTGACCGATTATCTAATGCAACAGCGTCCAGTGAATGATAACCTGCATTATCAGATTAGGAAGATTGTGGATACCACAATTCTAGAGAGATCGGTCATGGTGCATTCTGCCTGTTCAACATCATAACATTCCGTATTATTATGACGTCAGACAGCAACGAAGTCCGATTGAGACCTCTGATCTTATCAGCAAGGAATCATTGGAAGTCGAAGCTGAATTTACCATGCTGAAAGCAGAACTTCTCTGAAATTTCGTGAAGTGGGATTACTCATCAGAAAATGTCTCCTTAACATCCAAACTGTCATTGCTATCTTTGTAGAAAGTAAAGCACAATAATGAAGCACTGAAAGAAAATGTTATAATGAAGACTTACCTCTTCTGCCTTCTTCTCCGCGCGATGTTCTGAAAAGATTGCTACTAATTTTTCAGCAATAAAGAAGAAGTAGATGCCTCCTAGAGCGACAAGGCCTTTGAAAATCCCTGCCTTCTCTTCTCCTTCTTCGTGGCCATGATCATCACCTCCGCCAGCCGATATCGCCTGAAAGGAACAACATTTTGACAATATGAACAGCAAGATTCCATCAGATATTCTTGATATTCACATCTCTTGTATTTATAAGATCTGAATAATGACGATAATTTATTTCAAATTTAACAAGCATGATGATGAAATATTATACGGAAAATCGGAAAATCCGGTATTTCCTTTGTAATTAAAAATGTAAATCAAGCTGACATAATAAATTGTTATATACACGTATTCTTAGTGATGGAAAAAGTTAAGAGTTTTGATGATAAACTTGAATTCACTGCTTCTGACAACATGCATTGACCATCAGTGGACAGAATATATTAATCACATCTGTTGGTAACTAACGATTACGGAAACCATGATGATTTATAAACTGAACCCGGATATTAGTAATAAGGTCGAACTCGAAAGCTTTTGAGATTTAATCCGCTGATGAATTATTGAGGACATCGAATGATTAGTTATCATCAACAACACTGATGCAGACGCCTGAGTTTTTGGCACTTTCACAGAGCCTGAGTTAACTACAGAATGCGCACACTGACTTTTCAATTCTTTTACTTTGGGGAATGAAGTTAAGAAATAGACAAGTAAATAAAATGACCTTTAGGCACTTTAAGTGCATTACATAGAGATTAAATAAAGATGTTCACTGAGTTTCGAGGATGCTACACCTACAACCATTCTTAAATGAAGATAAATGTCCGTGTGAACTTTCCCCTTACCTTTATCAGCATGTCAGAAAGCTAAATCAAGATTGGGTCAAATCTTGGGTGGCACACAAGACCAGCAAAAATCTTGGATACATCCTGAAATTAGCCTCAGGCGTGGCTACACTTCATACAAGATCAATTTGAAAATTTACACCCAAGTGTTGAATTGTCGCAACATGCCATGAATGCAACATTGCAAACCAACACATTTTATTGCAAGAGTGTGCATATGTAGAATGCTGCTGCTAAAGCCCACTCTGAGATACTGTACTTGGAAGTCTAATTACTTCGCACGTCCATGTGAATTCTTTTCAAGCCCTCGGCTTATATAGTAGCCTCGAATAAAGTAAATTGCCATTACCGTTAATTGATATAGACAAACAACAGAGCAATGAAACATTTATTGCTTGCGAAAACCAAAGGAATAATGTAGATAGGCATGAAGAGGAATAACTGTCACAAACTGCGCATTTACATTTAATTGTACCTCGTAATTTATAGATTATGCAGCATAGAACTACAACCCTTGTGAAATTTCTGAATGAGAGATGTACATGACCTACATCTATCTCTATTTAGTGATATCCAATATCAAGAAGATTGATAAAACGCAGATGGACAGACATGCGCACCGCTGCGTGCCTACGTCATTTGAAATCTCAGACACATGAATTATTGAGTAAATCAATTTTTATACTGCTTTCTGTGCGTCCAATTAAAGATGTATTGCAGAGTAGCTTCTTGAAAAATCTTTCACTCTGTTCAACCTCTGGATCAATGAATGCGATGTATGCCGAGACAGCCGTATGCGGTGTCGCTTTCCTGATATACTTCCACATCCAAGTAAGAAACTAAAATCATTGCCACGGATTCACTTTGATGTCGCCGAAATAATATTTTCTGCTAAGTAAAGTAAAGAGTTCGCAAGAGTTGGATAACACTCTTACTGTCCAGCAAAATTATTTTTTACATCCTCCGAAGTTACTTTACATGGGCTGATTGGTTAATATTGAAGAAGTGGTTAATAAGATCAAGAGCAACAGTCACAATAACTAGTAGTAGTAGTAGTAGTAGTAGTAGTAGTAGTATGCGTTTTATTCATATGAAATGGAAATCATGCATTGCAGATATACAGATGAGATATACAGCTTTAACAGTATACAGAAGACATGGGCAGTAGCTGTAGGAAATACATTAGTTAGCTAGTTACATTAGTCTGCTAAGTTATGCAAAATAGAGCATCTGGGAATAAATGACAATTGGCGTTGTTGGGTTCTTGAAAAAGGGACAGAGACAGCGAGGGAGTGTCAGGATCTTGAAAGTTTGGGGCATGATTTTATGTAATAGATTTTCAGGTTCTAACATTTTTTTGAAAACTGTTAGGGCAAATCTTTTCCTTCATAGGGATAAGGGTGTAAAGCTATCACAACTGCAATTTGGTCTGCAAATAATTTTATGAGAACGTCGCCGAACCTGAAATAATTTTCAGTCCAACGAGGAGGGCAGCATTGTACTCCAGCGTTGAAAGGACGGTAGCATTATAAATATGAATGAGTTGGGACACAGAAAGGCACTGTTTTAATCGCTTAGAGATCTTAATTAGAGATCTTGTGTAATATTTTCGGATAGCTTGCTTCCCTTAGAAGTAAATATTCAACAACACAAATTAGCACAGTACACAGCTATTTAATCCCTTATTTTGCTATTTTAATATTCAATCAAAGTGAAAACAAGCTCCATTTCCTTTTCAGGTCGAATTTCCATCATTTGATGAAGACTAATAAGACGACACTTCGGCGCCTCAACGGTCGATGAAAAACGGACTAAGCAAGTCCATTTAGTTTTTTATTCATCAAATAATAGAAAATTGGCCTTGAGATGAAGTACCTTAAAGTCGTACATTTTTATATTTTATGAGTAATACATCGGTTAGCTGATGATCGTTATTTTCTTGAAGGATGTTCAAGTGTTTAAAATGATAAATTTCTATAACAGGACCAAGACTGTCATCCGAGTCCGGGTCTGACGATGCGGCGTCAAGGTGAGTCTTGGCCAGCTCAGTCGGTAAAAAACGGCCCGGTTCAAGCTCTGATGGCGGCGCACCATCGTGTAGTAATTAACACTGCAAGAAAGTCCTCTTCACCTAAAGTGAAATTCGTATGATAAAGAGTAGCAGCAAAGCCGAGCGTGAATGTCCTTTCATGACTGTGTCAATGCAGATAATATGACCGAATTTACGTAGATATTTCAGACCTTCTATACCCTTGTGACTTTCTCTTTCATCAACACAATCTGTCAGGAAGTTGCCAAGTGATGTAGCAACTACGTAACAGATATGAGATTTGAAACTCAAATGTAATTGTCAAGTGAACAGCAAGGAATTAATTACATACTCGTGTAATCAAAATTGTTATTGAGCAAGACTTTCCAATTAAATGTTGAAGAACTCAAAGCTGACGCAGGAAAGTGCATTAAAGAAAGTGCATTCAGCAAATTAGTCTGACAATTGGAATATCATGAAAGCAAGGCATCGAAATAATACCTCTGCTTCTCCTTAAACGTTTTGTATTTTGGGCGATGTACTAGGGGTCGCAATACCGGGCCATTTTTACAAAACCGGTATTTCTGCATTTGAGCAATGATTAAACCTGTATTAACGGCGTCACCTGAAGATATTGCACCATAACCGATTGATTTGTACAGTGATCTTGACATACTCTCGGATCGATGGTTCCTTTCATTTCCATAACAGCATTTGTTCACCAAATTACTAGAGACACAACAGATAATAGATCGGTATTGGGAAATCGCAAAACCGGTTTTCGGTATATCTAAAAAGTATAAAATACCGGCAAAACCGGCAACGATAATACCTAGTCACATCTGAATCCGTCGGCGCGCTAGACCTAAATGATTACGAGGTATCTGAGATAAGCTAAAATTGATCTAAGTATAAATGAAGTCAACATTCGTCACTTTTCGCTGTCAAAGATAAGCAATACACATAATTGAAAAAGATGCATTTCAAGCGATGTGACAAAGTCTGTGGATCTAATTTATTAGTGATGTATTTTACAAACGAAGGAAATTTCATAGAGGGAAATTTTTGATGAAAACAAGAACGCAAAGGACTATTTTGAAGGATATCAGTAGATATCTTGAAACTCAATAAATGGAGCAAGTAGAAAGAAATTGCATCCTGCAAACAAAGAAAACGTGGAGAAGCCAAATTCATTAAGAAGTCGGGGTTTCACTGAGTCACTCTGTCTATCAAATGGTCATCTCAACTTAATCTGCATCATTTCGTACAGCAGGAGATCACATTTGCTGCAACATCGCTTTGAGATCTTGAATTGTGATAGATTGATGTCATCAACTCCGTGATGTTGTTGTCGATTTTTCCAAATACAGGGCTGGCCAAAAGTAAAGCAAAATATAAATGAGCTGTAATGACAATGATTGTATGTGCTCCTAAACGCTCCCAAATAAATGTGTAGTCTATAGAAGGAATTTGTTGAAGTTTATCTCCCAAGAGTGTTAAAAGCTTTCTTTAAGTATTTCATCGATGATATGAAATGGAAAATGATGCGGACTTGGTGTCAGGCAAAATTCTTC
This sequence comes from Prostheceraeus crozeri, assembly GCA_907163375.1. NCBI lineage: Eukaryota > Metazoa > Platyhelminthes > Polycladida > Euryleptidae > Prostheceraeus > Prostheceraeus crozeri. The sequence goes on along the minus strand of CAJQUW010004133.1, from coordinate 377,111 downwards.
ATGAGAAAATGTGCCAGGACGAGATCAAGTTATCTCCTTACTCATAGAATATGTAATTAGAGAGTTCCATGGTGTTTGCATTCAATAGCAGCATCTGAAGGGTGATTTCACCATTTTTGAGAAGTAGCCAATCCTAACATCAAATCTGCGTGATAGTATTACAATGTGACTACGTTGTACTCGCGATAGTTGAATCAAAAGCGGTACATATAACTAAAAGCGCAAATATGCATACGAGCACGTCTAGGAATGCTAAATCACACTTAAGAAAAATGCATTTTTTCCACTCCAGATCGGACACTTTCTAACAATGATTTAATTTAGAATATGAGCCCACTTTGCAAATATGCTAGCTAGGCATACACGGACCTCCTGGATCCTAGTGCTTGTGATGGATTAACATCATTACTACCCCATACTGGGGGCTTGGACGGTACTGATGTAGTTGACTTTATATACGACTTTTAACTGGAGCGTTGTGATCTTTTAGTACGGATGCCCTTCCTGACAACTTTCAATGACACTTTCGGGGCTCGACCTCTGGATTAAAAGATCGCTAGGCCAAGCACTTAACCACTGCGCCACGGAGACCACCTTCCTGAGTCTTAGTGCGTATAGTATTCATTAAGATGAACACGAATATGGAATGAAGAAAAGAAGAGTGCATCGAGCATGTCGCCATTAGAGCATCAATTCTGCGAACCATGAACCTCGTTTCAGCTGTCCTCGTCACCACAACTCCTCTCTTGCAGACTACCTTTGAATTTACTGATACGATTTTATTTGTTTTGATAAATAATTCATCCGCCATTTCGGTGAGGAGTGCTCAATAAGACGAAGATAATCAGCCGTCTTAATGAATATGTAAAATAATCTATCCAAGAAATGGGTCGAAAATTAAAGATTTTGAAACATGAGAATGTAGATGGTGTCCCGAGACAAGAACGTTGTGAGATGTGTGACCGTGGAAGATTAGATCGAAGCAACAGAAACTTCTGCTATTTAGGCGATGTCTTAAGTACGGAAGATGAAGTGTAGGAAGACGCAGTCGACAACAACTAGATGGAAGGATTAAAAACTATGGCGAATGTTTTCTGTAAGATGGACTTTCCCTGGACGAGGTCAGTGTGTCTGCACGTTGTGTTCAAGGTGCATTCAGTGATGTGCAGCAGTAGCCGAAGTCCGCTCCATTCTAGCCTCACTCCTGCTGCGCTCCGGCTGATTGGAGCAACGCTCCTTGTCAAAAGTCTACTCTCTTGACGCATAGACTCTAGTTGACTGTTGTCTAAGTGCAAGCTGTTTGCTATTTATATGAGGCTACACTTTATTGTTTTTAGGCTCATGCAATGTAGGCAGGTGACACATGTAGATTGTTCATGGTATATCGGCTGCATGTGATGTCATACCTATGCTGTAAGCTGAAGGATCAAGGAGCAACATTTCTGTGAACATAATTAGCTTCATGAATACCACGTTTCGCAATGAACTGATGTGAAAAAGTTAATACCAACTATCACTGTCAACATTTCAGCATATGAGCAAAAAAAATCATAATGCATATGTCGCTTGAATTGCGTGATAACTATTGATCTTTATTTGATTTGAATACAAGAACATCTGACGACTATTTGTCATTTGAGGTTTTGTATTAGCTCTATAGAACTGAATAAGGCTGTGCTGGAGGTTAAGACCAATATTGAAACTGTTGACATATGGCGCTTGCAATCAAATTATATAGTCATTACACGCGCATTATCTAGTCTAAGTTTCACAATATAATTTTTCAATGCTGCCATAATTTTCAATGATCATTTTGTAAGCAAATTTATCAGGTTGCAAAAATTCCTGCTATTTCGTCAAATTCCATTTTCCACGTCAAATCACACAATTCCAGGTTTTCAGGTCGCGGACATCCATACTGAGAATTTTTGGTTCCCCTCCTCTCAGCTCCAACAAAATATTTTTAAATACCCGCTCTACTACACATTGTGCAAAAATATTGAAAAATTGTATAATATAATATAACTGCATAATATCTGCATTATCTGCAAAATACTCTACATGCAAAGAAATATTTCATTTTGTAATTTTTAGATTAATCCATGTATAATTTATACAATATCTCAATTTTTTTACTTTACTTTTTTACTTTTACTTAATTTCCGCTAATGATGTCAAGAAATATCATATATTAATCTGAATATAAAGTGGTGACAATTTGAGGTGTTTCAAATACTATCCTATTGTGTTAACTTTGCACTACCATAATCAGTTCGGGTCAGAAAGTTGAAGGGCCGAAACGGGCTCGTACCTAGAATGGACGGGTTGGACCGAATATAGGCCTGAGAAATCGGACCGCTTCCAACAAACTCTACACGCACTAGTTTCAAATATGGTGCATGCTAAATTCAGAAAGTCTATTGTAATATAAGATGCATGCATGCATTTATCCAGGCCTTGACGATTGTTATTGATTCTAGATGAGATGATTCATTCTAGGTTTTCACAACAAGCAGCTTATCAATGCGCATCTTGTAATAAGAGTAATGCACTCTGGTTTCTTGTCATGTTAGCAAACTGCGGAAAATTCATCTCCATCACGGTTTGCTTTTGTTTTCCTAATTAATCGTTATCTGTAATAAATTACCTATTCAATGCAAACATAACCTTCAATGATCATTTGTAAGCAAATTTATCAAGTCACAGAAATTCCTATATTTTCGTCAAATTCCATTTTTCCAAGTCAAATCACACAATTCCAGGTTTTTCAGGTCGCGGACGCCGTGTCCATACTGAGAATTTTCAGTTCTGCTACTCTCTGATCCAACAAAATGTTTATGAATAGACGCCCTATTCCACATCACTGGTGCATTGATCTATGGCAAGTGATAACCCTAGTGCAGGGTGACAAACATGGATGATGCGAAAAGACAATGAAAGACACTTACATGTAGAAGTCAGAATATCTAACCAAGCATTGGGAAGGAAGTGAATATTGCCGGAAACATTTTTTGTCTTATACTTTCATTTTTAATTAAATCTTCCTGAGTGTCAGGTAAACAAAGCTCTTATGAAAAATGCTCTACGGATTTGTTATCTCATGACAATAAATCAGAGAGCTTTCATTTTTGACAAAATTGTGTTATATTATAGAATGAATTCTCCCATCAGTCATGTCAGTTTTGTTGAAATCTTTCTTACAAATACTGACAGCGAGCGCAAGTAATTTGATTGAATCTTGCAAGTAGAATAATTTTTACTTGAGATTTACAATTTTTTGTGAGGAGACTTGTTGGCTTTAAAGTTATTGAGATTTTAACATTGGTCTAAGCGATTTATCTTCAAAGCAATTACTAGCAAGGAAGTTAGTCTTAACCTCCATTATGTTTGGTTGATAACAATATATAAAGATGAGTTCCTCGATATTCACTCGTAGTCAGCTATTAACTATCTATAATTTAACAGACGGAAAATAATTACGCATCTTAGTGGATTTCTAGGCCAACGGTCTACCAACTGGCTATCGACGGGCGACAGTATGACATAAAGTCTCAATTGAACACTCTACGAAATCCAATCAGATCCCCCAAGATAGCAACCCTTCAAGTCAAACTGCTAATACCAAGATATCAATAGTTCAAAGCCAGCATTATAGGTCTACTATAAGCTGTTTTTGTAAAAAAAATCCCGTATATCTTCAATGTCGGTCAATATTCACATCACTTTATTGGTCGATGGTCGCCGGCCACAAAAAAGACCTAAGAAGTCTTGGCAAGTCCGCATCCAAGAAAACGATAGAGGTGTCGCAAGACACCTATCTTGACCGATTGAAATAGAAGCGTGTCATCGCAACCTCGTCCACCCACCGGACCATGAATATGAGACGCAAAACGAGGAAGTAGAGAAATAAGAAGTAAGTAGGTTAGAAAAACAAGTCTTTCACATTTTATAGATTATAATCATCAATTGCTGGATTTTCTCGGATGCATGCTTAGCCTTCAAAGAAATGGCTATTGCGCACTGTAACTGTCGGTTGCCCAAATAACAACACTTATTGAATTGTAAAAGTCTGCACTGCATCAATGTTTAAATTCTTAGGTTCAACAGCCCCTCAATGCGCATTTGTCATCATTTCTTGTAATAACATCAATATTGTTGATGGTAAAAGATACACGCGAAGGTGAGGAGTGGGACCCAGAGTGCCAACAATCTGACCCAATCCACCCAGCACCAAACTAACAGCAGCCCTGCATAACCCCTGGAGGCCCTGATACGTTACAATGGATGCAGGCATACAGGGACACTCCATGAAGACGACAAGGGACATAGCTGCTCTCCTATGGGAAGGTCCCCATAAAGTTCCTCAACCCCGGTTTGTTTTCATCTGTGTCATGCTGACTTCCAACGAAAACAACATTAACAGCAATCCTTCACATTATCAGCTGACTTTGGCGTCTCAGGGACACATTACCAGTTACAGAGGTGTCTCCCCCAGTCACATGCAGTAGCTCGTAGGGACCAGGAACCCAACAAGAAACAGCCCTGACATCAAGTAACCAGACCAAACAATCTCTAGCCAGACACAGCCATCAAGCACGTCGAACTGCATCTGTAATTTTAAAGCAGATCACCGGAAATTTACGTATATAACATGTTTACATAAGCAGGATCAATGGACCATGACATGGATAAATGGGTCATGATTTGGACAGTTGATTAGAAAATATCTTAAAATCTATGAAAAAATATATTGAAATATATTGAAAATGTAAATATCTTTTTCAAAGTTGAATAGAAAACAACGCTACACGGGTATGTTTCGAAAGAATTCCTTTCTTGGCACTTTTATGCTGAAAATATTAAAAAATTATTTAATATAGTAAAACTACAAATCTGCAAAATGATATAAAAAAATTCATTTTGTTTTCAATTTTTGAATTAATCTTGTAGAATTTATATAATATCTCAATTTTTTTACTTTACATGAATTTCTGTTAATGATGTCAAGAAATATCATATATCAAGCTGAATATGAAGTGATGACAATTTGGGGTTTATCAAATATTAGCCTGTTGTGGTAACTTTGCACTACCATAAATAGGTTCCGGTCAGAAAATTGATGGGCCGAAGCGGGCACGTACCTAGAATGGACGGGTTGGGCTGAATATAGTCCTGAGAAACGGCCCGCTTCCAACTGTACACGCATCAGTCTCGAATATGCTGTAGGCTAAATTCAGAAAGTCTATTGTAATATAAGATGCATGCATGCATTTATCCAGGCCTTGACGATTGTTGCTGATTCTAGAAGAAATAATTCATTCTCGGTTGTCACGACAAGCAGTTTATCAATACATATCTTGTAATGAGAGTAATGCACTCTGATTTCTTGTCATGTCAGCAAACTGCAGATAATTCATCTGTATCACATTCGCTTTTGTTTTCCTAATTGACCGTTATCTGTATTAAATTGCCTACAAGTGTCAGTTAATGATGAAAGACGATACGATGATTACACCTTAGCACTCACGTGGGGGAGCAGATGCAACATGGCATCACCTGTGAGAGATCCAACAGCAAGGGCAACAAGGAATTGAATAATATGATTGTAGAACACTTTCTGCATCAGAGGAACGATTGCCACCCCAAGAAGACCAACAGCACTGATGACAACGATTGCTATGACGGATGATATCCAAACTGCAACGAAAATTGACAAATAAATCTCCGGTTGAAAATAGGACTTTTATCAATCACATTTCAATGCTTAATTCATGCGTGTACATCGTGCATGTTTATCAAGTTCCTGCTTGTCAAATTTTACACCACGCAGTGAACGAATCTTCCACAATGAACGAAAAATGTGCACTTATTTATCATCTACTTTCATGTGCATTCTAAATTTGTTGAGTTTTGAGCTCTGAGCTCTGATATTCAATCAATTATACGCAATTATCTGTGTTATATATGTTTGACCGGCTCCATCGGATATTTCCGGTATTTTTGAAGTCCGAGTTCCATAGCAAATTTTCAACAGATGAATATTGAACGATCTCAATAGAAGGAACAGCATAAAGGTGTTCGTTGACCTTTTGCGGATAATTTAATCACATACTTGAAAAATTTAAGCACTAAATTCCTGAGAAGCCGCAAAGCTGTATTTCGTTCTATAAGGACTCACTCTGCAATCCGTAACCCTATCAGGACTGCCTCCCCTTATCAACTTCTTTTTATATCTCCTAACATAAATCAGATGAAAGTTCAATTTTTTGTGACTTTTAGTTTGCATGTGTGTTGAACTTTCAGCAAAAATGTAGGCAAAATTGCCTTACTGTAAGGTCATTTTTAAAATTACTTTTTAGAAAATTGGTGGTTTTCACTCAGAGTGACATTGATTATTGATAAAATGTTTCTGTATCATGTTTACATGATATTTATGCATGCACAGCTCAAGATTGTCAACATACACATTTATCTGATCTCCCAAATGAGTACATGTACATGTAAATATAAAATGTGAAAATGTGAAGTTTTGATGTGAATTTTTAGATATGAAACCCACAGAATAATACAAAAATACATATCACCAGTCGACAGATTGCATTCGGAATGTGTCATTACCTTGTCTATTGCCTTGTCCTCTAAATAGCGAATTAGTCATTAGAACGAGACATTTGCAAACATAGAAAAATGCAATAATACATGAAAAGACATTATTTACGTTCAAATTTCAAATTTCTATTTATAGTACTAAAATTAACGTAGAATATTATACCTATAGCACCATACAGATATACTTAAGTAAAAGTTTGCAGAAATACTTAAGTTGTAATTAACAATATTTGAAAAATGAAAAAAATTGAAAATACAAATTTCAAATGTCAAGTTTTGGTATGAAGGTCTTCGAATCATGCAAAAAAGGCATTGCCATTCGAAAAAGGAGACTCGAATTATAAAGTAATCCTGTGATCATAAAGTTTTATCCATCGGAAAATGGAAAATTTGAGGGAGGACGACGAAGTCGTGCGACAATAAAATCGCCCGGTCCTGATATGATAAAAAGGAAGAAGGAATAAGCTTCACGATGTCTGCTAGAATTACATCTTCCAGTGGCCTCATAGTCTCCACTCAAAGCACATTGATGTGCATCATTTTTTCTGGTGAAATGCGAGTTCTCAGGTGATGCTTGCTTATATAGTAGCTACTGGAAAATTGCATAATTCAAAGCGTTTGATTCGCAGACGAAAATGAAAAGTATCAGAATAAATGAAACTTCGTTTTTGTACTTGGTTGAGTGTAATAAACAAGCACGATACTACAGCCTAGGATGTAACGATGCTAGCTTTAACCAGCATCGGTGTCACACAGCGCTTCAATTACAATAGTCAATTAAGTTCAGATAGACACATTTTGTTAAACTATGATGTCTGGTTTAACGTTTTCATGTTTAACAGTCGGACAGAACAATAAATGAACACGTCTACATGCAATCATGGCGACAAAACAAAAATATCACTGGGATGTTGTTAGCTATGGCAGACACAAAAGATCATAAAACAATTTGCTAGCGTAAAATTTACCAACGTTGCAGAGCTGTTAACTTTGTTCAATCAAGATTCATGAACTTATCTGTAAAGCATCTTGTTACAACGAATGAAAATTCATCGTTTCTTTAAAATGCCCTTGACACAGGGCTATGTCATTCATTTGCTTTCCCGCTGGGTAGACTCAAGTGATGCAGAATGATGCAGAGGCCTCGTTCCAAATTTTCACTCATTTTGATTATCGACTGGATAGCTCTCCTTGTAATATTGATTACATCGATGACAGGATGCGATGACCGGTGACATATGTGACACTAGCAACTTGTTTGAAGAGACTTTTTATTCCATTTTCCTCAAAAGCGCAGAGGATTGCGGCATTGAAAGCTGGGTGATAACTTAATAACTCGAATATGTTTTGAGCCCTTTCATTGAACCAAGAGGCAAATTTTAAACTACAGTCACAGAATTAGATAGGTCGTCTCTTCTTCTGCTTGATTAGAAAGGAAACATTGGAACATGTAACGCTAATGAAATGGCACAATCTGCTGACATAAAGCCATAGCAATCGAACAATGAGCAGACAGTTCAACATTAAACACGCCAAATTGTGCGAAGTTTCAGTGACTGTTATCAACCGGAACACAGCCAAGAGATGCAGTCGATGTCAAGTTCTACAGAGAAGATAATGAACGTTTTTATCGTGCGCCTTCTCACTTTTTCTAATAATGATCGGAAGGACCAACATTATCGAGAAAACTTTTGCGCAATGATCTGAATTCTTTTAATCTGAAGGAATCGTGGCGATCGGAGCATTTTGAATGAATTCACAGCAATCCCCAAGCAACGCATGACTGTTTTTCCTATCTCTGCAAGGCATTACCCACTTAGTAAGTTCCTGCATGTGCCATCATTTTGAATCAGTTTGAATTTCTAGCAAAGTGACACGCTTAAACAATCTAATTCTGTGACTACACTAGTCGCAGTGTAGGTTGCACTAGGACCGCAGTCATGATTTATTAGAATATTCAATAGTTAATGATTACCTAAACAGCAAGATTTTTAAGCATGAATGAAGCTTCACCGACACAACTCCCCTCCTGCGGACTTGGACGAGTTGACGTAGTCATACCTTTCTGAAGGACTGAGAGAGTTTTAGTCTGCATGCCCTTCTGGGAAATCCGCAATTAGGACCGCATTCAACTCTGCCGTCAATGACCTTAATACTTTTTCACATTAACGTTGCAACATTTAACAAAATGTTTAAGAATTACTGTTTCAAGTTGTAGTCGGATTTTTCTTATCATTCATCTACAGAATCAAGTCATGTTAGCATAATTCCTCATGAAAAGCTGAAGCGAAAGATAACTGAGGTAAACTGTAAAATGAGAACTTGGACCAATTATAGTTTTGGCCTCAGATTTGAGAACTAGGTAACTATGTGCATTAGTAACAAAACATGTTATCTCATAGCCATCAAAACATGTGGCAATATTAAAACGCAATTCAATAATTCACAAACATTCAATTTCTTTTGGCTTTCTAGCAAATTTGACAGAATTATAACTCCAGATCAATGCCAATAAATAAAATTGTGTCTACACTATACGAAAAACACAAATGAACCAAAACTGTTTCAAATACATTAGTTTTGATGGCAACTATCATAAACCAGTGATAAGATCGAAATTCGCTTTTTTATTCATTTGAAACATTCGGTCGCAGTTTTAGGACTTGGTTCGACAAATACATGACTGGTTCTCATTCTGAATTATTCTAAAATTATTCCTACTGAAGTTCCTCTCCAACCACCCATTTATCTCAATGTAATAGAAATGTAGCTTTGTAAGTAGGATACTTTGCTGCACGTATATCATGCACAATTTCTGGTCACTGTGCTTGATACCCATTAACACAGGTGCACAACCAGTTCTTATGGGCAAAGCATTCTTCACTGAAATAGAAAAGATTTAGGTGCTTTTGAAAACCGAGAATTATCAGCGGAATATGGTAATCTTATCTCTCTATTCTTCACACAGCTCATTGCTTTTTATAAAGCGCAAGGGAAAGTTTGTTTCTCTGATACAGGACATCATGATCATCTTCAACTTCGTAGAACAATGTCAACAATATCATTGCTGAGCGGAAGCTCTTCAATTCGGCAAGTATTAATTGAACAGTTGTCAAATTGTTCTCTAAAAAGGCTTCATATTTCTCTCCTTTGCCGGTTGAAGGCTTTCCTTTTTTCTACACAATAACGGTAATTTCAATCTGCGTTTGTTCAAATCAGTACTTCAGAGAAAATAGAGACAATCGGCTTCTGTAGATTATTTTCAGCTATTTTGCGAATTCTTCATCCATTTTGGAGGCTTCACTGTTGATATTTTATGTTTCTCCTCCAATTCATTGAATCGCTGCACTAAAATTCCAAGGTAAAATGGCTTTGTTTCTTCATTTTTTGGAGGTTCAAGTTGAAGGAAGTTTTCGAAGTTGCTCATTTTCGCATAGACCTGCTTCCTTCCATGACAAATTTTCCTTCACACAATCATGAAGTTCCTCCAAGACAGGAATCTTTGGCCATGCATGAACGGAATTTTCGAGGATTTGTATGACAAGTCTCATATTTCTCTGTACATGCATGTATACATGCATCATAGTACGTCACTACTCCCCCTTACTGGGGGCTTGGACGCTGCTGACATAGTCAGACTTATGGAGCTTTGTAGTACTTTTAGTCCGGATGCCCTTCCTGCCGACTTCCAATGACACTTTTGGCGCTCGACCTCTGGACCAAAAGATCGCTAGGCCAAGCACTTAACCACTATGCCACGGAGACCATTATCCTCTCTAATAGGAACTCATAGATTTATGTTCAACATGTGATCTTTAATTCAAACTTACATATTTCCGTACTACATGTTGTAAATTATCTTATCCATACTTGCAAGCAATTTCTCACTCAAACATCCAATCGCCTGCGATGTACTTGAATGAGAAATGAGTCATCTGCTTCAAACATGAGCACAGTTAGTGCAGAATTTTACTGAATATGGCAGCATATTTCATGGAGTCTCTTATAGTGTGTATCTTGTAGCGATTGTATCTTGTCTAATTAACAAATTGAATGAAATTGAAAATGAATTGCATGTAACATTTTAAATAGTGATCCTGAATATTTGATAGGAATACTGATCAGTCGGTCACTAATTGAACGTTTCAGCTGCTAAAATTCACCAACTTTTCGTTTTGCTCTTGGATGATTGTCTGGAGAATAAAGATGGATTTGCACGTTTATGCTTTGTTGTTGATCTTTTATGTGATTTAAGATGATGCATGGAAACACTTCTACTTAAGCCTTTCACTCCTGCTAAAGTTTGGCTTGTTTTCAAGCAGACAATTGTCCGTCCAATGTGGCATGATTTGAGTGCATCCACAGTATTTTGAGTACTGTTATTTCTGTGTATTTTATTTTTATTTTGCTTTATGGGGTACGCCTATGGCGTGGGTCCGCCACTGCTTATTCGTCCAAGATGTTAAAGGACCCGAAACGAGACGAAAGCAGTTGGTCATCTTGCTGATGAGCCCCTTGTATATATTTGTATTAGTGTTGTTTTGTCCAGTTTTATTTTAATATTTTCGTTCTTGTCTTTGTGAATTTTTGAGAATCCGTATGTCCAGCCCAGTGAACGCTTAATGAGTCCTTTTCAGGACTATCTTACATTTTTTACATACAAATAATCTTTAAATTTTATTATAATTAATTTATTAAATTATTGTAATAAAATTATGTGTTATCCACACGTTAGCGGACTTCAGTTACAAAATAACTACTTCCTTAACTAACTGTTGCTTACCCACACTGCTGATTTTCCTGAAGGTCGCGGACATCCAAGTAGAATCATGCATGATATCTGTAGATCTCCATAATTTCCCTTGACTTAAATGCACATAAGTGCAGTAACATTGAAAATTCATTCTTGCACTACATTGATAGGATCTGTTAACACATTGACTGTGGATTCCTCATGTTTAATTCCTCAGGTGACATTTCATTCATTTAGAATATACACTTAATTATTCACTTTTAAGTTAAAAAGTTTCACTCCTTTTCAACAGATTACAATATGTAGACATAAACGCGAGTATGAATTCATTAGATTGTTGACATTGTCAGTAAGCATGAGTCGAACTTTTCTACGAAACGAATGTACGTGGAGGATATGTCGAAGTTAGCCGATCGGAAAGTTTTCAATCGATTTCGAGGAAATCTGACTCAAGTGAGTGAGATCCTTCTATTGTTAGTCATTTGCGATCGTGGTTTATTCAAGTTTGTTGACAGATATTTGATTATTTCCATATCATTTTCATTGCGATTGCCTCGCTTAGTATTTGATCAGGATGTCCGCTTCGAACTGACTTTGAAACTTAAAGTTTTTCGAGCTATAAATTCTATGTGATATTCTTCACAAAAATAAGTGTGCACAGCTGCATATGTGCATAAAATAGATCTATAGGGCCTTAGAAGAAGTTTAAAAAAGAAAAGATTATATACTTAGAACCATAGACAAACTTAAAATATAGGATTAGAAATCTGAAATCAAAGGACACGGGATCAAACGTTGATTTTTTTGAAGTTGCTAATATGTTCATTTCTCCACAGTCACATTACATTCCAATGTAATAAATTGAAAATAATGTCAGAATCGGAATATTCAATAACAAAAGAGTTTGCTAATTCTGAAAATCACCCAGAATACAGCTCAAATTCACAGCAGAATTTATCAAATTGAATTTACATTAATTATTGACAGCTGATTTTATTTTCATGTAAAGTCTTATCCTTCAAATTGAGTCTTCAAGTCTGAGGAACTTTCTGCTGTGATTGAGAGATTGTGTTTCATCGGAATGTCAAAAATTCCACGAACGTCTTCTCTATCAACGCGTCCAGTGAAGTTGATATTGAAGAATGTAAACGGATCTCGGTTGGAATCAACTTACCACCTGAGCAAAACAGTACTTTTATAATTGAGTCTGGAATATCGTCTCTTCTTGACAACAATGCAAATTTAACTTGAAAGAGCCATGGCACCTGATGTTCTGAGTTGAATTTGATTAAATTCACTGTCTTGTACAGATGTCTTCATATCGTATTAAATTTGTTATTTATCTAATATCGGCAACTAGTCCCGCTCTCCCTCTTCTGTTTTCAAGAATTCATTTTGTTGGTGAATATCAGGCGCGTAGCCAGAATTTGCGCTGGGTAGGAGATGATTTTGAAAATCGAATGCATAATATTGAGTTTTACATAATAGCAAAGGCTGTTGCGTGATCAACGAATCTTGAAATCAACGAATTCAATGAACAATGCTTGCTTCATGATTCAATGAAATTCAATGATGAATTCTAGCAGGTTCAGAGTCACAACTTTTAATAGGAAATGTCTTCAGGTCATTTCCTTTTATGCTACTTCACCCCTGTCCATCAAGCTAAACACATTCAGATTTGACAAGCCTCCTAAGGTCGGCGAACACAAGCATTTCACCACATTTTCGCATGCATTACCGATCAGAAACATGATAACAACACATACACATAATAGGAAATGACATAAAAGACATTCCATGTCAAATATTATGACTCTGGGCTTAGTACTTTTCGCTTAATCAGAGAAAACATAGACAAGTTCATTTTTGCCAATAACGTCAACATGCTTCCCATTGGATAAACGTGTTTTTCTTTGTTCCTGTCTGACAAGGAAGGGATCCAGGTAGAACTCAGCAGACACGCAGATTTGTAGTAGGCATAGAGCGTCTGCTACTAGGAATTGTCTCATTTTCGGCCTCGTTCCCTGCAGAAACTCGCTCTGGCTGCCGGCCTGTCATCTGTTAGGAAAGGCAGTATACCTCTCATGGCTTAATCTCTTGTGGGAAATCCAGCTAAGCCATGTCTTCAGTTCCCTCATAGGTGGCCGCCGCTCGCCGTCAGAGGCAACATGTAGGTTGTAGGGTGGTATAATTAGTGTTCCTTTCTTCCCATGATAGTGTTGATCAAAATGCATGGAAGCTATTGTCAATGAATGTGGTAGTGAATCCAATGTTTCTGCAGTAGTCTTTGCCTACATGGGGCACTACACAAGAAGTACACATTTGTTTGCTTATTGGGGGTATTGATGCAAAGCCTCGTCCTACTGGGAATGAGCCGGGTATACCAACAACAACGACGAAGTATTCAAGAGGAACACGACGAAACAGATTCTTCAAGTTGATGTATAAAAGTGGAGCAGCCAATTTTGTGCAGTCCGTGTCAACTCCTCAGATTCTTGTACACTGTATATAATAATTAAATTATATGACAAGCATTCATTTATATTTTGAACATTTACCTTTGGTGGGGATATCTTTGAATCCTTTTCCCGAACCTGTACCATTGCCTTGGATATGTGAGGCACTTAATGTTTTGGCATCGGAACTTGAGGTCAACTGCAAAGAAATGGTAAAATGTCAATGACTAATCAAGAATGATTATACAGCAAAAAGTTTTTTATTGTCTTGTTTTGTGCATCCCTTCAGTCTCTTGAGAATCGAAAAATTCGAAGACAATTTTATCATTGCATGTAATAAATAATATTCTTCTTTTCTTTCGAGACATCGGGAGCTTCTCATTCAACTCGTCTCATAACTCATCTCACTCAGTCTCATATCGTATCCCATGCGACTCTCCTCATAAGTCAAGACGCCATTATAGAAAAACTAATTGTATGAGCTACTTAATTGCCCGATACTTCTCGTGTGACTTCGCACGGAATCAGATTGTTCCAGTTCCCTGTACCTCAATATGCTGCATCTTTAAGCTAGCCTATATCCTAGCCCCGAACTTGTGCTCTCAATCACCTACGGGTCAGGTTGATGTTTTGCTTCTTTCGGACCGGTCATCATCAATTTTGCCGCAAAAATGTCATGCCGCTTCCGAATCCATTGATAGTCTAAGTCCAAACTAGGCTACGAACTGGCTAAATGAACAACTTTATATAATCGATCAAGGCAAAAACCTAAATTGAAGAACTAGTGCTACTGCTATGTAATATTATATCAACGATACAAGCAAGTGGCCTGCAGGATGTCTTAATTGTCAGTGAACATGACGAATACCAGACGGACCACCGCGCAGTACAACCGGACTACTGTTGCTCATTGCAAATTGATCAGCTAGGGCTCGAGTCAAAATTCTGTAGCTGGTCTGTCAGGCTCAGGCTGAAAATTCTTATCTGGAGACTTACTTATTTGACTTAATTGCTTAGGTTACGATGGCCCCTTGCTCCCACCAGTCTGCTCCAACGGCTCCAACTTCCCCCATTCTGGGCTTGGCGTTCCAAGGTGTTGTTTGGCAGACCCGTGTCCGTTTGTATTTGGTCCCTCCATCTTTTCGCTGGTCTTCCGCGCGGTCTTGTGTTGGAGAAGTCCTGCCTGAATGCCCCCCTTGAGTCATAGTGATCTGACGGTCTTCTCGCTACGTGGCCAAACCAACCTAGCCTTCATTTCAGAATTACATCTACGATGGTGGTACTCATGTGGAGGTTCCGTCTGATGGTTTCGTGCGGAATACAGTCTCGGATGCTGGTTCCATAGATGGCACGTAGACACCTTATTTTGAAGACCTCCAGTTTTCTTTTCACTTCACTTTTCAGTGTCCATGTCTCGCATGCGTAGATGGCTACAGATATTATGAAGGCTTTGTACAGTATTAATATCTTAAGAGTGCGGCTGATACGACGCTCGTTCCAGATTGATTTTCGTAGACGGGGGAAGCCACAGCTGTCCTATTTGTGATGTCGGACGAGGAATCAGGGACAACGCTGCCCAGAAAGGTAAATTCGTCCACGCTTTCAACTGGCATTCCGTTGATAAGGATGCGATCATTGCTGGAGACAACTTTATACGACTTGCAATCTGGAGACAACTTTATACAACCTCGTTTTAGGATACTTATCATTAGTTTTTATAATTATTCTTCATATTTAGCAAGATGTGTTGACATGTGACATCAAAATACATTGTTGTGAAAAATATAATAATTACAGAGAACTTCATTCTTGATTCGCGTTCTTCCCTAGAGCTAAATATAATAACCGGTTGTTGTCAGAGGATGTTTATGTTTGCGCCTGCAAGTTTCTCCGGCTTTTAGATATAAAGTTTGTCAGTTTGCCATTTGATTTCGTGATCATGTCTTCTGGCTGGTGGTGGCAGACGAAATCAATTGGGCTTTTAATCTTTGAAGTTTAGGTCTAACATCGGACAGCCCTGTTTTCACCAATGTGGACAATTGAAAAGAAATCATAATTGTAGATTCAACCCAAACCCATGATGTGGTCGTGACATATTAACCGCAACTCAGACGGTTGTTCACGAACCCAACCGCTGTAAAAAATTGCCCAACCTTCACTCACAAAGTTGAATTTTAGATTGTTGTTATAGATCAAAGCGTGATGCATTTTGGAACCGAAAGCTAACTAAGGTTACGTATTTCCGTGTTTTGATATTACGGCAATCGTTATGTGTCATTGTCGATGGCAGAGTCAAGAATATTGAAACTGGAGAATGATGATTAATCTTTGCATTATCTGTGATCTCGGACACGATTTCCAGACAGCCCCTATCATCGATATTTAGCTAGTTATCATTGGAATCAAGTGCCATCGGTCAGATCATAACTGGATCATAAGCTACATAAGTGGTGAGTTCTATCATCAAATTCATATTATCATAAGTTCATAGTATTCACTGTGTACATCAGAATCATCGATCACTTCTGCCTCCAAAACCGACGCATGAATGAAGTCTTGGCTGTGGAATGAAGATATATTACCTTTCAAATGACAGCCTAAATCGTCGGCGCCTAGCGCCAGACGATTTAGGCCATAGAAATAAATTGTTTATCTGAAGTTCGCTAGAATGGAAATTGACTCAAGGTCGCGGCACATCCCGGGGGAACCAAAATTGGGGCATGAAGAGCCAATTAAAACCTTCGATTTACTCATTTGACTGATTCTAACCCAATGACACAGACGTTGGCAGGTGCATCTAAGTGAAAATGCGTGCAATTTATGCGCCGTTATTGTGCATTGCATGAAGCTTAATTTCCATTCTAGAGGTTTTATTGTTGAGAATTTCTATGTTAGAAAGGTAATGTATGCATTGTTACTGAACCTAAAATCTATGACTTCAAAATTCCAAGATTTTGATCTGCAAAAGATGCAAATCTGCGATAATTCTCTACATAGCCCATGCAATTCAGAACATTTAAGTATGTAAATCTTGAAATATCTACGAGACCAAATTGTGGAACATAGTAATCATCTCAATGTCATTTCACTGGGAATGCGAAGATGGACGGTGAGATGCTCCTTCCTCAATGGTATTACATAGCAAATTAGACGGCCTTAATCATGGCAATTAAGGCCGTCTAATTTGGAATTGGAGATATTTAAACGACTTTCATAGGTTGTTTGAAAGAGGCCCTGACTTCAGTTTTTCCGATCTAAGATCCGACTAGCACAGGCAAAGATCCTAATTGCACAAGCAAAGATCCGAGTAGTGCAGTCAGATATCCAAGAAGCACAAGCAGATATCCGATTTGCACAAACAAAGATCCCAGTTGCAAAGATCAGATATCCGACTTGCATAATCAAAGTTCCAAATAGCACATGCAGATATCCGATATTTTTTAAAAATATTTTTAAACCCATATAATTTGATGAATCATTATTGTATTTCTATGCTCTACAAATTACCTACACGCGCCAATGGAAGAGCTTGCTGTGCACATAACTATGACTTTTCAGAATGAGATTTTCAAATTTTTAAAATTGATTTGATATATTCATATAGATATCAAAATTTACATTTGAATTTTAGGAAGCTGAATTCATCATATTATTTGCTAATTTCAAGATGACACGAGGAGGCAAATGCATTCCATTGAAAGATCGACAAAGAATTCTCGAAGCCCATGAGCGAGGTGAAGATTATGCCATTGTAGCTCATGCTATGGGTGTAAAGAGAGACACAGCTTACCGCATTATAAAGAGAAGAGTAAATAATGTTACTAAACGTGGTGGGGTTCGTTCTCAAGTTGTGAAGCTCACACCTGAAATTCGTGAGTCTATAATCAAGATGGTCGAGGAGAACGCTTGTATAACGTTAAGTAACATCGCTAAAGGTGTACATGAAGACCACGGTGTTCAGCTTTCTCGAACGACCATCAATCGAGCTTTGTCAAGTGAACTTTACACCATGAAGCAAGTAAAGACTATTCCTGACTCTAGAAATTCCTTGGCAAATAAGCTAAAAAGGAAAGAGTACGCAACCTGGTTTCAGTCAGTATCAGATTCTGACTTCATATTTTTTGATGAAACAGGGTTTGATCTGTGGCAAGGTCGGACAAGAGGAAGGGCGAAAGTTAGTGAACCAGCAAGGAGAATTGTTGGAAGTCAACGCCGTCCGCATTTGACATTGATCCTTGCCGTTGTCCCTCACTATGGTGTAGTTCACAAAGAAATTTTGATTGGTGGTGCCAAGAGACATCACATTATTGATTTTTTGGTTAATGCTTTGACGAAAGCGAGAGAGCTAGAAATGGCGAGCCCATTAATTATCATGGACAACGCTCCCTGTCACAAAAACATAGAGACTGATGTGCAAACGAAATCTCCTGGTGACTATGTGATCAAGCGTCTTACACCATACAGTTGCGAGCTGAACCCCATAGAGAATATGTTCCACGTAATAAAGACCAAAGACCGAGATCTATTGACAGAGTACGACGGTCAACGATTGGAAAATGAAAGTCAGATGGCATTTCGACACAGAAAGTTGGAAAGTATAATTGAAGACTCGATTCAATCTGTCATAAATCTAAAAGTGACAAACTCTTTTCGTCATATTTTGGCAAAGGTTGTACCGAAAGCTATAGGTTTGGAAGACTTATAGCAATGTCAATGATTCTTTTACTTTTGGATGTTTAAGGTTCTACCACTTCTGTAAATGTTCACTGATGTCGTATGCTGTATATAATTAATATATTCTTTTCAGCTAATGACATTTCAGCAAATTTTGATATTATTCATAATGGGGAAGTAAGCACTTAAACACCGATACAATTAAAAGTTAATAATGTTTATCTAATGTTAATCCTAAAAATGACTGACATGCGCTCACCCCGGTGAACGGGTATATCTTTTAATACATAAAAAGGGCGCACCAAATAAAACTAAACTAAATGTAGGCTACAAGGAAGATAAAACACTGAAGAGTTCAGAAAGCTAGCACATCAAAAAAGAAGCCCTAGCTGGCAGACCCCTTTCGGAAAGGTGGCTTAAAAAACAATGTCAGAATCGAAAGCAGGCTTAAAAAGGTACAAAAAAAGGACAACTCTTTGGCAAAATGCAGTACAAACTTGAATAAAACAATAATATATCTATTTAACAATTTCTACATGCACTTGATCAATTTTCAAGCTTCAACTTCAAATGAGCTTTAGACTTTAACAATTGTGCACCACAGATGTGAATAGAATGAAGAAAAGGTGAACGAAGTTAAATTCCATTATGATTCATCAAATTGTATGGGTTTAAAAATATTTTTAAAAAATATCGGATATCTGCATGTGCTATTTGGAACTTTGATTATGCAAGTCGGATATCTGATCTTTGCAACTGGGATCTTTGTTTGTGCAAATCGGATATCTGCTTGTGCTTCTTGGATATCTGACTGCACTACTCGGATCTTTGCTTGTGCAATTAGGATCTTTGCCTGTGCTAGTCGGATCTTAGATCGGAAAAAGCTGTAGTCATTTTTAGGTTTATAGTTGGAAAGAGTCAGGAGTATTTTATGATGTTACTAGAATTAGTTTTAAGTTCTTGTACAAAATTTTTCGACTGCTATCGGGTAATCATCTTCAGGTACAAAAGTACAAAACTTTTTATACTTTCATAGGAAAATGACAGGTGAAATATCGGCTGACAGTCCTGATTACTCAATAACAATATACAATACATATGTGCTCGATAATCCATACTTGAATCTGTTGAATCATCCATGAGAATTCGTTGAATTCAAGCTTCACTCGGAGTTTTGTTGAAAATATAATTTATCGTTTATTCTATTTCATTGTTGTTATAATTGCATTCACGACATGGTTTAAAATGCTTTGGTGAACAATCGATCCCCGCTACTTGCCTTAATGTCGGCGGTCACAACTGTGACGTGTTATTAATTCATTGATTGTAATTGCCTTGACAACTGATGTGTGGTGGTGAGGGTTTGATCTTGCCAATTGACACAGTCGCGTAAGTGGCTCGTAGCTCAGTTGGTTAGAGCACAGGTCTAATTAACGTTGGTCGTAGGTTCGAATCCTACCAGCCGCACATCTTTTGCATGACAATTTGATCTATCGTTTATTTAATTTCATTGTTGCTAATTTTCTCATGACTAGAGAATTTGCTTGATTGCCGCTTCAGATTGCGAGCAGACAAATGGAGGCCTCAGGAGTGTAAATTGTGTTTTGGGTGGTAGAGATGTCAGTGCAGGTCTTGGAGATCAGAGCGGTTAACTGCGTACCGGTTTATATTGATTTATTGCATCTATGTTGCTAAATTTATGCCAACATGGTATGATTTACTTCTGTCTATCATCAAAGGCAGAAATAATTAGAATACCATTAACTTAACACATTGACAGATAAAAAAAGAAAAGATGACATGTAAAATTTCCCTCATTGCTGTGGTCAGCCTCACGAAATTGATAAATAAAATGTTATGAGTTTTCAGATAGTCGTAGAATGTGACGGAAACATTAAAAAGTCGCATGTCAAACGAACATCTCAAAATATTATTCACAAAATACTCACGAAAAATCAAAAAATTTACTACTTTTATTACCATTACGCTTTTAAGATAATGTTATTGAAGGCACGTTGAGTCGTTGGCGTATTGTACTGTAGAACATTTTTCGCAAGCAGTAGATAGAAAAGAAAGCTGTGAAGAATAACACAGATCTAATTGCAAAAGTACATAATATGCATGTAGTCACTTAAGACATACGCGTATTATCATTTTTATCATTTCAAACTCATCTATGAATAACCTCCTTCGAATTCGGCCCACAATCGTGAGTAACAAAAAATGACCATCTAGTCGGTACTGAAAAATCGCCAACGATATCGTGTTAGTTCGTGCTGACGAAATGATATATGAAAATATGTATAATGTGAGAAATTGGGCAATTGAGATATTTGGTTGTAAACTTTCAATAACCTGCAAGTTTCGATTTCGTTATCAAAACATCGCTTTAGTGATAAAATCAATACAAAAGGAGTTTAACGTCGTTGTTGCAATAACACCTGTCATGTGACTTTCAAGGCCAAATACAACACGTGACAAGCACATTTTAAAAAATTTCACACAGGGCGATAATACATGTAACTGATTGGCATAGCAACATGGCTGTATGCATATTGTAGGTATCATATATTTGATTAACAATGAATAAACGTGCACAATATTAATTTCCTAACAGCACCACAGGGTGTCTTAGCTGCAGTAATTTCTTGAAAAACCGATTTGCCTGAAAATTGCACATGTCAGGTTCTAACACTTATCGTAAACGCACATGTCAGGTATTGCAAGTTTCAGAATATATACAAAATCAGTTTGTCTATTAATATAAGCAAATTTTCATGAATTAACTTACATTTTGAAAAGCAAATACTTTAAATCTTGAATCGGAGATCTCGAGTGAAAAGAACATATCTTGGAATAGAAAGATATCCTCAGACTTGAACAATTTATGCACAGCAATTCCTTTTGCTCTACAAGGGCTTGTCAGTACGGCTCGGAATGGCCCAAACTAGGCTAAAATATCTAGAATGGCTGAACAAGCTTGGAATCTTCAGATTTTGATAATAATTTCATGGACATCAGTTCATGATCCTCATGATAAACTTCATAAAATCCACAATTTTCCGCTACTGAGTACGGATTTCGTTAATTTTGGAATTCGCAAATGGCTTGAAACTGATATGTTCTCTCCACCTCGAGTTTTCATAAGAAACTCGACATTTTGAAATATTAGGCGCAGTTCAGAGTTCGTTTTCATAAAAAATATTGTTGGCATTTCTGAACACGCTTAAACAGCACCGTCATGTTTTTCAACATCGGCAAATCGCGCATGTTAATAGGAATTCATTTCAGTTGAAAGAACATTTGCCTGGAATTAAAAATTGGGAGAAACATGAATTTCATCAATATTAAATTCAGTTTGATATGAAAATGAAAGTTTTGAGAAGCGAACCGTAATTCTTGTGCATTGAAATGTGAAAATGAAATAACACTATCGGCATGACGCTTTGGCAGAAGCAAACTAGTATCAGATCAGTTGATGTTGAAAGTTCAAGTGATAGATAACGCTTAGACTCTCCATAAATTGTGAAAACTAAATCTGTTAATCAGTCCGTTCACATACCAGCATTCACATAGCAAAGAATCGGAACGTAATTTTTAACATCGGAATCAAAGTTGAATCCTGTCATCTGTGTCTCGACGAAATTGATTAGAAACAATTTCTATTTATCACACAACACCAGCTTGCACTTTGAATGTTCCGAAGCTTCTATTCTGTAAACTATTCCTGACTGATGTCATGTCAAAATGTGATTACCTTGCAATTACAGAGCTATTATGTTCTTTTGAAATTTGTGATAAATATCTTTGATCATTGGAACATGAAGTCAGCTATCGAGCGGCTGTCTTTGATCATCTTTATTCAAAAAGCAGACATTATATCAGGCAGAACATACACAGATTAAACAGCAAGAACATTTTCAAATTTTCTCTGTGCTGAGATAAATAGGTGAAAAGTGGATCCGGTTTTTTCCGTAAAATCAAACCAAAAACCAGCTACATTTCAGCAAGTACATTTACCTATTAAAATCGTCTATGTTCTGGCAGATTGTCAATATAACAAACGCAGAATCAATTATATCAGTATTCAATCTTGGAATACCGAAGTCTCATCGACCGGCATCTTACAATTAGCTACGTCTGGTGAAAAATACGAAATAATTTCACAGTTCAGATTACCTGACTAAGATTACCTGAGTAAGATTTATTTAGACGATTTGACTTTTTCCCGCAGCACGTTTTCCGAATATGTGTGGCTAATCAAGTAGGACTGTCTTAATTATGCGGGAAAACACCGGCACAAAAAGCATTCAATCATAATAATACTCCTTCCGCTGAATCAACGAATTAACGAGTATAGACCGATGACATGTAAATTCTGAATCTGTTCCAACAAAAGGACCGCAGGAAACATGAAATCTTACTAAATCTGCCATAAAGCTTTTTGATTAGAATAAGAAGTCTTGCTATTCTGAGACTTTTAGCTTGTTTCAAAAATCCAAAAATGAGTGAGGATATTTCGCCTGTAAATGAATACACCTCTCCTTTTGCTACTTTATTAGACCTACTTTATTTTTTGCAAATGAGTGAGGATATTTCGCCTGTAAATGAATACACCTCTCCTTTTGCTACTTTATTAGACCGACGACAAGCAAATTCTGCATATAGGTTCCAAACAACTTTGGTTCCAACAGACAAAACATGAACATATGAACATGAACACATGAAACATGAACATGAACGTACGAAACATGAACATGAATTACTTCTCCCCTTTGCTACTTTACTAAGCTCCAATACTACTTTATAATTCTATGTCTTCTTGCTACATTTAGAAACCCGCTGGTTATGAAATATGTATGAAAACATTGTTTTGTTCATTGTACAAACGTTATATATAGTAAAGTGCTGTAATGCACAAGGGATGCAGATCTATTAGCACAAGGATAATAGCAAAATCGTGAGCAAAAATAAACTATTGCATGATGCATTGGCTGATTCTTTATTCCTGATAATGAATTGTTAATATCATTGATTCCAAGGTTTAGCTTATAGATCAAATTGACATTATTGCTTGGAATACATTTATGGTCATTACCATTCTTGCTTTCATTAACATGAAAACACGTCGTCTCAATTTTATAATAGGACCGGATATATATTCGGAAAATTTTTCAATTGTGATTTTTAGCACGGTTGACTGATTAAGAAATAATTTACACTACAATCCTTAGATGGAAGAGCTATATAAAAAGAGAGTGATTCCATACTGGAATTTTCAAACAACATCGAGATTCCAATATATTTTAATCGATATGTTCTTTGAACTGAAGAAAATTACCCAAGTAATAATGATCGAAATAGCCGATTCCTTTAAAGGATATTTGTCGCATGTTGAATAAGTAATGATATGATATTTGTTCGAGGAGACATCATCATTCTCTTTGACCTTCCAATCTCACTCGGAAAGGAATTGTGAAAAGCTTTCCTGACATTCTCTTTGCGTCAGGTGTTTGTATGCACCCTTACTATAAAATTTGAGACATTTGTACTTTCTGTTAAAAATTATGTGTTTAACTTCTGCAATAAGATCGGTGATAAAACCCAATCACTTTTCTAATGATATGAATAATTCCCTTTATGCTCAAGACATCTTATTCAGAACATGGTGTGCAAACGGCCGTCCATAACTTCATGACGTGGTCATCAGAGCTGACAAGTTCTCGGTGGTGGCATGATAGAAACAAACTGAATACGAAGATAAGTTGCAAAAAAGATCATAATATACTGAATATTTTTCAGATGGGTTCAATGATTGAGAAGTCATTATACTGATGATTATTTACAGATGCAGAAATCCGAAATAATGACTTCTCAAAAAAGATCATTGATGAGTTCAATAGTAAATTCCGAGAGGTATTGAATCATGATGCAACCAAGGCCGGAAGCACACTGGCCGCATCGGCTGCAAATTTTGTGATACGATCACATTAATTTTAATGACAGCTGGCACAGTGTAAGCCATGAGCCATCATCGATGAGCCGTGCTCTCTACATGAACAATTTGCTGACGAGGTTTATTCTGTGTGCCATCGGCCTCATAGGACCCTGATGACGTCGAGAATTGAATCACAAAAGTTTGTTTGGAAATTATTTCGTGTTTGACTTTAAGAGGTCGTCTCTATCTACTGTTACTGACAGGATTCGGATAGATATTTGACACCTGCAATCTCTTCTTTATAACAGATTTTGACGAAATTTTGAAAGACTTAAATAGAATTCAGCTATGACAGCAGAACCGTACCTAAAACTTTTCATGAAGCTCCTAGGTGAAACAGTTTCTGTGATACTATATTTCTTGTTAACTATTAGTTGTAGCATGCGCAATTTTATGAACGTCTCATGAATACATCGAATGTGAAGTGCAATGAAAAAGCACACTTGTGTAATATTGTCATTGGAATTCCAGTTATTGAGATTTGTTACATACATAAGAAAGATGTTCATTCATTATGCCAAGAACTACCGAGGGGCTTGATTTCGACAAGCAAAAACTTTCAAGAATTATAGTTATTTGTTATAGTTGCTATAGTTTTATTAAAGTTGATATTGCACAAGCAGAGGGTGGTCAAGTGTCCATTTTTATGATCACCTGGACATGTCAGAAATCAATGCATTCACCTTGTAATAATAAAGATTGCAGAGTGCCAGTTTACCTCGGCATAGAATAGAATGATATCTTCAGACTTGAACAAATTAAGCGCAAAAATTAACAAAAGAACGAATAGGTTAAGCGCGGTATGCAACAGGTGGCGGTCTATTTTTTGAACAATTCCTCAGGGTAGCGACATGCTTTAGGGAATATTTTGTCTTTGAGTTTGAGTGAACACCAGTGGATGCTATCTTTATAATGAAGTGAATCTTCCATAGTTCTAACAGCATAAAGTTAATCAGTTCCAATGCAAAAAATGTGATAATCAACCAGTTTCTTCAGTGCCGTCTATGTCGAGCTACGACATGATGCAACAGCAATAGAGACTTGCTGTACTGCTTAGATGCTACTGATGTGCATTTCTGCTCTTTATACATTTTGAGGCATCGCTCATTCTGACTTTCTCTTCATACTGTAATAATATGCTAACAAAATCATGAAGTTTCACTGTTCTCCCACACTGTGCAAGGACCGGTTGTCAAACTCACATGTTGTGAATCTGATTAATTTGGACTTTATGGTCACTTGTCGAACTAAAGAACTTGTGTGAACTAAAGAAAATTGAAATGTTTGTGACCGCTCGTAATTAGTGCCAAGTCACGTTGATGTAAGTAAACTATAAGGATTTCACAGATAATGATATATTTACCCGTCGAGTGCATCAAAAGGAAAATCAGGTTGTAAGAGTATTGTGGACGGTCAATGAATGAATACTCTGTTTACATCATCCTGTGTGATAGTTTCACTTCGATAAAATATTGAAAATTCTATTGACTAATGTACCGAAGCTTTATACTGATTGCTGACTCGAACTCTCTATTTTGTGCATTCGTGATGATATAAAAAATTTGGCGTGTTTAATGTTGAACTGGCTTCATATTATTCGATTGCTATGGTATTACATGTATGTCAGCCACAGAATTAGATTGTTTAATCGTATCACTTTGCTAGAAGTGCAAACTGATTCAAACAGATGGCACATACAGGAACTTATTAAGTGGGCAAAAAGAAATTTTCAATACCTTACAGAGATAGGAAAAATAGTCGTGCGTCGCTTGTGGATTGCTCTGAATTCCTTCAAAATGCTCCGATTGCCACGACTCCTTCAGATTCGAAGAATTCAGATCATTGCGCAAAAGTTTTCTCGATAATGTTGGGTCATCCGATCATTTCAAAAAAAGTTAGCAGGCGCATGAAAAAACGTTCACAAACTTCTCTGTAGAACTTGACATCGTCTGTGTCTCTTTGCTGTGTGATCCGGTTGATAACAGTCACTGAAACTTTGCACAATTTGGCGTGTTTAATGTTGAACTGGCTGCTCATTGTTCGATTGCTATGGTATTTAGTCAGGAGATTGTGCTATTTCATTTACGTTACAAGTTCCAATGTTTCCTTTTTAGTGAAGCAGAAGAAGAGACGACCTGTCTAATTCTGTGTATCTAACATTTGTTTTGTAAAACATAGGTGTGCATCACATAGGCTTCTGTTTTCATGGACGTTTTATACACACAGCGGGTGACAGAGGGTTACTTGATGCCTGCTTAGTCTAGATACAAAGAAATAATTAAATGGTTTTCGTGAAAAATCTTCACTTTACTAACTTGCTGCAATGAAGATGATCAAAAAATGAAACCAAAAAAGCCTTCAGGATCAAATTGTGAGTATCCACAAGTCCTTGCCTTTCACGCAACTAACTAACAAATAGAAATTTCAACAATCACAACGGTAGCCTTTATTGATTTCGAAGGTTTATTCGAATATTAAAAAAATACTGCTATGCGAACCTCCACATGAGAGTCGTGGGGACACTTTGATCGCATGAAATGTTATAAGTAAAATCACGTTTGCTTAACAAAAGGAACTCCAATGTCGGTAACAGGCTTTTAACTTATCTGACCTGGGGTTAAAGTCTGAATTATCGCAAGCTACAGACAAGCTCACATGACAACTTTGGAATTCCATGTGTACATGTAGATTTCCTATTAATCAACTTCTTAAGATGGAATATTTATGTAAGTCTCCTACGCCTTTATTTTCCTCGCGCATGATTTACATACTCTGTGTGATGGAATTAAGACAGTAGTGACATAAACGCTGACTGTGAATTTGTTGAAAAGAAATTTTGCGTGTCATTGAAAAAAAACATGGTAGCCTTATCTGCTCACAACCGTTTGCTACCAAAAAGAAACTTTTTGACGTATAAGTCCATAATTGCGCCACACGTTAGGCGAATTAAAACTTTGTAGATAGGCTACGCAGCTCTGCCATGTCACAAATTCTCATGAGAGTGATTACTATCTTATTGGAATTTCATAGCTAAGTCACAGCAGTTTCTCCATGATAATCAATTTTAGTTTAGAACTCATACACATTAATAAAAGAAGTTCGCAACTGCATTTACTTGTATATTTATATGAGTTTTACAATGAACATAATAAAGTCCAAATTTAGCAAAAATTGACATTTAAGAGGACTTTTTGATTTTGAAAGTAGGCCTACAGTCATTCCCCTCGATAATTCGCTCTTTGAATATCGGCTTCACTGTCTCATGGGTTGTGAATTTGTTTGATTTCTTTCTACTGCGTGATGAGATGTTTATTAAACCTTGCATTTCTTGCTCAAAAGGAAGATAAATCTAAAAATCAAATGTAGGAAGTTGACACAACTCTCGAACGTCATGCGAGTCTCTTGAAAACGATCAAAAGAAGTGCAGCACATGGTTGGGAAGCAGGACCTGAAGATGATGCGTCCATCTCAATGCTGCAATGCGCTTGATAGCACATTGGAACTTCATAAAAATCATCCCACTCAGATGAAATGAGAACGAAGTCAATTGTTCATCATAATGTTTGTCAGCCGCCCAAAGCAAAAGTTTTGACTTCTTGAAAGATTTTTAAGTGTGCCGTACCTTTCTCAGCGATAACATTATAACAGAATTTGCTAATCACGCAATAGAATGTGCGTGGTGTACTAGCCAGTTGTGTATTTGTTTATGAATATAAAATTGGAAAGAAAGATGAGATTTCAAATAAAATTTGTACATGCTCAACATCTATTCCTAAATTGATCTGCCTACAAAGCGTGCGTAAGATATTGTAGCACACATGTACATGCAGTTTTCTACCTACATCCAGTATACAATCTAGTATACCTGCATCTATGTACTTTGTCCATGTTTACATTGCGCTAATAGTGCACCGATTTCTATATTTCATTCAGCACAATTAGTTAGAAAAACAGAACGCAAGCTCAAAATGCAATGTATCATTATCTATATTAATTTATTAAACACACATCTGACGAAATTAAGCAAACAAATACACCTTTTTTGATAAAAGTAGGCCTAGATCGAATCCTCTTCCATCATGAACAACATGAAGTTCAACGAATTGATTTATATAGAAAGATTTGCTAAATAGACAGACGACATTTGATATAGAAACCAGTGAGAGCTTTTGTTAGATGAACCGATAAAGCGACTCTAAAATAACAATCTCTCTTTGTTGTGAGCGATATACGACTCTTTAGTACTCATCACGATCACTATATCACGACCAACCTACAGTCTATGCATTCATTCGACCTTGAATGCCACCAGTTAAACGTCGTGCAGCGAGGATCAACATTTCCATTCAAATTCTCAACTGTCACCTCAGTTACAGGTGAGATGTTCAATCCTCAATTGATACGGTGAACTAAGATTTTGTGCATCGCACTGTTGCTACTTGGTTACCAACATGACTTAATAATAAGATAGGATTATTGAAGATGAAAGAAACAATCTAAAAGCACATTCTGTTGAGATTTCATATTTTCTTATTTTCTAAGACCTTCTTCTCTGTTTGATTTTGACCGGTCATGTGATCCTAATACCTTCTGACTAACCTCTCGGGTTTATCAACTTCGTAGATGGATATGGAAAACGTGATTGAAATCTGCCGTTGTTCATCATAAAATTTTATATTTCAACTTTTTCTAATGATTATTGAAAACAAGCAATTCATTTCTAATTTTTAAAACAAAGTGTGATGCATGTAGAATTATTCACGCACTGGTATATATTGTGGAAATCTAGTGATCGCAGCACAATATTAGACAGGTCGTCTCTTTAATCCAGAGAATCTACATCGAATTACACTTCAACCAGCCATCAATTGCAATAGTTTCAAGAGTGGGATCATCTTATAGAGAAAAGAATCCCTTGTCAACACTTCAAAAATCTAGGAAAATCTAGTTAGTTGAACAACCTGAAATTTCCACTTGAAGTCAAGAGTCTTTTCGAAATATAAAAACACGTTTGCTCCAATGAAGTCGCTGATAAGGATTGCAACAGCCAATCAAAATGAAGCGCTGTAGCTTTGTCTCACTAACTGCATTTACCTTCCACATGGCTCTTACCAACATCAGCTATGTTTTCTGTGTTATGTCCTTTCCAGGCGGTTAGATTTCTCAGTCACTAGTTCAACAATACTTGTAACTATCTGCAGATGCAAACGGACCAAATTATCGAAAGGACCAACATTTTCAAGAGAAGTTTTGCGTAATGATCTAAATTCTTCGAGCCTGAAGAAATCGTGGCGATCGGAGCATTTTGAAGGAATTCACAGCAATCTGCAAGCGACGCACGACTATTTTTTCTATCTCTGCAAGGTATTAAAAATTTCATTTTGCCCACCTAGTAAGTTCCTGCATGTGCTATCGTTTTGAATCAGTTTGCACTTCTTGAAAAGTGATGCGATTAAACAACCTAACTCTGTGGATCGCCACAGAACCAATCAACCGAGATAAACTAGTGACGGGTACATATATCTCGATTAGAGAAACCAACTACTAAAAAGTTTGATATTTCTGTCTTGGACAGTAACTTATACTTAATCTCTGGAAAATCATTAATGTGTGCTTTGTGTCAATCATGACGTTTGCAGTACCTAGTGTTTTCAGAAGTTGCATGACTTCCCCAAGTTGTTTCAGCACATCTGCACTTGACATTCAGCCGAAATTCTCTTACACATGTATTATTAAACTTAGTGTTCTTACTTCAATTGTGATGCTATCAATGATTGAATTTTCAAATCTGTGAGTCGTCGGTATAAAGTGAGAATCCTGATAAAATCAGTCATTATACATTTTAAGATTATGCAACGTAATCCACATTATCTTGTTTATGTCAATCAGTCACACTGCATCTCATGAACAAAACAGTTGATGGCACATCTACTTATTCAGATCTTTATACCGGTAGTGGGTTTAACATCAATGTAAAGAGTCATATATCAAAGCGTTTCAGTCAGCACTATAGGACAGCTCTTCAAAATTGAATGCTATGTAAGACTCTATGAAATAGATTTTATGCTTTAATGACGCCCCCACAAATGCCTTAATGAAGCCTTAGCGTACCTACTCCCCATACCGGGGGCTTGGACGGTGCTGACATAGTCAGACCTTTCTGGAGCGTTGCGGTACTTTTAGTCCGGATGCCCTTCATGTGGCACTTTCGGGGCTCGACCTCTGGACCAAAAGATCGCTAGGCCGAACACTTGACCACTGTGCCACGGAGATAACCGTGCAGCTAATTCAGTGCTACTAAACATCGTGGGAACACTACTTTCTGTAGCTGTCATAAAATTTATACCTGAAATGATACGCTGTTTTTGAGTAGGCCCTAAGCACCGTGATTTCGATGACAGGTTGATTTGAGCCACTGAAATCCTCAAAAATCTTGATTAGCAAGTCAGTCAGTCATTGCTTGTATTTGACCACAATTTTGAATAGATCAATAAAAGTGGAGTTGTCACCAGACATTCAAAACTTATATCGAAATACACACTGTTATATCAAAAAAGATTAAAGAAGAAACGCGGTTTAACAGCTCTGTTCCCAGTCTCTTCTTGGAAACCACCGTGCTTTCAGCAGATCTGCAGGAACGAGATAGAGTTCCACAACTTTGAGCCTCGAACGGTGTATAGAGATCTGTTGTTGTACTCGTAGAGACACTGGATCTTCCATGATAAAACGTGAAGTAGGATGATTTCTGGGCAAGAGCTTTAGAAGTCTGATACACCCGTTCTGGATACTTTGAAATCTCTTTAATTCATTTAAGGTAATCCACTGAAACACAGAATTGCAGTAGTCTAAAGTGTTAAGTAACATGTGCATTTACAGTTAGTGATTTTGATGTTCACTGAGAAACGGACGTATCTTTCACAATCATCGTAGAGTGTAAAAAGCAGAGGGTCGAACAGTAGAAATATGACTGAACAGTGAACATTGGCAGTGCTATATCAAATTCAACACCGGGATATCTTGCACAATCAGGAACTTGAATGACACGATCAAGTACCGCAACACTCGAGATGTCTAGTTTCTCGAGACTCATCTTGGAGTCAAATAAAAATACACATGTCTTTTATGCATTGTGGCATAATCAATTCATAATCAACTAAAGTGACGAAGACATTGATTCAACATGTTAAGTGTCCAGTCGAATTTTGAAGACCTCATATGCACAAATATATTCGTGAAATTTGGCAGCAAATTGTTTGATTTCTATATTGTATCTAGGCATCAAGATCATTCATAGAGCTTCGCATAATTATTGTACTAGGATTTGAATTGAGAATCAAGTTCGCCTGTAATATGGTTTCATTAGTTTGTCCTGAAGATGGATGCTGTGGACATCCGAAGCGTTGACTTTGCTATAATGAAATGGTTCGCAAGAATTGCATTTCAGTTCTCCAACAATTAAACAAAATCAGTTTATCGAAAACTAGAAAAATGTTATGTTAAACTTAATTATATTGACTGCGACATTTTATTTAATAATTCCTGCTTAACAAATATATTCACGGAAAATTGATGTAGGATAGGCCCTATAATCACTGAAAATTTTACATAGCGAGTCATATACATTGTAAAAAGTCTTGGCCCGAAGACTGATCCCTGAGGAACGCCTGAGTGAGAGTCTGCAGGGGTAGAGAGAACGCCATTTATGCATGCAATTTGAGTACGAACCATTAAACATGACTCAACCTAGCGATATGATCGCCGATTCAAGCGAAATCAGTGATGATTGGACATTTTAGGAGGATCTGTAAAGTGATCGCGTTTTGAGGTCAATAAAGAAGCAGCAGATGAATAAAGCACTGTTTGTATTATTGAACATGATCATGAAAAGGAACAAACAGACTGGCTATCTCTGAAGCCACAAAAAGATACAATATCTGTCCTTCCCTTCCACATTTCAACAAAAATGAGCCACTGTACGGACAAATTACGTTCATAAAGTGGTTAAACCGAGTAATTTGAACGAGCTGATGAATTGTCAATGCAAGTGTCATGTTCAAGTGTCACCTAATACTCGGAAATGGATCTGAATTTCCGCCCTGGGGCGGTTTCATCGGGAGTATTCTGACTC
This sequence comes from Prostheceraeus crozeri, assembly GCA_907163375.1. Lineage (NCBI taxonomy): Eukaryota > Metazoa > Platyhelminthes > Polycladida > Euryleptidae > Prostheceraeus > Prostheceraeus crozeri. The sequence continues at coordinate 344,493 of CAJQUW010004133.1, read as the reverse complement.
AGACAAGGCTCTCATTTCAATCAGATCGTCCAGTTATTAATACTTGTTGGAGATAGATAGAAAATGATACAAATACCTTGATAATTGATACTCCCAAATATTTAATGTATGAAGCTGTATAAAACTGATGAATTCGAGTTTGATTTTATACATTTGAGCTTAGATTCTACAGCATGAAATATAATTTTTAGCGGCTATGGAAACAGTCAAGAAGAGGCTGGATAAAAATGGTTTTCGAAATGTTAACCTCAACACCTAAAAGGTGAAAAGGCATTCGGAAACCATTGAGAAAGAGAAAGTATCAGCCTGGATGGAATTTATCAATGATAACTACACAAAGAGAATCAATAAAATCATTAACAATTATGAGCTGCCGATAAAATTGGGAAGCCAGCCTACCTCTAGTCTCAAACAATGTCTCAGACATACGGAAAAGTGGAAACATGGCAATTGTGAAGTTTGTGATCGTCTGTGGTGTAGTTTTGCTTACTCTGATAGATATTTGGTATATCATTTTGCTTGTAAGCTGTGTCATGGCAGCTACACAGGTCAGACGTCAAGACCCTTCAATTTCCGAAATAATGAACACAAGCGCAGCCTATCAAATAATAGCATGGATAACGCATTGGCAGAGCATGCAAAACAATACCATCATGGACATCTAGCGATCACAGAGTTCCAGCCAGAGATTATTGACAGATGCAGATCACCGATAGAGACGAGACTTTCAGAAGCCAAACATTTTGAAGAACATAGACCAGCACTCAATCGAAGACATGAAATAGTCAGACGTTGAATGTGCGCTCACTCCTGCTCTACTCCTTGAGCATGCGAGCCGGCTCGCGAAAGCTCGGACATGTATATAGTTTTTAGCAATAAAGTATAAATATTTTTAGCAGCAAACTTATTCTTGGGGAGACGAGACAAATTGGTGTGATATCCACAATGAAATAATTTTTGGCCACTGATAACCAGCCGATAGGCATATCAGTTTACAAAATAAAAAGTCGTTCAGAGAAGCTAATAATATGCAAACTATTAAAGGACTTATTCTTCCATGATTCAATAGACTTTAAGTTGTGCTGCTTAGAGTTGCTTTCATCATTTTGTATGAATGCACTTTTCATGTCATCCATGAATTTTGCCATTCTACGTTGATAAAGGACCAGAAGCGCTTGTTTCGAAAACACAAGTTTTAACTTCTTGCAGTAAAGAAGATGATGAGATAACGTATACTTTCAAAATTGAAAATACTCACTATTACTATGCACCTCCCACTAGCTGCAATTGCATTCGAAATTTAACAGGCCTCTATATTTAATTCTTATTTTCTCCATATAAATGGCACTTCTAACTTACTATGCATTCAAAGATTATTTAAAATTCAAATACAATGACTTGGTTATTTTCGTCGAGGTTATGGCTTTTGCACTCTTCTCTTTCATCTCAAAATGCACATGTTTAATGAAAGTTGGTTTTCAAAAGAGGCAAAATGATGGAAGACACAGGGTCACACACCAGGAGATTAAATATTATGTAGAAAGAGTACACTTTTACAAGATTACAAGTGCTGTTACAAACATATTATCAAATGTAGAAAGAGCAAATACAGAATGACAGCAAATTAATTTCCCATTATTTGTAGCAAATGCTCTGTGTGCCTATGCTATTTTGTCATCGCCATTAATTTGTAAATTTGTTTGATTAACAGCCAACACCTCCGATACAGGCTTTGAATCAAGATGTGAAGAAGGCGAAACTTTAAGGATTAAGACATCGGAATGTGCACAATCATTTCAATTTTGAAATATTTCAACACAAATCGAAAATATGAATGTCTGCGAATTACAATGAAATTGCATCTAGAAAATTTTATTTAAGTTGCTATTCCATTTCTACAAATGCTTGCTAAATCGACAGTATGCAGTAGGCTACATATTTCTACACAAACGGTTTTTTAGTCATTAATCCAAATGCAGTTAAATTTGTAACTCACGTTTTCCGCTAGAATTTCGGCAGAATTAACAGAATAAAACGTACTTTAGCCAGTCAAAGCATCTAAGAATCTCAACAGTTTGGCAGAAGAAGAATGCAGATAGCTGTAGTGGGAAATGAACAAAAACTATTGCGTCTTCAGACTGATTACATCGATCGATGCAAAAATGAAATCACTGATAGCAACTCCTTTTCATAGCTTTAATTAGAATACCTATCATTAAGAATTAAGCATTAAGATTATTTTTTTAAGAATACCTATCATTTATTCAATAGATCACAGGTCTTCGTGGCACAGTGGTTAAGTAATTGGCCTAGTGATCTTTTGGTTTAGAGGTCGAACCCGAAGAGTGCCATTGAAAGTCGGCAGGAAGGGAATCCGTTATGTATCTCATTATACTCCGTCTGAAGTCTGCCGGTTGTTCCAGAGATCGCTCATTAGTTAATGACGCCCTCAATGAGGCATCATTAGCGAATTTCGTTCCGGAAATCGCTCTCTTAATGATGCCTCAATGAGGCATCTCTAAATTCGTTCAGAAGATCAATCACAAAGGCATCATAAACACATCGATCTAGTGACAGCCGTCAGGCAGTCTTTAGAGCATCATTATTCATTGAATCGTTCAACAAAGTTTGCAATGGCGAATATGACCGAAGTTGTGCTGGAATATCACTCGCCCAGATACTATAGAGAAAGATATTCTCATTTAGAGATAGGCCATCTGTCGGAAGAGACAATACGCTCCGTTTACCGGTTCAATGGCGTAGAAATGACCAAAATTGCCAATGATCTACAACCCTTCATAGATCAGAACTATGAAACAACGTTACGTGGGAAGCGATTGTCCACAATTGAGCAGGTCATTATAGCAATGAAATTCTACGGTCAACCAACGTCTTGATGTTTTCGTTCTCACACATGCTACTTCCTTCTCTATATCCAACCACGCCTTTTGCCTCTCATGATTCATACTATCAGTGTTGATGTTTGAACAAAGGATATTCCACCTTGAGATGCAGCCATCTACTAAAGCATGAAGCTCAGCTTCGGTAAATCGCGGCGATCGTTTCGCTCCTTTAGATTCCATGCTGTCTTAATAACTGACAGAGGTGATGAATTGATACACATGAACGTAATTTTGGATCATCATCGCATTATGATTGGTCTGCCAAGCATTCGGTCATTTCTGACGTAAACATGACGCACGAATGTAGGTCAATCGCATTCTTCTTTATGCAGCCTTGGTTTTATGATGAGGTTTGTTATTGAGCGGGTCTTTGGAACAAGATTAGTGAGGCCTCTTTGAAAAGTTTAATGCACGCACTCAATGAGCGGGATTAACGAGCGATCTCTGGAAAAACCGGCTGGCTTCGTGAGTACAACGCAAACTATAAGCAATTTATAGTTAACTGCCTTGCGAAAGGGTCAGGACCCGAAACGTTGGCAACTTTGTATCTACATACTTTATCTAATTTGTAATTATTGTGGCATAAATACTTCGGAAGAGAATACTTTGGTTTCGAAAATTTCTTGGAAACCTAAACAATTCAACAATTAGATCCAAAAATGAATGAGTTTCAAACATAGACTTTGTTCCCTGATGCATAGCGGTAATGACTGCTGATATCCAAGCAGAAAAGTTCTTGGATTACGATGTCTTAAGAGAAAACATCTGAAGGCGTGCACTAATTGATCATTTTATGTCACAGAAGTTCATTCTCTCCATCATAGCATTAGCAACTGAAAGTTAATCATGAAGTTGGCCACAAAAAGAATGGAAAACACAAGAGACAGAGAACAGAACTCTCGGACAAGTTGACAAAGAATGCTTCCTACCAAAGTTCTAATTCTGTCTAAATTCAGCAATCTTGGGTAGAAATTGAGTGTTATGAGTCTATGACAAACCGACAAACCAATTAGACAATGAAATTCTGCTTGGCGATAGTTTAGAAACGGCTTCAGAAATCATTGGTCACGCTGTTCGATATCTACAGTCCGTTTCATAAAAAGTGGATCATCCTAAAATTTGACTAAATAAAACATAAGTATGATACAGAAAGCATTTTTCATGTTATTTCATGTCCCTAATATATTTAAATGTCCTTATATAATCTGATAAGCTCTGATACAGTAACGGTTCTTAAGAAGCTAATATTTTGTGGCCCTACCCTTATTGTCAATGACATTACCAATTCGTCTAGGCATTGATTCGATGATATCGTTGATTTTTGACTGATCTAACTTTCTCCACTCTCTTTTTAACAGTGACGTAAGTTGTGATACGCCATCTGTAGGTAGCAGTGAACGACGAACGTTACGTTTTAGAATACTCCATACATTTTCTATGGGATTCAGATCAGGAGAACGAGGTGGCCAAGATAATGTCCTAAGCCCTAATTGAGACTTGCATAAGTTGACTCTACTACTCCTGTGACACGTAGCATTATCATCCATAAATAACCAAGTCGATGGATCACCAAGTTGATCTGTCATTTGGCCAATGTTCATTCGTAAAACATTCACATAGCGTTCAGAATTCATGGTTCCTTGCTGTATGTGAAGTTCAGAGCGGCCATTGGTCCAAATGCCAGCCCAAATCAGTAGAGTCGCACCACCTTGTACCCGGGGACGATGTAAATGTCTCGGAATTTCCTGATCAGATTTTATCCATAATCACAATCGACCATCGTTATCCTTCAGACGGCCAGAACCCTCTTTACGACAGAGTCGAAAATCATCATTATGCCATCGATGCACATTTGTGTAAGGGACATTTAGTCGCTTGCTTGTAGCTCGCAAAGAGAACCCTAGTTCTAGCAAGGCTGACACTTTGCCTTTTGTGAATGCGATCTCGTTATTGTTTATTTGAGCTTTGTATTGTTTTCAACCGGTAAGAGATAGATTTCTAGCTGAAAGCAATCAGGAGTGCTGCCAACACCACCGCAACGAAGTCAGGAAGCTATGGAACATGAAGTCCAGTTAATCACATGTAGCAGTTACATTATTGTTGATGAATAATGGTGCTATACTGGCTCTGATTGACCGATTTTCTTTATTTTTGTTTTGCTTGATAGCTTTTGGCTTGTAGAACAACATATTACATAACAAAGGAAACAAATGTAATTTTATAAGAGTGAGGTATGATTTTGTGTAACATTGCTAAATGAAGATCAAATTATCTACTACTTTTTTATCTATAACAGGAAAACAACTCAATATTCATGCTTGAAATTTCCAACAATGATATTAGTAAGCACAACTGACATATCTTCCAAATTTCAGAGAAATTCGTTCAAGTTTGGCGGAGTTAGACAAAGTTGAAGTTAAGGCGATGTTTAAGGGTGATCCATTTTTTTTGAAACAATCTGTATGATTCACACAACTCATACATCGAGGAATTAATGTCAGTTTGGCAGAAAACTGTGGCGACAATTCGGCTACACCACTCTCGACTAAACTCGCGTTTCGCACTCGTGTAATCGCTTGGGGTGTAACCTTTAATTATTCAATAAACTTACATAGATATTTCAGGAAATTACTCTGATGATAACCGAAATTAATCCCCATTAGTCTGAGAAATGCTGGCAATCGGCATCCAAAAGATGAGATTACTTAGTTAAGAAAATTCACCGTTTAATCGATGAACTTACAAGAACAGACAAAGACATCTCCAGAGAGATGGAAGAATGAAGCTATAAATTTCTTCATGTTAAGCTTGAATGTTTGTCATCCAACAGTCTTTTCGTTGATCGGAATTTCATCAACTATGATTGAAAATTGATGTACTGAATAGCTCTCACAACAGATGTAACAGCCATTGTTAGCAAGCTATGCGTGATGCTGGCCTGACTTCTATTGACAATATTTGACTCTTGAAAGAAACGGAAGGAATCATTCCAATTTGATAAAAAATCCTGTAATAAAAGGAGCTAACAACATTAACCCATTCAACATTTCTATGAAATTTTAAATTCTATTTGTTCAACAAACTGTCTCACAACTTTTATTGACTGCTCAATAAGAGTCGTGAACTTTATAGACCTTTAACGCTAAACATATCCAGGAAGCATGTCGAGAGCAATAGAAGTCATTCGATCTCGTTGTGCGCATATCGTATCGTATGATAACCGTGTGCGCATTATCAAGTTCAGGACTGCATATCGGAGCAGGACACGGGCCAGACATTGTCAATCAAATTACATCACGGCACGGATAAAAAATTCGAAGAATCCAAGTAGCGGAAGAAAACAAAATGAAAACAACTACCCTAGTGGAAAACCGTGTCATAAATTAGGTTATTTAAAGTCCATAGCGCATGAATATAGATTAATACTTGAAATATAGATAGCCATACCCTAGTGTAAAGTAGGATGCGTAATACTTACAGCGGCTTGTCGACCAAACTTTCAAGGGGACGGAAAATAAATCAAAACTTATAATGAATTTTTATCTATTTCTATAAACTAAAGATGAGAGAGCTCGTCAAGAAACATGACGAGAAGCTTACCAAAAGTTATGAATGATAAAAATCAAGAAACATAAATAACCAAAATAAGATCGCTATGCACGGAGTCATCAGGGAGGAGTCATGTGGCTGCATAAAGCAAGATTGCGGTCCATAACCTCCAACCTGTAGGGGATGTGCGGGGTGGCGGGGTCAGGCCAACCACATTGAATGAACTATAAGAAAGGTTTCTCCAAACCTGAGGAAGTATAGCTAAAACTTAATTGCAAATTAAATTTGGATGCATGAGAACATAAGGATAGTCAAACATTCCAATTATGGAAGGTATTTGGCGAGGTATTTAAACAACCAAACTTATAAAGAAGGAACCTATTTTAGAAGAGGACTCAATGAATTCCGGACCGGTTTGTATGCGAATTACTGCTAGTTATAGTCAAATGCGATTTTTTGCTACCTGCAATAACCTTCCCAAACCATGGATAGCCTAAGACCATGACGTGTTTTTCAGTATCCTGTCTCAATCGGTTATCAGAAGGCCGATTTTTGACCTACTGCTGAAGCTATCTTCTGGACTTTATCTGGAGCTAAAGTGGGGTAATTAGTTTTTTGTGTCTACGATATACCGTCCACATCGTCAAAGTACACATAGTCAAAGTTCGAGATTCACAGACAACATCATAATCGAAAACTTATTTTTGTTTTAGGAGGCCCATCAGGACCCACATGCCTTGACTTTTGAAAGCCTTAATTCGCATTTCCTCGACGTCATTTCATGACGTGGTGCAAATTCAATATATATAATTAGATAATAGACATTGTTGACTTTCAATCGCATGTTAATCGGCTTAATGAAAATCAGGAAGGAAATTTGTAATTTACTTCTCACATTACATATCAGCTCCCTCTTACTTAGTTTCTTAAACTAAATACAGTTTGTTTCATAAAAAATGGATCACCCTTAAACATCGCCTTAACTTCAACTTTGTCTAACTCCGCCAAACTTGAACGAATTTCTCTGAAATTTGGAAGATATGTCAGTTGTGCTTACTAATATCATTGTTGGAAATTTCAAGCATGAATATTGAGTTGTTTTCCTGTTATAGATACAAAAGTAGTAGATAATTTGATCTTCATTTAGCAATGTTACACAAAATCATACCTCACTCTTATAAAATTACATTTGTTTCCTTTGTTATGTAATATGTTGTTCTACAAGCCAAAAGCTATCAAGCAAAACAAAAATAAAGAAAATCGGTCAATCAGAGCCAGTATAGCACCATTATTCATCAACAATAATGTAACTGCTACATGTGATTAACTGGACTTCATGTTCCATAGCTTCCTGACTTCGTTGCGGTGGTGTTGGCAGCACTCCTGATTGCTTTCACCTAGAAATCTATCTCTTACCGGTTGAAAACAATACAAAGCTCAAATGAACAATAACGAGATCGCATTCACAAAAGGCAAAGTGTCAGCCTTGCTAGAACTAGGGTTCTCTTTGCGAGCTACAAGCAAGCGACTAAATGTCCCTTACACAAATGTGCATCGATGGCATAATGATGATTTTCGACTCTGTCGTAAAGAGGGCTCTGGCCGTCCACGCAAAACATCCAAACGTAGAGACCGCCTAATTTTGAGATTTGTTAAAGTTGATCCAAGTCTCTCGTTAACTGAGATGGCTGCACTAGACTCGTCTATTTCTAAGTCCACTATTCTTAGAAGACTTATTGAGTCGAATTTCAAGAGCTGTAAGAGGCCCTCTCAGATCGAATTATCAGATCAGCATACAAAAAGACGTCTCAGATGGGCAATGAGTCATTGTCACAGGCGAAATCAATGGGATCGGGTTGTCTGGTCTGATGAGGCACCAGTCCGTCTGAAGGATAGTGATGGTCGATTGAGATTATGGATAAAATCTAATCAGGAAATTCCGAGACATTTACATCGTCCCCGGGTACAAGGTGGTGCGACTCTACTGATTTGGGCTGGCATTTGGACCAATGGCCGCTCTGAACTTCACATACAGCAAGGAACCATGAATTCTGAACGCTATGTGAATGTTTTACGAATGAACATTGGCCAAATGACAGATCAACTTGGTGATCCATCGACTTGGTTATTTATGGATGATAATGCTACGTGTCACAGGAGTAGTAGAGTCAACTTATGCAAGTCTCAATTAGGGCTTAGGACATTATCTTGGCCAGCTCGTTCTCCTGATCTGAATCCCATAGAAAATGTATGGAGTATTCTAAAACGTAACGTTCGTCGTTCACTGCTACCTACAGATGGCGTATCACAACTTACGTCACCGTTAAAAAGAGAGTGGAGAAAGTTAGATCAGTCAAAAATCAACGATATCATCGAATCAATGCCTAGACGAATTGGTAATGTCATTGACAATAAGGGTAGGCCACAAAATATTAGCTTCTTGAGAACCGTTACTGTATCATAGCTTATCAGATGATATAAGGACATTTAAATATATTAGGGACATACATGAAATAACATGAAAAATGCTTTCTGTATCATACTTATGTTTTATTTAGTCAAATTTTAGGATGATCCACTTTTTATGAAACAATCTGTAGCTTACTAGCTAATTACTTAGGGTTCGTTTCAAATCACTGACTTTTTAATCAAAAATCTAAAGGAGAGATAACTCGTCCTTAATAAATAAATATAGGTTCAATAGTTCGATGACTCAAATTTTATTGCTTACTCAAAATTCTATAAATTACAAAAGATAACGCGTCCAGAGTTGACTAAAGGAATAGCAAGACACATGTACAATTAAATTTTATTCAACACCTCATAAAATCATGGCTTTCAATAAAATTTGACATTATCTTAATAACTAATATAATGATAAAGAGTAAAAATGACCCCGTCTGAACTTATGCGTTATGAGGGGCAGCGTCCATCGCCGAAGAATAGTGTCAGTCGAAAGCAAAGTGTTGCCTTGCGTCGCGGTGGAGGTGTTGTTGTCCGTCCGTTCCCGGTGTTCGTTCTCCTCGATGTTCGTTCTTCTCTGATGTTCCTTCTCCTCTGATGTTCGTTCTCCTCCTCCTGTTCGTTCTTCCTCTGATGCTCGTTCTCCTTCCCTCATAATTGTACATGCACAGTATTATATTAGTCTGTCGCGGCCAATTACAATTTGCCGGGATTGCCTTCGGGCCTCGAACCCTCAGAAATCAAAGAAGAGGTCGATACTATGACAAAAGTTTTACCACATAATCGGGAAATTGCTGATATTGCTTCTCTTGAGAGTGAAAATTGAGCGGGGAGTGTTGTTATGAAATTCGTAATGACAATGTAACTTAGAGAACTGCATATAGAAGTTGGACAATAGATTGACCGCATACCAGCATCGTCAAATTCTCGGAACGCTGATGTTTTAAACACATATAGCGTTACCGGCCAATGTTCTAACACATGTTTGTGCAAATATCTGATCACCCTCATGGCTTCACGGAATGAGAATCCCACTCTTCAAAGATCGTATAGTATTTTCACAATAGGAATGTAAAATATGATGAAGTACTTTGCAGAAAGTACACTCAATGGACTGAATGTAATATTAATTTCAAATTAATTCTCCACACTTGAGGCGACTGATATATCAACGATACAATCGAGATTACACAACTATGCAAAATCATTTGTTCCGAAATGTAGCCGCAAGCTGTGAGCATGTACATTCCATCTAGCACCGAATGCATTGGCGCGACTTGAACAAACAATTAGCGGACTGAGATGACCTAAGAGTGAAATTGCTAAATTGATGGGACCAGGTTAGGGCTGCTGTGTTCGACTGATGTCATCATCTGCATTCTGTCGATATAATCAGGGCCGCGAACTCAGACTCGATGGCTAGATATTATTCTTCTAATAAGCTTACATATGAAGGAAATTCCTTCTTTATGAGGAAAAATAATATTCAACTTTTAAGGGACCTAATTAAAAAGTATGAGTACCATAAAAATGGTGTATACTTATGCACAAAGCAATCTTTCCTGGTATGACTAGATATACCATTTGTGTCAAGCGTCTTCATGTCAGGACCTACTTTTGGTAGCAGTTCCTATTTTAGGAGATGTAGTATAATGCATTGTTATAGTGAATCACGTGTAACAGGCCGATGACGAAAGGCAGTCTGAAAAAATTCGTCTTATAGCCTTTGTAAGATACAAGCTTGCGAGTCGACTAATCTATGGTGACATCTGCAGCTCAGCTTTAAATCAATAGCTGTATGTCCGACTCTGGCTGGAGGCCGGACTCAGACTCGGTCAAATAACCAACTTAGTCCGCAACACTGGACATAACAGACATTCTATGAGATTGATCGAACACGCTTTCTTATTTTTGTCTTCTGTGTATATTAAGCAAAGATGCAGATGAATGTTAGAAGTTTGGCTTGCTGAAGAAGGTTCGAGGCACAGAGTAGGGTGTGAGGTCACATGGCTGGGGTCGGCATACCAATGATGTTGTTCTACTTGATAGTTGTCATTCTCTTCAAATGTTTAATGTAGCGCGACAGACTTTTTTTGTCATTCTCCTAAACTCTTTTTTTCATTATCTTCTTCACTTCATTCTGTCCAGGTATTTTACCATGCATTTGGAAGATGTGATTCGCATGTCCACGACCACCAAACATTTCACGATCCTAACATCTTTCATCTCTCATCCTCGGATTCATCATTTTCAGCAGCATTTTCTAGGTGGCAACCTTGTCGCATCTTTTTTCGACACCGAAGTTTCCGGCCGGCATGTCTGGCAGAGGACGGGTGGTTGTGTCTTTTATGAATAGGAAGCTAAGAACTCCCAAAATATTTTCTTGTCGTTTCTTTTCTCTACATCTGTGGAGTGATAGCAGATCATCATTTACATAGACACAGAGAAGAATTGAAGATTTCTATCAACTGAGTCTATCACTGAAAGTCTTAGCTCAAGTTCAGTAACTTCACTTGAAATGTTGGACCAAATGTCTGACTCAGAGTCACTGCTACCCTCGATGCAGAGCTGTATCTCTATCGTGTGCTTCACTCTGCAAAAATATGGAAAAATGCCACTTAATCGCCAAAGCAGATGCGTGCAATTCGTTTTTGGGGGAACATACCGCTTGGAAATTATGAATCTACATGGAGAATATGCAATAGAATAATGTGGTCTCCGTGGCACAGTGGTTAAGTGCTTGGCCTAGGGATCTTTCGGTCCCGAGGTCGAGCCGCGATAGTGTCATTGGAAGATGTCAAAAGATCACAATGCTCTAGATTAAGGTCTGATTGTGTCAGCACCGTCCAAGCCCCCAGTAAGGGGGAATAGTGATGTTAAACCATCATTCACATTCAGTTGTCTTATATACATTATGACATGGATGTTGCTCAAACAATGCTATGAAATGCTCGAAATGCTATGAAGGAGACTCCTGTCACGCAAATGATATCCCTTCATATGATATCTCCTGGCAAAATGCCAATAGTTGCAAATTTCTGAATAAACTTTCTACTCACATCAATTCTGAGAGCAAATTCACCTTAAATCTTTACTAATTCACATTAAGATGAGCTTATGAACCAGTGAGCCGTCACAAGAATGCCGTCATGATTGCTGCTTCTGATTAAAATTTTGAGGAAGTTTCAAGATAGATAATCACCTTTAATTGATTATTGCGTACCTGACGGACATTTTCGTAGTTTAACAGATTGCGTAACGCCGTTAAGGAATTTCTGACAATAACCGCTCGTTGCTAATATAAAAGCGTTGAGCAAGAAGTTGTGCGAAAACTACTCATGTATATTGCTTCTGTATCAAAGTTTCAGTTGAATTGAGGTCGGGAAATTATAACAATAAACGTCTCTATTCAGACAATAGTAAAATTCGTGCATTTCGAATGCATAATGTGCGACGCTGTGGCCTTGTGGTAGTGTTCACTCTGCGTCCGAGAGACGTTGGTTCAAATCTTGGTCGGGTCAAACCTAAGACTTTTAAAATAGGTGCACTCTGAACTCTTTGCTAAACAGTGCACGAAAAGAATGAGAGTGGGATAAATGACAACTCGGCTACATGGATGAAAAGCTCCGAGCCTAATGTACTTCCAAGTATAAACAATGTTTATTTATTTTTTTACGGAAGATGAATCAAACAAATGACCTCTTATAGCTGTTCGTCGGTTACAAAACACACCAAGGGATGAAATAAGATTATCGAAGCATTGTGGAGGTCCAGAATCTGAATTTGCCCACTCGTCTGTCTATGACCAAGACAGTGGGTGACAGTGGGTCTGAAGTGACCACTTCTCCAATTCACTGTAATTGGACCAATAGAGCTGGGATATGGAGTTTTTGGGACATCAAATGTGGATAAAGAGACAGATTTTTGAGCTTGAAACTGCTTTCAAGTGTAGGAAAAGCATTTGAAGAATTCTTAATTGAAATGTGGTAAGTGTTCACGGAGCTTCGAAGGCATGATATTTTCTGTTGCACTGTGAAACAGATCATGTGAAAATATGTCACAGTCAGATGATGTGCTAAGTATAATAAGTTAATTAAACCATATAAAATCTACTTACAAGACGCATCAATTGTATTTTTTCAAATTACGAGTAACATTTTGCAGCCAAGATACCTACTTTCTAGCGTGACTTCAATACTTTTATTTTGCTTGCGTCCTACCAAAAAAATATAGTTCATCAAGTGACTCATCACTGCCAGTGTTCATCACTGGTCTCACATTTACTAAATTTTCACATTTGCACACTCGCATTTTTCTATTTTTCACATTTTATGTGATAAGTCTGATAACAGTTTGCAGAGTAAAACTATTCACTGGCAGCGTTTAGGCATTGATTCTCATGTTTCAATTGAATAAATGATGACCAGACTGCGTTCATCATAATTTAAGATCAGGAATGCAAGTGGGCCGTGACCCGATCACTTCAGTATAAATATAGCTTTAATTTTTATATAATTTTAATATAATTCTGACGAGTGAGATGGGTTATTCAGGATTCGTTGATCCCGTTAATTAAGCGGAGACAATTTTGGCCAATTCTTGCTCCTTTTTAAGTCAGGCTAAGGGGCGATTGACACATGCACATGCATAGAACACTACCGCTACATTAATCACTACACCAACCGGCGCTCTGGCCTTGTGGTAGAGTGTTCGCTCTGCGTCTGAGAGACCTTGGTTCAAATCTGGGTCGGGTCAAACCTAAGACTTTTAAAACAGGTGCACTCCGTATTCTTGCTAAAACACTCAGCACGGAAAGAATGAGAGTGGATAAATGACAACTCGGCCACATGGAAGAAAGGCTCTGTGCCTGATATACTTCCTTGTATAAACAGGGTTCATCTATTGCTTCGCACTATTCCTTAATCCATGTCGATGACGTCAGTAAGGCTGTATCATTTATAGCATACTGCATTAGGGCGTGAAAAACTCCTAGCGGTGACTACTGACTTCCTTACCGACGACATCTTCTCGACAGCGAAGAGGGCATTAAATGGTTTGTCTGGTCAGGTATTCTGTCTTCCAGACCTACACACACACCTTGCTCGGCGAATTCAGCTAACATTTGGCCATCTTATTTATTTTAATTTGATTTATGCGGCATGGCTCCAGATGGTTGGTGGACTTTGATTCCCGGTTACTATTCAATCCATTAAAACCGACAATCGCATTGTGACTAGGATAGAAATAATCAATTTATTCAAAACAGCTTGATGTATTTTCTTTTCTGTTCTTTATTCCAACCAGGATTTTACATCATTTCTACATGAATCGGCAACTTCAAAAGCTGCATGAACGTCCATAGCATACTATTCAAAATCTTACTATGCCGTATGTACTTATCATGCTACTTATACTTGTCGATATGGATCATATTTCATGGTACAGCAGTATTGCGAGCATTCGCATCAGCTTCTATGAAGTCTAAATCTCCTAGCTGTGGAAATAACATCAAGCCACATATCTATCAGTTTATCACACTCATCAATTACTGGTATATTAATTAGGGTTTAAAACATAGCACCAATTTCATAGCACAGTATAAAAGCTCCTGTTTAAAAGCACTGCTGTAAAGGATGAAAACAAGGTTAAGAAACATCGTGCAAAACACGATTACAAACCATGTTTCAAACTAAGCTACAAAAGAATGTCTAAAACATTGTTTTTTATTTTATTTTTCAGAAACTTCTCAGGTAATTCTAGCACCTTTTTAGGTGATTAAGTTTATTTATGCGTTTTTCCCAGTAAATCTTATGTCTCATGTTATTCTCTTAATAACAATCTACGTTTTTCAAACGCTAATTCTATAGAAAGGTTTGTTCGCTGAATTGGTATAACAGCTTAGCTGAGGGTGATGCTGATTTGGTGTTGAAGACTTGAACCGTTGATTGACACAGTCAAGCAAGCGTCTGTGGCTCAGTGGTTAACGCAAGAGGTCTGAATAGCCTGGGGGTCGTGAGTTCAAGTCTCATCAGGTGCAAATCCTTTGTGCGGCAATTCGATTGTTCCCATTGTAAATCACATTGAGACGAAGTTCGAACTGTGAAAACCGATGTTTCAAGCTGGGACATACTGTTGTGACTCACAACACTTCAGATGACTGTCTCACGACACTGGATTCAATACTCTTAATCATAGAGTAGGGATATATCGGTAGAGTGTCGACTCTAAAAAGTATCTATATACAGTGAAAATTTTTATATGAAAAGATTCAGTTTTTTGCGGAGATTACGCTCCCGTTGTAAAAAAATAATTATTTGAGCACTTTTGAAAAAAGTCAAAATTTTGCCATTTTATATACTGCCGAGATGACGCCCCTATATAAGTAGTATGAAACAAGTTGGATATGAAAAGGAATGAATATTTGCTAATAAGCATCCTAACTAAGCGGAAATTAAGCTGATTATCAAGGGAATTTCATGAACCGCATGATAGTGGAAGTCTTCATAAAAAGTCGCAATATTGTTCATGCTTTCTTGGTTGAAATTTCAAGTTTTTAATGCAATTTTCACCGGCATGATTTTATGATTCACTAAATTCATGTTTCACTTCATGAATCTGAATGGTAATGTGGACCCATTTACATCTTTCAAAGTTAATTGATATCATTGTCTTTGATTCTGTGATTTTGCTCTGCCAGTGGCAGGTTGCATGTGATATGATCACGCTTAAGAAAATACTCTTGGAAGGTAATAGGAACATATCGAATTGCTAATTTAACAAACATTAAATCTCCAAGGCTGTGATGACACTGAGAATCTATAAAATGCCATCATTCTTTCTGCGTTGCAATCATGATCATTCAATTCCGTGGTAATTTCTTCAGAACCGCAAAAAATTGCATATCTCACATTTGGTGACAATATCACCTGTGTCCCCCCCCACGAGTTCATTTAATAAATTCAAAAGTGCATACACAGTGGGATTTAATAAATGCGGAGTTACCACTCTACCTAATATACTTACTCTATGGTCTTAATGCTACTACGTGACCTGAACTTGATTGACGCACTAAAATAACTGTGCTCTTTAATTTGAAGGAGGATATCGTCAAACAGATGCTGTAAAGTACGAACTCAATTAACTTACTTCGGTAGAACTGTTTGCGAAGAATGACACATATCAAACATAACATTCAATGCAGTAAAACAAATGTGTTTGTACTTGTGCTAATCAAATTGTTTGGCTTAAAATAAAGATGAATGTCGTAAAAGTTTATGAATGAAAAACATGATTTAAATATTCCTTTCAGACTTTGTACTTTCCCTGGAGACTGAACGCAATTTTGTTGTCGCATAGTAATTTGAAAATTTCATAATTGAATGTTTTTATGTACTTTACACTGTCTGAAAATGTATCGGATTCTAGCATGAGATGGAAACTGAATAAATCTCATCTACACAATTTTCATGCACTATCGGCGCTGATGCTGATAATTACATGTGAATCATCCCTATAAAACGCAACCGTACTATAACTATGATGTCTCAATTGTAATTTCCAATTAAGAGCAAACATTTACTTTGGACAACCCAAGTTTCACAACCTAGTCGCGCCGGACATGGCAAGGTACTGTTTGCCCCGATGAGGAAAGTACTGCCAAACATCAGGAAATGGTCCATGTAGTTAAACCCACGTTGGCCCATATGTGCCACTGCCAGTACTTCGAAGGGCCGGTAAAAATGGCCTAAATTGGCCGCAATATACCCAGCGCCAGAACGTAAGTTTCAACGCAAATACACCGGCAGGACGTCGCATCAGCACCGCTGATATGAGGGCATGTTTAAGGGCCAATAGTGACACTGCATTGAAATATCTGCTATTAATATTTGACTTCCCAAAGACGCCAACTATCAGTCCAATGCGACTTCTTTCACTGACAGAAAAATTCTTCGTTCAGTTACAACGAAGAATCGGACATAGCAGAAGTCCACAATAATTTCTTGTATCTAAGGTATTTGCGAAGTAGGGCTGCAGTTAAATCCTACCAATGGCACGTATAATGCTTCTGGTCAAACTTGAACTCATCTCTAACTGCCTGCCGGTTCATGGCATATGGTCGCGTCTATTGAGATTTATTCACACTAGCAGTTGTATGATGTGCTTGACCAAACGGGCTGGCCTGGGCATGATGTTATTGAACGGAAACTAAGCAAACCGCGCCTGAATTTCTTTTATTTTATTTCATGTAAAGGCGAACAAATCAAGTGGAAATATTTCAATTTAAATAAGGCTGTGTTGATACTAATGTGACATATTACATGCTACTCGGTTCTCATTCACAATCGTGCGAATAGTCGTAGAAATTTATTGTATTATTCTGCAAGCCAGACGTTTTTCGCTTTATCTAAAGGTTGCGAAAATGCGCATAATTCGAAATTTCATGGATTTTCGACAGAAACTATAGGTTTGCAGTGATGATCTTTCAGAATTACTGAAATTAAGACAAATGCTCCAAAGTGATCAACAGAAGTTGACAATGCAACCCAAAATTGTTCTCTACACCTTCTACGTCTTATATATACTTTTCATTACATTTTGTACTTTAATAAGATGTTTTGAACTATTTCTGAACTGCAGTTGTTGTTCCTCGCAAATGTTGTAATCAGTGAGACGAAATATCAACACATTCGCTAATCGATCAACGAAAACCGTGGAAACGATGCTACCTTTTAGTCTAAAAATAATAACTTTCGACGGAAGAAGTAGTCGTTTCATCATCAGTCGGGTATCAGTCAACGTTTCGCGATCAGCTTCAACTGGATAAAAGTGAATGAAAAAAGTCACTTATTTATTCACTTTTATCCAGTTGAAGCTGATCGCGAAACGTTGATTAATGAATTTGTTTACTCAGTCGAAGACATCCCTCCTCAGATTAACAGTTAGTCTTTTAATAGCTTGATTGGAATAGAAGCTAAGTCAGTTATGCACACCTTGACTTCGATGCAGTGGTGAGAATCGAGACACTCTACCGCCAAATCAAAGGCTGTCCGATGGGAACTCGATTCTCACTACCATTCGCTATCACATCCAAGTGCTATATTGAACAAGAAGATCTTGAAATCCTTGAAGAAAATTACAGTATAACTCCCAAGTATTACGCACGGTTATATCGATTATATCATCCTTGGCCATATAATTAACAATGATATCACCGAAGTATTTAACTCCTTGTACCAAGACATAAAATTCACTGTAGAAGTGTCCAATAAAAAATCCCTGAATTATCTCGATGTTGGTATAATAGGAACAATAATAATGAGATAAAATATAAATGGTAGGCCTATGTCAAAAACGCACTCAGGCATATCCTTAAACACACAAAGTTGGGTATTACACCATATAAAAGCTAATTACACAAAAAATAGTAAAAATAACGCCACCAACAGGTGCTCGGATCAAAACAAGGCAGAATGAAGACTTGTAAGAACTGAACGATAGGTTTAAGCAGAACGGTTTTTCCAATTGTGATGTTTCCATAGTTAATAATAAAAGTACGAAACGTGCTGATAACAGCAGAGCTGGAAAAATTCCACTGAAATTTTTTAATTCCAATTACAATTCCAGAGCAGAAATTTCAATTCCAACTCCAATTCCAATTCCAGTCGAAACAGTTCAATTCAATTCCAATTCCATAATAAGATTCAATTCCGATAATTTCATGACGCGTATAGTGTATTATGCTAATGTATCTAACATTTGTTCGTTTCAATCTAACCCATGTGCCCTTATCCTATCCTTGTTGTTCCTGTGTGCCGTTCTCTACGTCGTTCATATGTGCGTTCTCATGTTCATAGTTCATATTTCTTGTGTACATGTGTATGTGTAACCGGTCAGTGTACGCCATTTTCGTTTCGTAAACGAGATATTCAATATTTCGTGAAAAAAGAAAGAAAAGAAAGTTAACGGTCAACAAAGAATCAAACGCTGAGAGAGAGATGAGATGCGAATAAATCGATTAATAAACTGATAAGAAAGAAATTCAATGTGCGAATAACGTGATTGTTGATGACAGAAAAAACGACGATAGAAAAGATATCATGAAAACTGATTAATGGTCCATGTTCAAAAAGGAGATTATAAAATCCGTGATAAGAACGAAATGAAGTCGGGTCGAAAGCTAGCGGGCAGAGATTAGAGGAAACTCATTCAATTTTTAAAAGAAAGTGGATTTATCGTCAAGTCTCAAAAATTGGTATAAATTAGAAATGATGAGAAATTGACACAACCACAACACATACGACATCTTCAGTAGCAGTTAGAAGAACTCCGGGTTCTCGCGGTGTAACGTAACTACAGAAATAACAACAACAACTGTCCGCCAGCGAACAGCAACACAGGAGCGCATACAGCAGGTGTGCGCAACCTTCTACAGTTTTCGGCCGTCATTTCGAAGGCCGAAAGAATCACGGCCGCACTTAATATGTGTGCAGACAACTAGGTCAATAGCCAATCCTTTTTATATTGCACCACTCAAATTAGCTTTCCATGATGAATGACGCAGTGAACTATCGCATAAAGGCCTACTTCGTAAAGAATGAACTAGCAAGTTAGCCCATGTACGACCGACGGTCATTTTTGACCCGAAATGATTTTAAGCTTAAGGTGTTATTATCACTTGAAAAGTTGAAAGCATGTTTTTGTAGGGGCAACCGAAGGAGAAAACACTTTAATAAGCTACTATACTAATTCATAAAGGAATCACGAGCAGGTGTATTCTAAGCATTCACTTATACATAGGCCCACGCATTTCTAGAACCCCGCATATAAGCCTACCTACCTGGCGTTATTATTGAAGTTATAAAGTATCTTATTATTGCTAATCATACAGTTCTTTCGAAACCCAAAACGTAAGCCTTAAATTAAATGATAAATGTGAAATAAAACACAGATGAAATTTGTACATATTTTATTTATGAAAATACACAAAATCTAAATAGGTAGAAATACAATATCTCGTGAAAAATCTACTATATCAGTGTAAGACTCAGTGACTAACTTGCTGTTGTCCGTGGTTGACCAAGCTTCGAAAATCAGGCACTTGAGAGGATGTCATCAAACGTAAACTATTCTCGAGATTGTTTTTTGTTAAGCGCGTCCGGTACTTGTTCTTTATGAAATTTAATTATAGAGCGCTGTCTCGCAGGCGTATGTGCTTCCAAATAGAACTAAAACGTTTTAGGACAAATCTTGCAATCTTAGATATTCCACAGCTGATTTCCATATTTCATGTAAAATGCCATCACTTTCGAACTGCTTCACAAGACAATCATTCGTCTTCAACTCGATCACTTCCATTTGGATCAGGTGTGGCGAGGCAACGAGCTTTATTTTAGGAGCAAGTGCGTTGAAATCGTTGAACCGCGCACTAAATTCGTGGTTGAGCGCATCAAAGACTGTAGCAATGTGACAGAAAAGAACGTCTTCAGGTGAAGGAACAGTTAGAAGATGACTAGTATGCTATGACGATTGTTTTTCGATTGCCTTGAACTCCAGAAATATTTGCAATATACATGCACAATATTCTTTTTCATTTGCTTCTCATTGTCACGGCCGCACTTTGCCTCTGCTACGGCCGCAGGTTGCGCATCCCTGGTATACAGCAACACATCAGCGAGCGCGATTGAAGATTGACGGTATAAGTGACATTGATATTTATGATATTATTTTAGTATAAATGAGTCCGATCGAATTGAAGTGAAGTCAACATTAAGAAGTGAACTGTAAGTTTAAAGTTTTTCTTTTATCGTTGCGTATCATATCTATACAACTATAGTCTTAAAAATTAATATTGTTAATTGTTGTGATTGGACGTTGCGATTTCAATTTTTGTACAAATAGATTTATCACAGGTCTATCGAAAAAGTGGAATTGAGGTTTATCATGGTCAATTCCAATTCCAATTCCAATTCCAGCAGATTTGAATATCGTCAATTCCAATTCCAATTCCGACGAAAAATGGAATTAATTCCAATTCCGACTTTTCCAACTCTGGATAACAGCTACATCCCTTGCAAACTGAACTTTGCTTGTGATGCTTGTAATAGCAAATTAAGCAAACTCATAAAGCAATGTGACTTGCCGATAAAGCTCGTATGCAAAATCAGGACATATTCCTTTAAAAACTGCAGTTAATATAGTAGAAAAAGGAATAATAAACAAAACCAATGCCACATTTGCTTTTTGTTACCAGATTAACGGTCATGTTCTGACCGACATATAGTATATAAAATTACCTGTAACCTATGTAGAGATTTCTACTTTGGCCAGAAAACCGACCTTTCTGGAAGCGCTGCAATGAACACAAGCGAGACCTAATAAATAAGAACAATAGGAATGCACTATACGAACACAATGTAAAAGTTCACAACTGTGATGACGTCAGAACTTTAAATTGCGCAGTTGATATCATCGACACTAGTCAGAACGCCATAGAAATAGATTGTTTATCTGAAGTTGACTAGAATGGAAATTGACTCAAGGTCGCGGCACATCCGGGGGAACTAAGTTGGGGCATGAAAAACCAATGAAAAGCTTTGATTTACACATGTGACTGATTCTAACCCAATGATATAGCCGTTGACAAGTGTATCTAAGTGAAAATGCGTGGGACTTATGTGCCACTAATGTGTATTGCATGAAGCTTAACCTCCGTTCTAGAGGTTTTATTGTTGTCGATTTCTATGCAGAACGCCATAGATTGCAGATTGACCGAAGCTCGCCTGTTTAAGTCACTACGCCCAAACATCAACCGAAAACACGAGCTCCCAAATTTCTGAATACTTTTTAATGAAATCAGTTTTATCGCGACGTATCTAACCTGGGGCATCGAAGTTATATTTCATCAAAGCTCAACAGAAGTGTCAGTGGCACGAAGCGCCGACTGTTTTAGTCACAATATTTTATTTTTCAACATTGGTCAATAAAGCAAAGGAATGATAAAAATATTTTTTGGAAATTTCTTTTTCCTAACCTGCCGGTAATTCGCATCTCTGAGTGTCATAAAAATAAGTTGAATATTTCAATGAAATCGCTGACAAATTTCGGTATTTGTTTTTCAAGAAAATGTCCTCTGCATGGCAGATAAGAAGAAATTAATGATGCAAAGTTACTTCTGTCTATCGTGGTGGACTATAAACATAAGAAAGTCAGTGCTCGGCTGGATTATTTTCATTAATCAATAAATCACCGATTATTTCACCAGAACTTCATGCTGACCGTTTGTTGAGAATGAATGACTTCAATTTACTTTTGCACAGGCTTCAGGGCGCGTCTAAATACCACAAATACGCCACAAATAAGACTAAATACCACAAATATAATACAAATACGCCACAAAAACATTTCAGCCGCCAGAAATGCACCACAAATGCATTTTCCTTGCCACAGATGCAGCAGGATTGACACAGAAGCTACAAATTTTGCCACAAGTTTTGCTAATTCCTTCTTACTATTAGAAATAGAACCCATTATTGCCACAAGTACACTTAAACTATCATACATACAGCACAATCAATGCAAATATGAATTTGACCAAGCGGTCCGAGAGGTTAGCCAGCCATTTTCCAGACAGTTCAAGACAGAACAAAGTTTCCAGACTCTCTCGGTAAAGTTTAATTACAATGAACAATAACTGTACAAGTTACTGAAGTCAAAGATTCAGTGTAAAAAAAGCAAAAATGGAATTACAAAAGCTAGAAATCATCAAATCATTGTCCTACGAAACTCCGTTAAAACAATAGTCCGGCAGCCAGAACGAGTTTCTGCAGGGAACGAGGCCGAAAGTGAGACTTTCACAGAATGATGTACTCCCTATGCCTACTACGAATCGGCACGTCTGCCGAGTTCTAGTGAGTTCCTCTTCTTGTCAAACAAGATCAAAGAAAAACACATGTAAATCCAATGGGACGCAGATAGCAGTTTTTGGCTAAAATGAAATTTTGTATGTTTTCGCTGATTAAACGAAAAGTACTAAGCCCAGAGTCATAATTTTTGGCATGGAATATCTTCAGGTCATTTCCTTTCATGTTCATGCACCCCTGTCTCTAAAGCTAAACACATTTATATTTGGCGAGCCTCTAAATGTCGGCAAACACAAACATTTTGAGCTACTTTATCCACATTCAACTACATTCTTGCATACATCGCCGATATAATGCATAATAAAAGCACCTGCACATCATAGGAAATGACCTGAAGACATTCCATGCCAAAAATCATGACTCTAGACTTAGTATTTTTCGTTTAATCAGAGAAAACACACAAAATTTCATTTTAGCCAAAAACTGCAATCTGCGTCCCATTGGATTTACATATGTTTTTCTTTGATCCTGTCTGACAAGAAGAGGAACTCACTAGAACTCGGCAGACGTGCCGATTCGTAGTAGGCATGGGGTGTACATTATTCTGTGAAAGTCTCACTTTCGGCCTCGTTCCCTGCAGAAACTCGTTCTGGCTGCCGGACTACAACCCCTATACATTAAAAAAGGCGCATAAACTTTAAGAAAAGAAAATCTGGCTCAGAACCGAAAAGGTTTGCCAGCCCAATTGTACAAGCTCTTCCTGCCCAATTGTGCATTCCTTGTGTGCCAAAAGCGATCGGGCATTACAACGCATCAAGGCCACCAGAAGCTTCCTTATAATTGCAGCTCTGACTTCAGAAAAGCCGGATCCAGTCAGCGGTAAAGTCTCAGTAAAGCGTTTTTTGGTCAATCACAGATTAAGTTAAAAGAAAGCAGACAGGGCCTTCGGCGTCCAGCGCCTTCTATCGGTCGATGTAAGTGCTAAATGGCAGCAGCCTTTGCGAATGATATTGACAAGTGTGTTATGCGTCGAATATGAGGTGATTAAAGTGTGAAGAGAGGCTGTATTGCAGTAATTCATGTTTTCTATTGGTTTTGGGCTAAAGCTGTGTGATTGCTTTTGATTCAGTAAATGTTGTGTCTCGAGTGTTATAGAGTTTAGCAATGAAACTGACGGCTACCTCTGTTTAGGAGTGGGATAAGATTTCAAGAGGTTACAGACGCATCAGAAGTGGAAAAATCTACGGACCGAATGCGGTCAGACGTGATAAAGACAAATACACTCCATGGCTTAGGCCTCAGCCACACTGCGAGCTTTTCCAAGCATTTCCGAGCAAAGCGTTTTGCAGCAAATATAAAGTCATCATTACAGCAGTTATAGACTGCCACACTACGAGCAAAGCAAATCAGAGCGATCACTACCTTACGGACATGCGTTTGCTCGATACGCTCGGGACGCTCGTGTTTGCTTTGCTTTCAATGTGGCTGAGGCCTTATACAGTACTTACATTCATTGTCCATGTGAATGTCATACTCGTAGACATCAGATTATTTTCTAACGGACGTCTAGTAAGAGTCAGTAATGAGCTGTACGAGCTAATCTGCTTGATTCACCTCTATGCATATTGGTCAACACCCTTTTCTAGGTTGTCACCGCACTCTTTAGGAATGGAGCAAAGTAATCCCCCAGATTTTCATTCGATAATCTTGACGATGATACCGGTACTGCATATTCGAGTCAATTTCTCAACCAAGACATTCTACACGGAATGCATATGCACACTTCACTGAAATGCTAGCCACATCATCAATAAGCCTTCAAATAAAAAATATTTTGTGCAGTAAATCGAGGTAACACTCATAAGGAATCAAACCAAATTCATGCCCTAAAACTCTTATACCTTGACGAAGACTGTGTCACACAGTTCACCTCATTTCTAATGATGTCGATTATTGTGTCAACATAACTCCACTGATAGCCGTGATAGGAGTCTTTCGTGGCCAGCCCGAACACCGCCTCACAAGCATAGACGAAATGCCTCATGACATCCATAAAGACTTATCTCCTGTCTGTCATGCTGTCATAAACGGAATCTGCTGCAGAAGATCGCTATTTATTTTCAGGATGCATCAAACGAGAAATCAAATGTAAATGCTATTTAATTCACTACCTCAGCGAAGTAGGATCAATCAGCGGCCATTTAAGGCAGCCTGGTTCAGTCAAAAAGGATTTTACGATTGAAGATTGCAATCTGATAAATAATGGATTGTCATGAAGACATCTGCCAATAGATCCAGACGGCAGACTGATAATTATTGCTTTGTTTGATGACTAATGATTGGAGTTACAATTTGTACTTTATCGAGATTGATGATTTACAAAGTATTAAAAGTACATTTTTGGAAGAAAGTACTGTGCAGTTTACGCAAATGAATAGTCGAGATGACTGCTCCATTGGACCTTTTTCTGTGTGAAGGAAACCTGACTCACACTTGAGTCGCGACCACGAAAAAAGAGGGGAAGTATGTAAAATGCAAGCAAACAGTACTTTGACTAAATTGAGTCTGGTGAACATTAGCTGTAGTTTGCAGTTCGAGACCCGAACTGCAGCGTTGATTCAATTCGCTGGTAGCTTGTGGCATGTTAGTACTTCATCTTTTGAACTACGAACTTCAGTAAATGTGCACCTAGCGGCTGTCCAATCTTCAAAGAGACATGGATCGAAATCTTTCAATTTGATTGTCTGCAACTTGCAGTAGAATCAATGTTATCCATGAAACATGGCTACCTGGTGATAAAATAGTTGATTAATGACAATAGTTGAAATTTTTCTGCTTTTATAGCTTTACAGTCCGACAGCGAGAACGAGTTTCTGCAGGGAACGAGGCCGAAAATGAGACTTTCACAGAATGATGTACATCCTATGTCTGCTACGAATCTGCACCAGGTCTGCCGAGTTCTAATAAACTCCTCTTGTTGTCAGACATGAGCAAGGAAAAGCACATATTAATTCAATGGGACGCAGATTGACGTTATGCTAAAAATGAATTTTTCTATGTTTTCTCTGATTAAGTGAAAAGTACTATGCCCAGATTTATAATTTTTGGCATGGTGTGTCTTGAGGTCATTTCCTATCATGTTCATGCACCACTGTCTATGAAGCCTAACATATTCAGATTTGTCAAACCAGCTAATGTCTGCAAACACAAGCATTTTGAGAGAGAGAGAGACGGGTTTATTCTCGAATGTCAAGGAGCATTCGCAGGTACATCATTTCATGAACACATCATGTTGACATTCAGACTAAGAAAAATATTAATTTCAATCATTTCACGCGTTAACGCAATCGTGAATGCTTTAGTTGCAGTCACTATAAAAGATTTGCGTTGTAATCATTGTCTGGTGCTCCTTTGACTCATTTGTACTTGAGTGACAGAGATGAGATGACGGAGTGGGTGGCGTTGCTGCTCCATCTTCTTAAAACGTTGCAGGACAAGCTTTTCCAGATGAGCAATAATTGAGGGCATGTTGTGCTCTTTAAGTGCTTCACTGTAGGAAAGAGTCAGGCAGATATCTTTCAAACCACATCTTTCGACGCTTTCTATGATTGACCGTAGCTTTTTCGACGTGTGAGGGCACCAAGCAGGAGATGCGTATTCAAAGAGCTAATATTGGACCGATGAAGTCAAATGAGGCCTTCGCTGTTACCACCATATCGTCTGAGTGTTCTTAGCCAAAATATCCGCTGAAGAGCTTTGCGCTTGCACATTTCAACATGTTCCCGGAAAGTGAGGTGATTGTCGGTTATGACTCCAACAGCTTCGTCGATTTCACCTGCTGAATTGGGATGTTTCCAATGAAAACATGGTCAGCGGTGTGTTCCTTCCTTGCACTGGTAAGCATCTCAACAGTTTTGTTAGCATTGAGGGACATGGTGTTAGTATAGCACCATTCTTGAACGGCGTCGAGGGCATTTAGGGCCTGTTTTCTGAGCAGATTCAGACAGGCGCCTCTCGATACCTTCACTTGACTAGATGAAGCACCTTTGAAATAAACAGTCTGTGAACGATCTTCCGAAAAACTCTGGGTAAGAGATATTAGATCAGGATCAATGTCATTTTGAGCCATTCAATTCACATTTAACCACATTCTTACATACATTCTTGATCAGAAACATGA
This sequence comes from Prostheceraeus crozeri, assembly GCA_907163375.1. Classification (NCBI taxonomy): domain Eukaryota; kingdom Metazoa; phylum Platyhelminthes; order Polycladida; family Euryleptidae; genus Prostheceraeus; species Prostheceraeus crozeri. The sequence continues at coordinate 317,539 of CAJQUW010004133.1, read as the reverse complement.
TAATAACACATTTATGTTATAGGAAATGACCTGAAGACTTTCCATGTCAAAAATTATGGCTTTTGACTTATTTTTTAATTACGTAAGCGAAAACATAAGTTCAACATCAACGTTGAAATGCGACCGACTTTTATCAACGACAGTTCGGAGATGTCATTTCGATGAACTGCGGACTATGGTAGAGTACACCGGGCTCTACAATCACTTGAAAGTGTGTCTCACAATGTCAATTGAAAGGTGTATTGTATAATCAATGAAGCGAGAAAACTTGGATGAAATTGTCGCAAGATGTTCACCAAGTTATCAGACCATCTATCAGGTTATCTAGACTTCCGCAGCCGTGACCATCTATAAGGTTGTCTTCCGCAGCCCTGACCATCTATCAGGTTATCTAGACTTCCGCAGACCTGACCATCTATAAGGTTGTCTTCCGCAGCCCTGACCATCTATAAGGTTGTCTTCCGCAGCCCTGACCATCTATCAGGTTGTCTAGACTTCCGCAGCCCTGACCATCTATCAGGTTGTCTAGGCTTCCGCAGCCCTGACCATCTATCAGGTTGTCTAGACTTCCGCAGCCCTGACCATCTATCAGGTTATCTAGACTTCCGCAGCCCTGACCATCTATCAGGTTATCTGGACTTCCGCAGCCCTGACCATCTATCAGGTTATCTAGACTTCCGCAGCCCTGATCATCTATCAGGTTGTCTAGACTTCCGCAGCCCTGACCATCTATCAGGTTGTCTAGACTTCCGCAGCCCTGACCATCTATCAGGTTGTCTAGACTTCCGCAGCCCTGATCATCTATCAGGTTGTCTAGACTTCCGCAGCCCTGATAATCTATAAGGTTATCTAGACTTCCGCAGCCCTGACCATCTATCAGGTTATCTAGGCTTCCGCAGCCCTGACCATCTATCAGGTTGTCTAGACTTCCGCAGCCCTGATCATCTATCAGATTATCTGGACTTCCGCAGCCCTGACCATCTATCAGGTTGTCTAGACTTCCGCAGCCCTGACCATCTATCAGGTTATCTAGACTTCCGCAGCCCTGACCATCTATCAGGTTATCTAGACTTCCGCAGCCCTGACCATCTATCAGGTTATCTAGACTTCCGCAGCCCTGACCATCTATCAGGTTGTCTTTCCGCAGCCCTGACCATCTATCAGGTTATCTGGCCTTCCGCAGCCCTGACCATCTATCAGGTTATCTGGACTTCCGCAGCCCTGACCATCTATCAGGTTATCTAGGCTTCCGCAGCCCTGACCATCTATCAGGTTGTCTAGACTTCCGCAGCCCTGACCATCTATCAGGTTATCTGGACTTCCGCAGCCCTGACCATCTATCAGGTTGTCTAGACTTCCGCAGCCCTGACCATCTATCAGGTTATCTAGACTTCCGCAGCCCTGACCATCTATCAGGTTGTCTAGACTTCCGCAGCCCTGACCATCTATCAGGTTATCTAGACTTCCGCAGCCCTGACCATCTATCAGGTTGTCTAGACTTCCGCAGCCCTGACCATCTATCAGGTTATCTAGACTTCCGCAGCCCTGACCATCTATCAGGTTATCTAGACTTCCGCAGCCCTGACCATCTATCAGGTTGTCTAGACTTCCGCAGCCCTGACCATCTATCAGGTTATCTAGACTTCCGCAGCCCTGACCATCTATCAGGTTATCTAGACTTCCGCAGCCCTGACCATCTATCAGGTTGTCTAGACTTCCGCAGCCCTGACCATCTATCAGGTTATCTAGACTTCCGCAGCCCTGACCATCTATCAGGTTATCTAGACTTCCGCAGCCCTGACCATCTATCAGGTTGTCTAGACTTCCGCAGCCCTGACCATCTATCAGGTTGTCTAGACTTCCGCAGCCCTGACCATCTATCAGGTTGTCTAGACTTCCGCAGCCCTGACCATCTATCAGGTTGTCTAGACTTCCGCAGCCCTGACCATCTATCAGGTTATCTAGACTTCCGCAGCCCTGACCATCTATCAGGTTGTCTAGACTTCCGCAGCCCTGACCATCTATCAGGTTGTCTAGACTTCCGCAGCCCTGACCATCTATCAGGTTGTCTAGACTTCCGCAGCCCTGACCATCTATCAGGTTGTCTAGACTTCCGCAGCCCTGACCATCTATCAGGTTATCTAGACTTCCGCAGCCCTGACCATCTATCAGGTTGTCTAGACTTCCGCAGCCCTGACCATCTATCAGGTTATCTAGACTTCCGCAGCCCTGACCATCTATCAGGTTGTCTAGACTTCCGCAGCCCTGACCATCTATCAGGTTATCTAGACTTCCGCAGCCCTGACCATCTATCAGGTTATCTAGACTTCCGCAGCCCTGACCATCTATCAGGTTGTCTAGACTTCCGCAGCCCTGACCATCTATCAGGTTGTCTAGACTTCCGCAGCCCTGACCATCTATCAGGTTATCTAGACTTCCGCAGCCCTGACCATCTATCAGGTTATCTAGACTTCCGCAGCCCTGACCATCTATCAGGTTATCTAGACTTCCGCAGCCCTGACCATCTATCAGGTTGTCTAGACTTCCGCAGCCCTGACCATCTATCAGGTTATCTAGACTTCCGCAGCCCTGACCATCTATCAGGTTGTCTAGACTTCCGCAGCCCTGACCATCTATCAGGTTATCTAGACTTCCGCAGCCCTGACCATCTATCAGGTTATCTAGACTTCCGCAGCCCTGACCATCTATCAGGTTGTCTAGACTTCCGCAGCCCTGACCATCTATCAGGTTGTCTAGACTTCCGCAGCCCTGACCATCTATCAGGTTATCTAGACTTCCGCAGCCCTGACCATCTATCAGGTTGTCTAGACTTCCGCAGCCCTGACCATCTATCAGGTTATCTAGACTTCCGCAGCCCTGACCATCTATCAGGTTATCTAGACTTCCGCAGCCCTGACCATCTATCAGGTTGTCTAGACTTCCGCAGCCCTGACCATCTATCAGGTTGTCTAGACTTCCGCAGCCCTGACCATCTATCAGGTTATCTAGACTTCCGCAGCCCTGACCATCTATCAGGTTGTCTAGACTTCCGCAGCCCTGACCATCTATCAGGTTGTCTAGACTTCCGCAGCCCTGACCATCTATCAGGTTGTCTAGACTTCCGCAGCCCTGACCATCTATCAGGTTGTCTAGACTTCCGCAGCCCTGACCATCTATCAGGTTATCTAGACTTCCGCAGCCCTGACCATCTATCAGGTTGTCTAGACTTCCGCAGCCCTGACCATCTATCAGGTTGTCTAGACTTCCGCAGCCCTGACCATCTATCAGGTTGTCTAGACTTCCGCAGCCCTGACCATCTATCAGGTTGTCTAGACTTCCGCAGCCCTGACCATCTATCAGGTTATCTAGACTTCCGCAGCCCTGACCATCTATCAGGTTATCTAGACTTCCGCAGCCCTGACCATCTATCAGGTTGTCTAGACTTCCGCAGCCCTGACCATCTATCAGGTTGTCTAGACTTCCGCAGCCCTGACCATCTATCAGGTTGTCTAGACTTCCGCAGCCCTGACCATCTATCAGGTTATCTAGACTTCCGCAGCCCTGACCATCTATCAGGTTATCTAGACTTCCGCAGCCCTGACCATCTATCAGGTTATCTAGACTTCCGCAGCCCTGACCATCTATCAGGTTGTCTAGACTTCCGCAGCCCTGACCATCTATCAGGTTGTCTAGACTTCCGCAGCCCTGACCATCTATCAGGTTGTCTAGACTTCCGCAGCCCTGACCATCTATCAGGTTATCTAGACTTCCGCAGCCCTGACCATCTATCAGGTTATCTAGACTTCCGCAGCCCTGACCATCTATCAGGTTGTCTAGACTTCCGCAGCCCTGACCATCTATCAGGTTGTCTAGACTTCCGCAGCCCTGACCATCTATCAGGTTGTCTAGACTTCCGCAGCCCTGACCATCTATCAGGTTGTCTAGACTTCCGCAGCCCTGACCATCTATCAGGTTGTCTAGACTTCCGCAGCCCTGACCATCTATCAGGTTATCTAGACTTCCGCAGCCCTGACCATCTATCAGGTTGTCTAGACTTCCGCAGCCCTGACCATCTATCAGGTTATCTAGACTTCCGCAGCCCTGACCATCTATCAGGTTATCTAGACTTCCGCAGCCCTGACCATCTATCAGGTTATCTGGACTTCCGCAGCCCTGACCATCTATCAGGTTGTCTAGACTTCCGCAGCCCTGACCATCTATCAGGTTGTCTAGACTTCCGCAGCCCTGACCATCTATCAGGTTGTCTAGACTTCCGCAGCCCTGACCATCTATCAGGTTGTCTAGACTTCCGCAGCCCTGACCATCTATCAGGTTATCTAGACTTCCGCAGCCCTGACCATCTATCAGGTTGTCTAGACTTCCGCAGCCCTGACCATCTATCAGGTTATCTAGACTTCCGCAGCCCTGACCATCTATCAGGTTGTCTAGACTTCCGCAGCCCTGACCATCTATCAGGTTATCTAGACTTCCGCAGCCCTGACCATCTATCAGGTTGTCTAGACTTCCGCAGCCCTGACCATCTATCAGGTTGTCTAGACTTCCGCAGCCCTGACCATCTATCAGGTTGTCTAGACTTCCGCAGCCCTGACCATCTATCAGGTTGTCTAGACTTCCGCAGCCCTGACCATCTATCAGGTTATCTAGACTTCCGCAGCCCTGACCATCTATCAGGTTGTCTAGACTTCCGCAGCCCTGACCATCTATCAGGTTATCTAGACTTCCGCAGCCCTGACCATCTATCAGGTTATCTAGACTTCCGCAGCCCTGACCATCTATCAGGTTATCTAGACTTCCGCAGCCCTGACCATCTATCAGGTTATCTAGACTTCCGCAGCCCTGACCATCTATCAGGTTGTCTAGACTTCCGCAGCCCTGACCATCTATCAGGTTATCTAGACTTCCGCAGCCCTGACCATCTATCAGGTTGTCTAGACTTCCGCAGCCCTGACCATCTATCAGGTTATCTAGACTTCCGCAGCCCTGACCATCTATCAGGTTGTCTAGACTTCCGCAGCCCTGACCATCTATCAGGTTGTCTAGACTTCCGCAGCCCTGACCATCTATCAGGTTGTCTAGACTTCCGCAGCCCTGACCATCTATCAGGTTGTCTAGACTTCCGCAGCCCTGACCATCTATCAGGTTATCTAGACTTCCGCAGCCCTGACCATCTATCAGGTTATCTAGACTTCCGCAGCCCTGACCATCTATCAGGTTATCTAGACTTCCGCAGCCCTGACCATCTATCAGGTTATCTAGACTTCCGCAGCCCTGACCATCTATCAGGTTATCTAGACTTCCGCAGCCCTGACCATCTATCAGGTTGTCTAGACTTCCGCAGCCCTGACCATCTATCAGGTTATCTAGACTTCCGCAGCCCTGACCATCTATCAGGTTATCTAGACTTCCGCAGCCCTGACCATCTATCAGGTTATCTAGACTTCCGCAGCCTTGACCATCTATCAGGTTGTCTAGGCTTCCGCTCCCCTGGCCATCTATCAGGTTGTCTAGACTTCCGCAGCCCTGACCATCTATCAGGTTGTCTAGACTTCCGCAGCCCTGACCATCTATCAGGTTGTCTAGACTTCCGCAGCCCTGACCATCTATCAGGTTATCTGGACTTCCGCAGCCCTGACCATCTATCAGGTTATCTAGACTTCCGCAGCCCTGACCATCTATCAGGTTATCTAGACTTCCGCAGCCCTGACCATCTATCAGTTTGTCTAGGCTTCCGCAGCCCTGACCATCTATAAGGTTGTCTTCCGCAGCCCTGACCATCTATCAGGTTGTCTAGGCTTCCGCAGCCCTGACCATCTATAAGGTTGTCTTCCGCAGCCCTGACCATCTATCAGGTTGTCTAGACTTCCGCAGCCCTGACCATCTATCAGGTTATCTGGACTTCCGCAGCCCTGACCATCTATCAGGTTATCTGGACTTCCGCAGCCCTGACCATCTATCAGGTTGTCTAGACTTCCGCAGCCCTGGCCATCTATCAGGTTGTCTAGGCTTCCGCAGCCCTGACCATCTATCAGGTTGTCTAGACTTCCGCAGCCCTGACCATCTATCAGGTTATCTAGACTTCCGCAGCCCTGACCATCTATCAGGTTGTCTAGACTTCCGCAGCCCTGACCATCTATCAGGTTGTCTAGACTTCCGCAGCCCTGACCATCTATCAGGTTGTCTAGACTTCCGCAGCCCTGACCATCTATCAGGTTATCTGGACTTCCGCAGCCCTGATCATCTATCAGGTTATCTGGACTTCCGCAGCCCTGACCATCGATCAGGTTATCTGGACTTCCGCAGCCCTGACCATCTATCAGGTTGTCTAGACTTCCGCAGCCCGGACCATCTATCAGGTTATCTAGACTTCCGCAGCCCTGATCATCTATCAGGTTATCTAGACTTCCGCAGCCCTGATCATCTATCAGGTTATCTGGACTTCCGCAGCCCTGACCATCGATCAGGTTATCTAGACTTCCGCAGCCCTGACCATCTATCAGGTTGTCTAGGCTTCCGCAGCCCTGACCATCTATCAGGTTGTCTAGACTTCCGCAGCCCTGACCATCTGTCAGGTTATCTAGGCTTCCGCAGCCCTGACCATCTATCAGGTTATCTGGACTTCCGCAGCCCTGACCATCTATCAGGTTGTCTAGACTTCCGCAGCCCTGACCATCTAGATAATGGCTGCTTTTGCGAATCTGATGTGAATTGGTAGCATGAACTCCTAGCTACCAGATGTTCTGATAAAGAATAATTATTTCGTTTCTATGTGACTGCAGTGGTCTGCGTGGCACAATGGTTAAGTGCTTGGCCTAGCGATCTTTCGGTAAAGAGGTCGAGCCCCGATAGTGTCATTGGAAGTCGGGAGGAAGGGCATCCGGACTAAAAGTACTACAGCGCTCCACAAGTCTGACTATGTCAGCACCGTCCAAGCCCCGAGTACGGTCGAGTAGTGGACGAATTTTTTTCAATGTTACTTCCGATAATATTGAACAATAACGTTATAAAAAGCTCTTAGAAATATTGAAACTTAAACTGAATTAGAATCATTTGAATACGTGTGGAAATGTGGCGCACATCGTCAAAATGAGATTTCATGTGTTTAAGATGATAGCTTCATTTTTAAAATATCCTTGTCGCAGCTTATTTTGAATTTATGTGAGTTCTGTGAATTTTTATCTAAAAACGATAATACTCGCTATTCGCAGAGGATGCGCTTCAGGAAAATCTTATGTCAGCCGAATCTACGTAAATCTGGACAACGAACGAATTGGAGATTGAGGAATGCGTTCCAGACCATTTACAGGTGAACCGTGCATTTTGTCTTTTATTTTTTTTCTATTTTCTCGCTATTTCAAATGAGTTAAACGGAAAGCAGTATTGCGTTACACCTACTTGTGAAGGTATGACCCTTTGTAACCTAAAATCTAAGAATGATATAGAGAAAATGCATGATTTTTTTACACATGCGAAATTGCCACTTGTCTACTCATTCGAATTTCGCAAAATAGTGCACTGTCAGTTCGCTTGGACACTGAATGGAAAGATGTCCTCATCCAATTAAGACTAGATGTCTTGGCCATCCTTTTAGCTGTGTTTCGTCTTAAGGAACCAATTAGTGCGGGTCAGAATAACCAAAATATCTGAAGACATCCAAGATGGTTGAACAAGCTGAAAGACTGCACAACAGGCTATTCTGCGATTATTTATCGTGCCTTTGCCATTCGGTTGCCGATCATAGTGGTAGCAGTGTTCGTGGACACAGAAAAGTAGTATTAAATGATCCTCTGATTAATATTTCATACCATTGTTGCAAAAAACAGCAAACCATGAGAGGCGAAAACAAACGTCATTTGTATTCAACGTATGAGCGGGGCAATGATTGCGAAAAACGAGGAGTGGTTAAGAAATATGCTTTGTGTGTTGTAAGAGTTACGGATAACTACAACACTTAAATACGAGGGCGTGCTGAAAAGTAATGCCTCCATCTTCATAATTCGCATTCTATTGATTCAACAACTAATTAAAAGACGTTTTCCATTAAAATTGAATACATTTTCAAAAAATGTATCACCATTTTTCGACTTTGTCACCTTCTCGACTGATGCACCCCCCCCCCCCCAACGGTAAGGCAGCTTATAAATACATACATGCATTGTGAAAGTCCCCGTACTGTTACAACTGCCTGAAAAAGAAGGAATACTTTGTTCATGTTGGCATAAGCCTTATAACTGCTTGCGATGCGAGTGTTTTAAACGTATAAAACAACTTATTTCATGATGATAGTCACGATCTGTAGAGAAAAAGCCGATACCTTCATCGAAAGTCGGATGAAATGAATCGTTATTTGTGAGGTTATGACAATTTATTCTTTTAAGTAGATTAACTTCTGTGAATCACGCAAATAATTTTTGATAAATTGCATTTTGAATACCGCGATAATCAGCACAAGAGAGTTTGAAAGTATTGTCTCGAAGAATATTGAAACTTCGTCTTAGCAGCAATGAAATGATCAGGAAGGAACAATCATAGGAATAATACTACTCCGAAACCGATATCACACAGTTCACATAAACTAGATTTCTCTAAGCCAGACGTCAAGGAAATCCATACCGCGGATATCCGTTGTTTACTGAGTAAACTTCATCATACTAGAGGAATGAATAGGATGATTGAGTGATCACACGGGACGTTTGTTACTGCCATATTCATAGTCACGTTGAAACAACAGAATTATTTGAATAACATCAAATCACTCGAGGATAATGTTCTGGGTTTGGAAAGTTAAGATCATGATGTTGAGAGCACGTAGATAGTGTTGAGATTTCGAGCCGTAAATTTACAGCTATGATTAAAGAATAAAGAAATAACGTTATCATTCTACAATGTATGCATGACTGTTTGACTTTAATAGTGATAACAGTCCGGCAGCCAGAACGAGTTTTCGCAAGGAACGAGGCTGAAAATGAAATGTTCACAGAATTATGTTTATGTATTTAGTATGAATATAATATTATTATTACTTTCACATCCTATTCCTAAAATATAGACAAAATGTCTTCATGTCATTTCTTATCATGTGTATGTATGTGTTATTATCATGCTTCTGATCGGCGATGTATACGGGAATGTGGTTCCATGTGGATTAAGTAAGCCAACATGCTGGTGTTTGCCGACAGTAGGAGGCTTGTCAAATCTGAATGTGCACAGTTTCATTGATAAATGTTCCTGAAAATGATGAGAAATGACCTGAAGACATTCCATGTCAAAAATTATGCCTCTAGACTTAATACTTTTCAGTTGCTAAGAGAAAACATAGAAAATTTCATTTTTGCCAATGACGTCAACCTGCGTCCCATTGGATAAATGTGTTTTTCTTTGATCCTGTCACAAGAAGAGGAACCAGGTAGAGGTCAGCAAGATCATAGATTTGAAGTAGACATAAGGTGTACATCACTGCGAAAGTCTCATTTTCGGCCTCGTTTCCCGCAGAAACTCGTTCTGGATGCCGGACTATATTTGGCACGAGAGAATTACTTGTTTTCAAAATCTGATTCGGTCAATTGCATTAACCCTCTGATGATTGTAAAAATACTACCCTGTTTATGTTTTTATGGGGTCCAATGGACCCCCAACCAGAAATACCTGTGTTTGCACAAAAGTTTTCGGAAAGTTCAATAATATTAGTAAATTTTCTCAAATTCAACCTTTGATTACTGTAATATACAGTTTCTACTGGCAATATAAAAGAATAGGGTCATCGATCAACTGTTTTATTGTCCGGATAAACAAGACAAACACACCAAATTTGAATGCAATGAACAAATTAATCGTCCGCAAGAAGTACATGTGGAGCGCGTCTTCTTATCTGCAGATCTTGGGCAGGAAAAGCATCTTCCTTTCACTGAAGTTTGTACTCGAGGAACTTGCGATGCTTGTAATTCCTGAGCACGTGTTCTCGATTCCTGTTGATACCGTACGAGGGCGAATCCCAAACTCAGCAAGAACAGTCTGCGCCGGTTTGATTTATGCTGATTCACTTGTGGAAAGAGCTCTTTGTGAAGAACAAAGGCATTCAGACAAGCAATATCTAGGATGTTGCAAAACACTGGCACGTGCCATCTCCGGGACTTGTACTTTGTTGTATACGAGGCAATCATTTGATCCATCCTGTCGGTGCCACCTTTACGATGATTGTAATCGATAATCACTGATGGCTTTCGGTTTTCAGCATTACTCAAGGTCGGCGAGGAATGCTCGCTGCTGAGAACGATGACCATCTTTGTCTTCTTTGCTTTGTACGCCACGATTTGAATATTATCTCTCGTGTATAGGAATTGAGAAGTATGCAATCGTGTACCTCTATGACTTCTGATTTCCAGGGGGACTTCCCTTCGATTTGCCCTCATTGTTCCCAGGAGTGTCATGTTTCTCTCCAAGAGTTTTCGAGAAAGTGAGAGAGAACAAAAGAAGTTGTCCGTTGTTATACCAATTCCTGGTGCACGAAGAGGCTCTGTTAGCTTCAGCACGACATGCTCTCCTAGTGGACAGTCCTCTCTGGTTTCATCCTTTCCAGTATACATCACAATGTTCCAGCAGTATGCAGAGGTCGAATCGTTGAGACACCAAAATTTCAATCCATATTTCGCAGGTTTCGACGGAATATATTGTATGAATCGACACCTGCCTCTAAACGGGTACAGTTGCTCATCGATACTTATTGTTTCTCCGGGAAGGTAGCATTGCTGAGAATTATGTGTTAGTCCGTCAAAAAGTAATCGCACAGCAGCCAACTTGTCTCGTTGCAATCGCGAAGTGCGTGTCGCTCGATTATCGAATCGCAGAAATCTTCGTAATTCTTTGAATCGTGTCAATGTCATGGTTTTTCGAAAAATACTACGACCGTGCTCTTCATTGAATAGTTCGTCAATACTTTCAAGGTGACCTTTGTAAACGCCTCTCAATATGCACAAGCCGATGTATGCCTTCATCTCCTCGTAATTCGTTGTTAGGAAATCTTCACCACGCACTGCGCGGCCTTCGCGATTTGCTTCGAACACCAAAGTGTCAATCATTTTTTGTCAAAAATTTGAAGAAAAGAAGATTCTTCATCATGAACTCGGGCAGAGGCATAGGGTGTTGGTCCTGGACGGTGGCGAATGAGATTTCGAGCTGGTGTCTGACCTCTTCGAGGAGCCTTTGTTGTCCACAATTCTCCGTCTGGACTTCTGTAGTCGTGAGTTCGGTCCTCGATTCGCGCCAGTGTCGCTTCCTCCTCGGATTCATCCGATTCCTCAGATTCTTCCACTAAATTCGGTTGTAGCTCCTCTTCTTCCATATCAGAAAGACGTTCTTCTTCATCTGATATCTGCGAGTCAATATCTACAGTGTCATTTTCCATTGCTTCTTCGATTCGTTGAAAGGCAACAAGTGCACTGAAGCGTCTCTCTCGACGGGCAGCCATGACAAAGAGTGCAGTAATACGGGCCAAGTATTTCATCGGTCACTTCTAAATAGATGTCATCTGAGTTCAGCTCAAGCCAATCCGATTGCGTGACTTTTCAGGGAGAGTAGCTGTGGTGTCGGCTTGCTATGGTCTTGACCTCTTATTGATCTTGCGTTGAATGTTGGAATGCGTCGGCAGCGCTAGCCGTGCGCATCGCTCATGGTGTAATTGTCCCTCCATCTGGCTCGCGCGCGCGCTCTCTATCTTTTTTTTCACTCACATGTATTGCCTGGATCAGCGCATGTACGCTCGCACTTCATCTGTGGAATCTTGACCTTGGGGTCCATTGAACCCCAACAATCACAAACGTAATAACCCACATTTTTATTCAAATCCACTAACCCTAACCTTGTCAAACATTTAGGGATATAAGCGCTTGGAAAAATAGTAATTCTCAGGTAATTAGAAAAACATTGCATACAAATAAGTGGAAAAATCTGACTAGCAAAACATTTTTTGGGGTCCAATGGACCCCAAAATCATCAAAGGGTTAATATTTGGGATTTACTATTCAGCTGCAGAAATTGAGAATGTTCGACTTTCCTTCGTTCTGTGCTGGCGAGTCCAAGTGGAACGAAACGCACCATCTGTGAATGCCGATGAATTTCGTTTTTAAATTGTTCACGCTACGTCATTTTCCATACCTGTTTTCTTGAGAAATAGCAAGCAGGGAAAAATAATTTTTCAAATATATTTTCATGATGTTTCAAACATGCTGTTGCTGCATGAACATTTCAGGTGGGAAGGACCGCAGGAAACATCGCTACAGCCTCGAAACTCCAATTGCAGGGACCAGAGTTACAGTAGAAGAATAGCCCTTCACTCATGTCTACCTTTCCGGCAATGCCAACAACAGTGCGGACACCTACGAGACTGCAGATGTGCTTGATGGGGATAACCACAGTAGATTCCTTTGCGTACGATTTAGTCTACAGCGGACATTATCTATCCCATCCATTGCATGAAATGGTAGCAAGCGATAGGGACTGACATAGATATTCGTCTCTCTTTGGCTTGTGTGATTGGCCAAGCGTGCTCAATGCAGAAGCAGCTCGCACCAGCGGACACACGAACCTCAACAGCAAGATTGCAGGCAGGCCTATCAAGTGAAAAGTACCTATCTTCAACTCAATTTTTCTCTGCGATATATTCGTCAAATGAAAAAAATATTATTCACACTGCTCGGATCCTCACGATCTAAATTTAATGACTGTATACGTTTAATGTGATGGTAATCGTCCGACTCGTCAGAATTCCGGCTTGAATTTCTATTAAGTTCAATTGAAAATTGAGTCCAAGTTCTGGTTCGAAGTTTTGGGCTCAATTGGGTTTTGCTTCTCATCTTTAGAAGATGATGAGTTTCGGAAAAATATGTAGAGTGATTAAACCGTAATTGTATGCGTATTAGAAAGGGTAAATCCATATGAAATTGAGTAGAAGATTTAAATGAGTAATTTGAGTAACCGTCATTCAAACTTTAAACGCATTTAAAATATTTGTCAATCTTTGCCTCAACTTGTGTACTTTCCAAGTTGTAACAATAAAAAGATCGGATGACACAGCTTCACATTGTCCTGATCTCAGAGATTGAGCAACGCTATGGAGGATCTCACAGTTCCGACTGACTGAACTAAATCACGTCAAACATCATATTACTTCAATCCTAATTGTCAGAACTTCGTTCATTAATTACATAAAAGCTAGTGATCCTGTTGAAACGCAGCTCTGTGATTATTTGATAGTTATATCGGCGTGTTGCGCTGAATGCGAACTATGTGCAAAATCATACTTCAATGAATTGCCACTACGAGTATCAATAAGCTTTAATGTACCTATGTGTGACCTGGGTCGTTGGTTCGAATCCTGCCAACTACACATCTTTTGCGCGGCAATTTGATCTATCGTTTGTTTCATTTCATTGTTGTTAATTGCATTCACGACATGATTTGAGATGTTTTGGTTGACAGTCGATCCCCGCTACTTGCCTTAATGTCGGTATGTGACGAGATATTTATTCATTGATCATAATTGCTATGACTACTGATGTGTGGTGGTGAGGGGCTGATCCTGCTAGATTTTTAAATGATAACTTAGTTTGGCTGCTGAACAGAATGTGATTTTTTTACATGCTTTTGAACATTATTTTCTGTATTTCTGTAATGAAGAATAAAATTTAACCTCCGAAATATTGTTCAAACATATTTTTGAAAAGTGGGATCCTTAAATCTGGATTTCAAAAGTTCAAACCATAGGTTTTCGGAAGTAGAGCACTCTACAGAAGACCGCGGCACTGACAGCGATATTACTTCTAGATCGTATTACATTTCCCTGAGGATGGAAGTTTGACGACGATGAGCTTGGCTGTGCAAGTAGAGAGTTTAAATGCTGCTGACTGACCAGAAACGGAAACGCAGGCCCTCAAGTCTAGATCTGGCCGTGACCTTCAGCAGTGAGGAATGTCATCTCTAGACCCATGTCTAAGAGCTGTGTTCTCATGCCAATGCCAACGACAAAGCTCGCACCAGAGAGACCGGCTACGTGTTTGATGGGGACAACTTAGCACGCTTTGAATTTCTGATAGTTTCCTTTTTTAGTTCAAAGTAATCGTATTCACTAATTTTCCCATTAAGTAACCCCTAGCCACTTTCAAAGCCCTTTGATGTGTTATTGATGAAACTTAGGTTAAAAAAGAGGAAATCTTGTGAACTCCGTCAGCGGGGTAGCCTTGCCGCAGGGCATGCCGTGTTTCTACACATTTTCCAATTCACTAGTAAAGCATCTTGAATCAAGTGTGTGATATCTCGATCAATCATGCATTCCAAGTTCAATAACGAAGCATGAAAATCTGTTCACTTGATAGAATCTCGATTTTAACAGTCTGATATCTGAATCATTATTAAATCAACCAAATTCCCCAAGCAATTAACTTAGATAAATGGATAACATTATCTACACTAATATCTACCATGAACTAAAAAATCAAAGTCTACAGCGAATATCTTAGATATATGGCGACTTTGACGAGTATCTACCACTCGAAATGCTCGCTGTATTCATTGTGAGCATCCACAAGTTCGCTTGATCCACAAGTGGAATTCATTCTCGTCGATGTAAACGAGGTCACATCCCACGCCTTGCAAAAGTCAGTTTGCATGGTCGTGACGTCTTTCTTTCATATCAGTTGAGTTGTACCAGCAGACAGCCTGTTGTGCAATCCTTCATCTTCTTCAGCCATTCTAGACATTTTAAGTTACTTTGGGACTTCCGAGTCGTGCTGTCGAGCCCTTGTAGGGCGGAACGCAGCGTCTACGTCTACCAAGGAATTCTGCGCTTAATTTGTTCAAGTCTGAAGACATCCTTCAGCCCTATGAGGCAGGCTTCCGTCTATGGGGTGCTATCAGCCATGGCCAGCGACGTGTACGGCGGGGTATATGCAAGCACACTCTCTTACCACAAGACCACCGGGCCATCGGTTCAGACCGTTGAGATGAAGGCACTGCTTCACCGCATACACGTGGAAGGCGGATATCACTTAATATTGCATCCGATTTAAGACGCTTGCTATTCTCGACATGTTTTCACCATCGACAATTTTTCAATTACTGTATCAGCTTACTTCTGAATAGAATATTGGTAATTAAATTCAGCGACCGAAATTCAATTGATCTCCAAAGGAATTCTGCAATCTGTCAATACGAATAGCAGATAATTTGATTTGCTTTTTTCACTTCACTTTACTTTTCTTCGAATCATAATTGCGAGTGATGATTATCAAAAGGGTTTAAAAAGCTGATGATTTAAAGCAAAACTCTGATGGTTTTTGGGGATTTCCATTCCATAATTTCTCCCAGTTTCCTTCAATTGACCAACCTATTAAATGAATCGATAGTCTCAAAACTGTTTTGATGTATGAAATAAAACCCGTGGAACATTGATGACACACTGTCTGTAAGTCTATATCATACTACTTATATTTGCTGGCTAATGGTATTCCTAGCATTCACCAGCTGTTTCACTTCGCATGTGAATGTATGCTATTGAAAACGAATGTAGCGGACATATCATGTTAACATGGAGTTCAGATACACTTCTCCAAGCCTGAACCGCGCCGATATCAAATCAATTCACAAATGACAGGTCGGTCACTCAACTCACCATCAACATGAGAAAGACAAAAACGGCGAGGACGGGCGCTGCGATTAGACATTGCCAAAGTGTTTTGAAAATAATAATTCCCTGAAGAAAACCAGAGTTCCTTTGAATTACAATTAATTCGTTCTCGTTCGAAGACGCTGGTATTACGGATAACTCAGATGATGTCACAAGACGATGCGATGAGGCGTAAATCCGAGACATAGAAAGTACACAAAGGTGCACGCTTGGAATTTCGTAGCACAGTTTCCAATTTCTGTCTCCGATCGACTCCGCGGAGAGAAGGAAATATATTAAGGAGCTAATGGCTGTCGTCAGCTACCATTCTATCCACAACGAATAAATGAAACGGAGTTCCTCCTTCTGCGTCCAATGAGTTCTAACCACTGTACTCCCTTTTCTAGTAATAGGAAATTTAACTGCGAAATTAATCTAGCCCAAAAAATTGAACATTCTGAATGTTTGAGAGTGAAATGTTGTCAGTCTTCAATTTAAAATAAATCATCTCAAATACTTTTGGAAATGAAATTTTTCATCTCGGTGATTCTGATGCGCAATTTCAACGCTGATGAGACTTCAAACCGCGTCAGTACAAAATTTCTCATTTCTCACGTCAAGCTCTGTCTATCTCTAAAATCTTCGCACCTTCTGAATTAGTTCCCCCTTCAAACTCTTAAGATTCTTAAGAAATGCAAAAGTATAACCTGAAGTACATTTAATTAACTAAATTTCCATGTACGAGTACAAGATTTACTTTGAGTGCGAAGTGACTTTGAAGTGCGAATTCTGTGTGTCTCATCTCGAGACACCGACGAATGACCCGCATATTGACTGCCGTTTGACCATATGCAACTTTGCCTTCAGGCCAGAACTTCTGACGTGAGGGATGGATTTGTACCCTGTAAGAGGTTCATTCGCGCATTCGTTCATGTTGACATTTTTGGCTCGTATTAGTATCAGGGGACATAATGACTTACTACAATGCCACTTTGAAGGTCAAGTTTTTTCGGAAATATGATGGAATCTAGTCATTTCAATGCAGAGAAACCTGGCGTCCCCTGCAATTAACTGACAAGTAAGCCGTTCTGTCAAAGATATATTTAAGACAGTGATATATATAGTACTATTTAACAATCTCCATATTCACATCACAGGTGGACAGGTCTGTTTCCAATCACAAATTCAGACCTAGCACCACATAACACCATCTAAGATATACCATCTGTGATAGAATCACATTTGATTCCATAATCTAATAAGAGAAGGCAAATACTACACTTACAAAATACTAATTTCAGCAAGCGCACTGGTGTACATATAAGACTTACAGCCTCAATATGTGAGGCTCATATTAAAGAAAAAATCATTTTAAAAAAAATATTAATAGAGCAATTCTTAAGTGCAAAGTACCTCGATCATTTGATATTTTCATTCATTATTTCAGTTCACGCGTTCTCATATTTGATTTTCTCCCATTACTATTCAATACTTGTTTGATTTTATTAGGATTACGTTCCACACCCTCATGTTACCAATGATAAAATGTTTTGCATTCTTGACTCTTGATTTCAGCATGTTTGGACTAGCATTTTCCAACAGAGCAATTGCTGAAGTCGATGTTCAAATTAGCCCGTTCAGTTACGGTCAATGTTCAAATAGTCCTATTGCCATTAGAAGGCGCTAGACGCTGAAGGCCGTCAAATTTGCACTAATTATACATCGCCTGACTCGCAAACCAGTCAGTTAAATCAAAATTCAACCACGGTTCTCATGGCTACGAGGTTCAAATTTTCAAAGGTAGTAACTTGATTATTTACTATGGATATTTGGCTAAATGCACAGAAAGTCGATGCAAACATTTGTTGGCTGCAAGAGTTGTCACAATATGTGATAACCCTCACCGAATATCTTCCCGCAACACTTCGGGACGCGCCCATGAAGAAAACGACAAGACATTGTGTGAACAGCGGAACTGATGCTCCGTCCATCTTTGTATGTCCAAAAACACAGTATTAACACACACTTCTTACGAGACAGCGACTTTCACTCTGTCTATTTATTCACTTCACATCTTTTGTTAGTCTTTATGTACGCGTCCTGAAGTGTTTCTCGAAGAGAAGCTCTAAAAAGCCTTGCAAATTGTGACATCGCCTTATCTGATTTTTGTTACCAGAAAAAATGTCATTGATTACATCCAATTGACGGAATCACTTTGTCACATTGAAAATTCAAATCTACTTACCGATATCTGAGAGTTTTGTGAAGCATCTTCACAAGAAGATAAAATTTCCAGTTCTTCTCCATTGAGGCGTATTACTACCAAAGAAAATGGAAATAGCGGATCGTTGAGTTTGATGACTTGTTCCAAGGAAAGGCACTGAATGAAAACACGGGGACATGTTTAATCTCACGACGCTTGCGTTGCAAAGGCAAGCAATTCAATAACTGAATAAATTAAAGAAATAAAATATTTCTGCATCAAATGTCTCGTGTAATTAGACTGCTCTAAATAAATAATTAACAATATACGGGCAATTAGATTGTCTTAAATTACGATCATCGAAGGTGTGCCTAGACTAGTTGATGACAGCCGACGGGAGCTTGTTCGATTTCATTGTGGATATCACACCAGTTTGTGATAAATAAACGAAACACCCAAGAATAAGTTTGCTGCTAAAAATATTTACACTTTACTGCTAAAAAACAAACGAACTTCTCGAGCCGGCTCGCATTGTCAAGGAGTAAGGCAGGAGTGCCTAGACTCTTCATTTAATAATGTGGTCAATGTGTGTTCCATTTTATACGGTAGAGATTACATCGCCTACGTAGGTAAGACAACAATTTACTGAACTGGCATAAGATACTGAGTTAGTCATCAGTGGCTCCAGTAATAGACTTCTTTTATCGCACAACGCTTAGGTTAGTTCAGTTTACCCATTTAGTACTCATTCTTCTTGCAGTCTGTCGTCGTCAGAATTTCTTGAAACATGTGCATTAGATATTTCTTAGTATGTCATCAACGAACTATGAAATATGCATTTGGACACGTAGCTGGCAGGTCGCCTACAGCCATGCATGCCAAAGAGAATAGACCAAATACAATTCCCTGTGGTACTCCACTGAGAATATGCACACACTCAGTGCTAACCAACGAAACACGTTGAAATTGGTGTTGTAGAAATCAGATATTCATTGAATAGTTTCAGATGGAACGCTGTATTCCGTGATGATTACATGGTAACTGCACTTCTCATATAGCTTAGATAAATCTGCGGAGAGAACACACAAGGCCTCAAATGCAGAATCCAAAACATTGAGAAGGTATTAAGGCAGAGTTGGAAGTGGGTCAACGAAACTTGACCCACGACCCACCTGACCCTCCGACCTTTCACGAAAGCATGACCCACGACCCAGTTCCAATTCTGTATTGAGGATAATCTCATGAACCCTGATTATAAATGATGGAACTCACGTCACTTCGACAATCCTTGAATTGCTGATAATTTATTACAATGGTCAACAGCTTAAAACATGAGGTGTAGATCAGCCATCGGAAGGTCTAAGGTGAGTTAATTCCGAGTAATGATCGAAATTGCTTCACGAATGTTCACATTGCTTCGAATATTCTCAGTTTTTACTACCCATGGAAGGATCTTACATTACGTCTTATTTACGATAGAATGATCCCTGCTTTTGCAATTCACATTTTTGTCTTGAGAGAAAGTTTCACAAATTTTGGACAATTGCTAAGCAACATTATGATGATACTCGGAGATGAATCAAAGTTAGTTACAGAATAGTCGTCCTATGATAACTGGGTGAAATACTGAGTCATCTGATCCCTATCAGTTAGGATTTCAGCTGTTCTTTCTACGCTTCTTCTCATAATGTGATTAAGCATATTAAGGAGAGGATTTAAGTAGGGGAATTCAACTAAAAAAATAAAAGCAGTAAATAAAGCAATTTCACAAAATATTCGTTGCCCCCAGGGGCCTGTTTCATAAAATTAAGCAGTCTGATATGTATCAGTAACATTTTCAGCAGTGAAATATAAAGTACTGCTTTAAATTGCGTTTCATAAAAATTAATTTTCCGACTGAAGATTAAGCAGTCTAAATTAATCAGTGATACATATAGCGTTTCATAAAGATTTCGGACTGATGAAAACACTGATATATATCAGTGTGATTGAGTGATTAAAGTGATTGAGTTGAGATTTTATTGTGCTGTCGTGGCTGAAATTTCATATTTTTGATTCAATTTTCATCGGCATGAATTTATGATTGAGTAAATTCATGTTTCACTTCTTGAATCTGAATAGTGATGTGCACCCATTTACATCTTTCAAAGGTAATGAAAATCATTGTCTTTGATTCTGTTATTTTGCTCTACCAGCTGCTTGAGATAAGATCGCGCTTAAAAAGATTCTCTTGTGGTTCAGCATGAAAGCAATGGGGTCATCGAGTTGCTAATTTGACAAACATTACCGCTCCGAGTCTGTCATGACACGGACAATCTGTAAAGTAATCTCATTTCCATCTGCTTTATACTGTCATAATCAGTCAATTCCGTTGTAATTTCTTCAAACTGCACAAATGCGCATATCTCACATTTGGAGACAATTCCAACTGTATTCACCTCGAGTTCATTTAATAAAATCGAAAGTGTATATACATTGGGGATTTAATAAATGCGGAGTTTCCACTCTACCTAATATACCTACTCTATGTTTGACAGTAATTGAAATAATAATTAGAGAAGTCAATCTGAGGCAAATGGTGGAATATTTGAGAATCTTTTTTTCTAGCTGTTATCGATGTATGTAAAAGTCAATACCTCAACGTCTTTTAATATTGAAATGATTTCATGACATGCCGTACCTCATTACACGAAAGAAATCGAAGCCCTCAAAGCAACCCTTTATAATTTTGCTGTTACCGGACGTTTTATCGTCACAGCATTGCCACTTTTCAAAGGAAAATTTTTTCAATAAACAGTATCCAAATTTACCATTCTGACAAATAGTTTGTTACTGACAGTAAAATTGAAAATCAAAAGCCTTTTTCCCATTTTTAAGTTGTATTTGTAATCATTTCTCCGATATTTTAAGTTTCTATAACTTTCTCAATGATCATTCACAGATTTATCAACCTCAAGATGTTGATAGAAATTTTCACATTTCTATCAGTGAATTTCCATATTTTCAATTTTCGCGCGCTACTGATACTTCTTTGTGAAACGCAGTTCTTTTACAGACTGCTTAAAATACTGTTTTTAAGCAGTGTGGGACTGATATAAATCACTGCTTAATATTTGGTTTTGTGAAACGCTGTTAATTTCGACTGCTTTCAATCACTGATTTAAATCACTGCTTTATATTTATTTTATGAAACGCAGAAAATTTTCTACACTGATAAAACCACTGATATAAAGCACTGATTTATTTTATGAAACAGGCCCCTGTTCTGTGGTTGATATTTTCAAATTCCTGATGGTTTCAGAAGATTTCCTAGAAACACTATAACATCAGAAATACCACAAATACATCATATCAAACATTAATGGAGAAATGAGTAATTGCATGTGGTTCACGGTGATTCAAGCAGAATGATCAATTTCTCTTTTTCCTTTTCAATTTCAGCAATGAGAATAATAAATGCGCATAATGAAATGGCGCGTAGTTGTGCATACATATGTCAAGATTCTTGATAGTTTGAAATTTTATTGATGGTGCAAATTAGAATCTCTAGAGCATCGTAGATTTGCACGATATTTCTTGACTCGATGAAGCAGTGCTAATGCAACTATTGACAGAAAGCTTCCTTTTAAACCATTATAACTGTAATCAATAGACAACATAAAGAAAATGGAAACGAAGAGTGAAAAGTCCTCGTGAATGCTGCATAACACTGAACGGAGAAACAGAAATATACATTTTTAAGAAAGTTTGTCATCATGTACATTAGTCAGTGCATGTTTATGTCATTTGTTTGCCAAGTACAATACTATCAATTGTATATCAATGTGTCCCTGTAGTCACGTGCGAAAGTAAGCAGGTCTGAAAATACTTGTATAAGCGAAATCACATAATGAATATCTATGATTTTATTATGCTGATTTCTATTTATAAACATAAAGAACACGTAGAACAAGTCTAGATCTATGGTAAATAATTGAATCATTGCAGATAGAAACATAAAACACGTAGACTGAATTCAAATTCAATTAAATACTTCTCAGTTCGTCTTGGCTGCATTTTCCTGATGTGATAATCGATAATTCAGGATTGTGAGTTAATTTACATCGCAGTTATTCATCCATGTCCGACTCCGAAGGTCATCTACAGCAGTTTGCCCTTCATGAGGAGACAAATGATTCAAATGTGCGAGGCCAAACTGAGATTAAATGCGATGATGAATTAAAAAAACACTTTTGGATTTCACTCTCGCCGAGAATAACGTATTGACATTTCGGACAGCTTTGAAGTTCTCTTTAGTTCAGTTTTAATGACAGGACTTGTTGCAGCGACGAAACTGTCCCAAATGTGAAAAATATGTGCAAACTGACGGTGATGATAACTCTTTCAGCAGAATTCAGTTTTTCATGAAAGTTTGAGTCTCGCTGAGTTGCCTAGACTAAGCTGATTCCTGACTTTCTAAATTAGGAAGTCGCATGGCAGCAGAAATTCTTGAAGACAAGATAAGACTTTATTGATGGTTCACAATGTGCGGTTAACGCATTACAGAGGTATGTTTAAAACATAGACAAATGCATGGATGCGGAACTGAAATGGAAACCGGAACCGGAATCCCACGTTCCGGGGACTCCGGAAAAGCAACCAGTGTTTGTGGGTGTGTGCGACCTGCCTGTGAAATGATATTTCTTTTGTTTTTACATTTAATAGATCCTACTTTGCCGTCCATTTAACATGCGACCGCAACTGTTTGATGCGCTCTTACGCCATTAAAGACACTATTATGCAAGTTCTCTGTTATTGTTGATTGCTTGAGATATCGATGTAATCTAATATTGTTTTGCATGAAGATCTATAGGACAATGCAATAAAACGTTTTATTTTAAATCAGAAGAAAGGGTCCTGTCTTGGATTCATAAGCAAAGCTTCTGAAGTCATTAGATTGACAACCATTGATGTATGGTACTTAAAATTCATTTTACTACCTTCTTCATCGTGTAACTTTCTGACACAAGTAAAGACAGCCCATGGACAGGTACAGATGAAAATCATCTGAAGAGATGATTCCAGCCAAATAGGATAGTGACTGAGACAATGAAAGAAGGTTACGCATGTCTTAGTTTGCAACAGTCCGTTTCATAAAAAGTGGATCATCCTAAAATTTGACTAAATAAAACATAAGTATGATACAGAAAGCATTTTTCATGTTATTTCATGTCCCTAATATATTTAAATGTCCTTATATCATCTGATAAGCTATGATACAGTAACGGTTCTCAAGAAGCTAATATTTTGTGGCTCTACCCTTATTGTCAATGACATTACCAATTCGTCTAGACATTGATTCGATGATATCGTTGATTTTTGACTGATCTAACTTTCTCCACTCTCTTTTTAACAGTGACGTAAGTTGTGATACGCCATCTGTAGGTAGCAGTGAACGACGAACGTTACGTTTTAGAATACTCCATACATTTTCTATGGGATTCAGATCAGGAGAACGAGCTGGCCAAGATAATGTCCTAAGCCCTAATTGAGACTTGCATAAGTTGACTCTACTACTCCTGTGACACGTAGCATTAGCATCCATAAATAACCAAGTCGATGGATCACCAAGTTGATCTGTCATTTGGCCAATGTTCATTCGTAAAACATTCACATAGCGTTCAGAATTCATGGTTCCTTGCTGTATGTGAAGTAGTTCTAGCAAGGCTGACACTTTGCCTTTTGTGAATGCGATCTCGTTATTGTTCATTTGTGCTTTGTATTGTTTTCAACCGGTAAGAGATAGATTTCTAGCTGAAAGCAATCAGGAGTGCTGCCAACACCACCGCAACGAAGTCAGGAAGCTATGGAACATGAAGTCCAGTTAATCACATGTAGCAGTTACATTATTGTTGATGAATAATGGTGCTATACTGGCTTTGATTGACCGATTTTCTTTATTTTTGTTTTGCTTGATAGCTTTTGGCTTGTAGAACAACATATTACATAACAAAGGAAACAAATGTAATTTTATAAGAGTGAGGTATGATTTTGTGTAACATTGCTAAATGAAGATCAAATTATCTACTACTTTTGTATCTATAACAGGAAAACAACTCAATATTCATGCTTGAAATTTCCAACAATGATATTAGTAAGCACAACTGACATATTTTCCAAATTTCAGAGAAATTCGTTCAAGTTTGGCGGAGTTAGACAAAGTTGAAGTTAAGGCGATGTTTAAGGGTGATCCATTTTTTATGAAACAATCAGTAACTTAACCCTCGTCCCATTGGGCGGCGCTTTTTGCCCCCTGTTGAATATTTTGAATATCTTTTAAATGTTTTAAATTTTTTATGGCCACCAGATTTCTCGTAGCTAAATTTCTGCATATTATGCAACTTTTGACAGAAGGATAACAGATTTGGCACAATGCATTTGGCATGAGAGCTATTTTAAAATTTGGGAATGTTAGTAATTATTTGACTGATTTCAGTTTATATTCACTTCTCATGCATATTGCGGCATCAATTCTTGATGGAATAAATTGAGATTACATAATGGACTCTTTCCATCAATAAAAAGATATTCACAAATGCAACGCTTTTGAATTCTTAATTATCTGCTTATACATGCATGCTTGAAATTTGAAATTCAAGTCTGAATTTTTATTATTTTTGTACTTTTTAGTTCTGCATCTAATCAACAATTATTGATTTTTTTCACAATCATGTTGATTTTAGCCTCAGTGTTTTGATAAATGTTCACTGCATTGGGCTGTTTCATCACCTGCAGAGACCAAATACTAAAATGTGCGATGTTAGTGCTGCTTCAGTGGAACTAAAAGTTGTTGACTCCATTTTTTCGAATTTTTGCTCATAAAAGTTACACAAATTGGTATTTTGTTGAACTGGTTATTATAGAAATCATCTACAGATCATGATCTTTCAAATGAGTTATCATTCAGTGACAGAGGATGAAGTAAAGTGCACAAACAGACACTTTTCGTTGGTGTAACTGCAAATTTTAACATAGAAATTTCAGGAAAATTGTTGATATACTTTAACGAAAAGTGTCTGTTTGTACACTTTACTTCATCCTCTGTCACTGAATGATAACTCATTTGAAAGATCATGATCTGTAAATGATTTCTATAATAACCAGTTCAACAAAATACCAATTTGTGTAACTTTTATGAGCAAAAATTCGAAAAAATGGAGTCAACACCTTAAATGTCACAATTTTACCACTGGAAATACATAGGATTGTGTTATCCTCTCTATTTCTGAAAAGCAAATGATCTGATCCGGCAGACGCGAAGTTTTGAAGTAGGTTAGAGGTGTACTATGCTATGTGAAAGTTTTATGTACTACCTCGTTCCCTGCACAACTTCACGCTAGCTCCCGGACTAAAGGTGATAATTCTAATTTTCTGATCTGTCTGATCAGCATCCTGATTCCTGCTTAGAATGTGACATAAATGTCAAGCAAATTGTCCTCCTCTATTTCATACGGGTACGGACAAGACTTTTCCACCGATCCAGGCTTATTTCAATTTCTCTACAGGCCAAGCACGATTTGATCCGCCCTGGGTTTTTTTATTCAACTGCTCGAGCTCAATCCAGACAAATATTTCAATATCCAGACTCTCTCCGAATTGCTGATCATACCATCGTTGGCTCTTTTTTAGTTCCTCCCTCCCCGCCAATCCCGTTGTGAAAGTTTCAGGATCATCAGATGAATATTACTGCAGCTCCGCTTTGCATGTATTGTGCGAGCACTATGCCTTTATTCTGCAGGTATTGTTCCTAGGTGCCATGATCCCATTCGATCCTTTGCGATCTCCGTAAAGGATGACTCATGGCAAGACAAGCTATGGTATTGACGAGGGGAAACTTAGAAAAGAGCCCTATCCTTACTGGGTGAGGGGTATCGCCCCCTTGTCGCATTTTACTGCGGTCCTATTGAAAGTTGAACTGTCTCCTTCTGCTGACATTTTGGATGATGCTTTTAACGAAGCGCATTTTCAATATGAGTGCAACATTTTATAAATACTAGTCGATGAATCACATCATGATCACCTATTCCACAGATATCCCGGGATTGCAATCCCTAGTATTGGATGAGACGAAGACAGAGAGACAGCAATGCAAACACGAGTAACAATAATGCGTCAAACAGACGAGGTAAGATTAAGCTGATGACTTGACATCGCAACACTTCACTTCATCATCTCTAATTCAAGAAGTACATGTCCGATTTGCATACATTTTGGCATGCAGGTAGAAAATATCCTCACCTAGGTGTACTTGAAGTTTTGAAACGATTAATGCATTTTTACAGACTACAAATTTGAAACCCTGGAGAGATACCCACAAGTACCTGGGGATTTTGATGTCAGTATATATTGGCAGTCAGCCATAGTCAGCATCTCTCATTTCATAAATCACATTAATTTACGGAGGACCGCTTTTAAACTTGCATCTTGAATCTGTTTTAGACTTGCATTATTGAATTGCTTCACCTTAATCCTAAGGCGAAATGAATAGAACAATAGAAGTGATTGTTTCTATCAGGTTTTCAATGTAACATGCTGCACGGTGAAGGTGGAAAGTAGCAGAGTACCTGCAGGCCCTGGAAAATTAATAGAAATACAGTTCAACATGCGCCTGACGCTGTCTGCTGCATCAATATTGAAATTGTAAGACAGCTTACTGCAAATTTGACTTTCCTATCACACTCGACAAGGCAGAACGTCATCGGTTTGTTCAAAATGCAGATTTGGCTATAAGTTAACCCATTTTCTAGAATTAACCTACAAATGCCGAAAACCGATCGATGGTCGCCCGGTTTGCGAGACACTGACCACTCAAAACACCCGGCTGGTTGCAGCTTTATGGTGCTCAAAGTCCGTTTACTAGAAAGCTCAACTTCCTCACCCTACATCCACCACTCATTGTTCGCATGTGATCCGCTGTCGGTGCTTATAGGTTATCTCCCCTCCACGTTTTCTCTGTGGAAAATCCGTAGAAATGAATCAATCGCTACAAAACTTTAAGTGCACGTGAATGAGGATATTTTTTACCTGCATGCCAAAAAACTTGTGCAAATTGGAAAAGTACTTTTTGAGTTAGGGGCGATAAGTTGAAGTGAAGCGTTGTTGCAGCTTGATTTGACTTCTTCTGACCTCATCGTCTGAGCAGAAAGCACTTGAGGTCAACAAAGTCATCTCCCGACAACTCGTGAAGTGATGACCAAGACACATCCCTTACACCAGTGGTAAGACACTTGGTAAGACAGTGGTATGACACCAGCGGGACACTTGGTGGCCCACGGTGACATTTTGGGTGGCCCGCTACCGCTTCTCATATCTAAAGTGGCCCACTGACATTATTTGAATTGATTATGTGAAAATGATTCACTCCGACTTCTACCCTTGAGAGGTGCATCTAAGGGTGTGGGATCCTCTTTAGAATTTGCAAAACCATATAGCAACTAAATGAGCAATATGATGGCACAAAAAACAAACATTGACATTCGAATTATCCAACCATGCTCCTTTCGTGATGAATATCTTCTCGCATACGCGATAAATGGTCATCACCTGCGCGAGTTTGTGCTAAGTCAATAGTATTCAATGCCGTGCTGAGCATGTTTCTCTACGTAATAAACCACGCCTCAATGTACCTTGAAAGAGGCTATATTGATAAGACTTTGACTACGAATGAAGGAATCCAACCGCACGCTTTTGACGTGCCAACATTTTTCAAATATTCTTGCTGAATTCCAATTGTATACTACTACACTAATATATATCTACTACACTATTATATATTAGCACACGACTATCATTTGTGGAGCCCATGCACGGCAGTCTATAATACTGCCTTTTAAAATTGGTGGCCCGCGAGCCTTTTCGTGGGCCACTCCTTGTGACCCACTATCCCAACTTGGTTGCCCACCACTGCCTTACACTAACCTTTTCAACTTAAATAGGTGTGGGTATGTAGCGGCCGTCGGAAGATTTCAAATAACAGTGGTACCGTAGTGGATGAAGATGCACACACGAGTGAAAATAATGCGTCAAAAAGACGAAGTCAGATCAGGCTGTTGACATCGCTACGCTTCACGTTATCGTCTCTAATGCAAAAATTACATCTCCGATCTGCATAAATTTTTGTATGCGGATAGAAAATATACTCAAAAAATGTCTACCAAAAGTTTGCTGACGATTGATTCATTTTTGCAGATTCAAGACAAATTTCAAAACCTGGCGGGGAAGATAATCCAAAAGTACCCTGCACTTTTGTGTTACTGTTGTTGTTAGCCTCATTTAATGAGGTCACAACTCATCGGAATAATCACGTGACCTTGGATTTCACGCAACATGACGCTGTCGGCTAAACGTCAAGGACACACGTGACATGAGCATGCCTTATTGTCATTGAAGAACTTATGATATCGCAAGCGTGACAATAGTCAACTTGACTAATTTGGCTTCCATGAATTTACCTGCAATTTCATGCTTCAGCACTTGTTTCAAAATGCATCCTGCATTTTTATTACATGGAAGCGCTTGAAAGACTTAAATTCACCAATTGTTTGAAGAAAATCCCTCTCCACAGCCGAATACGCACACTAGGTTATTGGCAGCAAAGTAGACACAGCGTGTATAAAACATTTTGATTTTATCGTCCACAGAAGGGCAATCCAAGCAGAAATCAACAGAAATGAAGGTGCTATAGAAGCTTTGAGATTGATCACTGAATTCACTTTGCCGGTTAAAGAGCTGGCGGTTCATAAAGCAGAGAAAAGTGTGTTCGTGTCGATTCTTTCATTTTTAGCAGTTCGTGTGATATTCAGATCAAGTTGAGGTCTTGCAGTGTTCGTGTTTTTACCTCAGTAGAGTCTGTGTTAGCAATGCATATTTTTTCCTAACTAATGACAAGCAGCGATTATCAAATATAAATTGCAATATTTTTGTGCAAGCAATCAGTTAATAGGAAGCAGACAATGAAATGCAATTATTCATCGTCAACACTTTGGTACTTATGGGTTATCTTTCCCCTCCCCCAGGTTTTCAAATTTGTCTAGAATCTGCAAAAATGCATCAATCGTCACCAACTTCAGGTAGACGTACTTATGCATATTTTCTACCCACATACAAAAATTTATGCAAATCGGAGAAGTACTTTTTGCATTAGAGACGATAACGTGAAGCGTAGCGATATCGACAGCTTGATCTGACTTCGCCTGTTTGACACATTATTTTTACTCTTGTGTGGATTGTTCTCTCTCTCTTCAACCACTGTTATTTGAAATCTTCCCCACCACACCATTTTTAAGTTAAACATGTTCGTGTAAGGGATGTGGCCTGGTCATCATCACCTCACGAGTTGTCGGGAAATAACTTTGTTGACCTCAAGTGCTTTCTGCTCAGACGATGAGGTCAGATCAAGTTTCAGACATCTCTGCACTTCAGGTCATCATCTCTCATTCAAAAACGATTTGCCGATTTGCACAAATTTCGCTATGTGAGTAGAAAATATGTTGAAATATGTGGGTAGAAGTTATATGGGCTCACTTGCGTGTGCCTAAAGTTTTGTGACGATTGATTAATGTCCGTTGATCATAGACAAATTTGAAAACGCGGAGGGAAGATAACCCATAAGTACCAACGCTTTAGTATACTAATTCTCAATTTTGATTTTTACACACTGTTACTTCAGATTAATGAATTTGGCCATATGGGACAACATCGTCTACTTTGTAAGTCGCATTATAGCTCATTATAAATTCGGATAGTGACTTGAATAGACCCATTAATTGAAATACATATAACTATATTTGTAATTGGATGAGAATATTGATGCATTACTATTACATGCATAGTGCTAATAAATTATTGAAACAAGTGAACGAATAATCACACGCGTCTATGACAACATAAAATTAAAAGTTATCATAAAGGTATTGTAATATCGAGGTTCGAGATGCTAAATACATTATGCAACAAGTAGTTCCTGATCAGAATTCTGAAAGCGATCAGTTGTGAATAAGATGTGTTTAGTAAGCTCTCAAAAGTCGCTGGAGGTTAGGTGGGATACCTCAACGACGGTGAGTGATGAGGGCATTGCAGGCAAATGAGTCAATTAAATTCCTTCCACATCACAACGCAAATCAATCAATTAATTGATTGCAATTATTGACTGACACAAATCATTTTTTTGGTTTATAGTTTAGCTTAGTGGCCCTTCTTCCACGCAAAATCAATAAATAAAAACTGACTAAATTTATAAGCACACCAAATTTAAACCAAAAAAATCATTTTACTCCGCAATGGCCACTAAAACATTAGATTTTGACACCAATCAATTAATTGCAGTCATCCTATCACATCAAACAATGTACTGTAATTTTTTGATAGCATCAATCAAGTAGTAAGGAACTCCGACCAATCTAATTTTATATTGCCACTGTCGACAGGCTACTGCAATCCACTTTATCCACTAATCTTTTGTTTTGAATTGAAAGTGATGTACATGAAGGGTATATTTTGGATGAATTGCTCGCAAAATATTTTACACAAGACTTCATCATCATCATTTTATTGGGCCATGGCAGATAGCCGTTGGCAAGATGAATACAAAGTGTATAAGGGTCTGTAGTTATACAAATGCGCATAGCGTTAGAACTATACAACAGATGTACGATGCAAATGTAGGAGTAAGATTACAAATTAAGCCAAAACAATGATCATGAAATTTTCAGTACAGTTCAAGTATACAAACAGGTACACAAAAATGGAAGTAGTGGAATGTAAAGAAACACTTTACGACTGTAGGATATAGGAAGCATGTAGTGTGCCGGAAAATACGGAAAGCACGTGGAAGATGAAAGATATAAGATGCGGAGTAGGCTTGCTAACAATCAAAAGTTAGGAAAATCAGTCAGGCGTCGGTCACAAGGAAGGGATTTCAGATGAGATTCGAAATTTGTTAGTGAGTTAAACTGGGACTTCCGTGTTATCTTCGTCTTTGATGCAGGCGATTGACCCAAGTATTGGTGTCGTGTTGTTTCCTATACAACTGTGAAGAATATTCGGACAGTATTCATTTCTAAAATTAAATCGGACTGTTGTCTATCTCTTGGAAAGTTTTGACCACATTTCTTCGAAATAGAATTGTCACAAAAAAGAATTCCATTTTGTGCAAATAAATAATTGCCATAGTTCGTAATGACAACTATTTGAAGTTTTGAATAGTCAGTGTAGTTGCATATATGGATAATGTGAAAAATGAGTCAAATTGCTGTCGCTACATAGCATCTTGTAAACATCTAAGTGTCATCAAAATGTAAATCCCATTGATGCATGCTTGATTCCTTGCTTGCAATTGTTCCACGTTGCTTGCGGAATGTAAATGTATAAAATTTATTGCATCCACACATTCGAAAATATGATATGCAAAAATCCCGGACCGATTCACGTTAGCTCCTTAATCTTTGCATAGAGTTGCACATCAGAGAAATTTCACAACGTGATAGTGCTGGCAGGAATTGGGTTCGAAATTTCCTCAAATCGCCGCATATACTCAGCGCAGAATAGAACATAAAGAATTCATTGAGCTAGGCAAATGATTTTTTCATGTACCATGGAGCAAATGTAAGAACTTCTAGAGAATTCGTATGATGCGAGTAAAATCCCAAGCTTTGCATATCAATTCTTCTATCACTTCAGCTATCCTTATATCTGGCAGCGGAATTCATTACAAATGAGAACGGCGTTCCTTGACTTGAATATAAAACCTCTGTAGTTGATGGTTCGCCATTGCGACACATTATTGAAACATGCATGTTGAGTGGTAGTAATTTGGTATCTAAAAGCTAAACACTATAGTTTCGCAAGTGAACCGAAAATCAATTATTGCATCATTTGCCATCTTCAGTGGTACAACAGAACGTCATACAAGATCAGAGTCAAGATATCAATGGTCAAGGGTCAGTATAAATTTTCACTTATGCATGGCATGGTGTCAGTCAATGATATTGGAACTTGTAGAGGAACGGAAATAGTTTGCAATCATCAAATCAATGTTAAAATATTGAAGATTGAGTTACATCCTCAATCGAAGAGCATTTCATCCAATCTGAGGAGTGATCAACAATCGTATACATGTAGATCACATCCTTCCAAATCAACACATCTCCCTTTTAAAGACGGAGCTGGATAGGGAATTTTCAAAGATAAAATACTGTTCTGACAACAAAAACCAAGGACAGTACAAAACGGCATTTACCGCGCCAGTTTATGAGCTACGGCTGAATGTCTGAATGATAAAAATGAAGCTCTAACGTCTCTACTACTCGCACATACTAAGGGCTTGGGCGGTGCTGAAATAGTCAGACTTTGTGATACTTTTAGTCCAGATGCCCTTCCTGCTGTCTTCAAAGGAGATTTTTGAAGCTCATGCTCTGAACTCCCTAACGGCTGCAAGTCTGTCCCATTAATTTCCAACCAATTCAGCTTTTGCTTTATGCTACAATTTCGAAATATCATGCATCGAAGTAAAGTGTCAATTAGCACACCTTCTCATTGTACAGTCATTTTCGGTTGCTGGGTGCTTTAAATGGTTATCAAAAGGTAATGCGCCAAATCCATGCATTAAGAAAAACTAGTTCAAACTTTCTTTTGACCTTTATTATAAAACGAAAAATGAATTTGCATTTCCCGATAACATATTAGTTAAATTATTGCATCTCTAGAAAAGAAAGGAAACTTAAGCAGGTTTGCAACTACTTCAGTACCGAAACCGAACTAGTAACAATGTAGCCGAACCGGAATCGGAACTTCCTACCAGGGATACGGAGTCCTGTCATTTCGATAGGACTCCGACTCCGTGTGGCAAGTATATAATCCTAGTTTTTTTAAATAACTGGTAACCAGTAGTGATCCCATTGCAGACGCAAGTGCAAAATGTAAAATGATGAGTCATCATGCTGACTCAGCCCCCCCCCTCTGGAAGGAAGTTCACCAAGGAGGTGAGGGAGATGGCCAAGGATGTGCTGGCAGTGACGGGTCCGACCGGAGGAAACTGTTCCCTCCCCCCTCTGGAAGGAAGGAAGGAAAGATGAGCTCTCCTGTGAGGAAAGGGTATGAAAGTGTTTTACCTTTAGAAAAGGGCAGGTTTTGGACGTTTTGGGAGAGGAAAGGTCCTATATCGGCCAGAAGGAGGGCTCGGATGGACAAACGGAGGTCAGATTCGGACTCTACGTGAAATTTTGGGTTAGGGAGGTGATTTCCAGCGGAATCGGAAGAAAAAGTGCTGACCCCCCCCCTCCAGTCACACTTACAACTTTGGTTCTAGAGATGGTAGAAAGTCGTGCGATAGCTCATGTGAAAGCTAAGAGTGAGAAAAATGCAGTGGAAAGCATCATATGACCAAGTTTTCCTGGGTTTAGAGAGGCAAACGACTTGAAAATGGCAGGAATCTCCGAAAAATGACAGAGATAGAAAGGTAGGTTTTGGACGTTTTGGAATGAGAAAGGCCATATTTCGGGCTGAAGGAGTGTCCGGATGGACAAAAGGAGGGCAGATGCGGATTCTACGTGAAATTTTGGTTTGAGTAGCTTGTTTCCAGCTCCATCGGAAGAAAAAGTGCTGACCCCCCTCCAGTCACACTTACAACTTTGGTTCTAGAGATGGTAGAAAGTCGTGCGATAGCTCATGTGAAAGCTAACAGTGAGTAAAATGCAGTGGAAGGCATCGTTTATCCAAGTGTTCTTTGGTTTAGAGTGGAAAGTGACTTGAAAATGTCAGGAATCTCCGAAAAACGGTAGAGTTAGAAAGTGGATGTTTTGGGATGAGAAAGGTCGTATTTCGGATTGAAGGAGTGTCTGGATGGACAACCGGAGGGCAGATTCGGATTCTACGTACAATGTTACATGAGTAGGGTGATTTTCAAGTCAATCGGAGAGAAAAGTGCTAACCATCACTGTGGGGCTCCGACACTTAGCATTTTTCGTGAAAAAAAATTTTAAAATGTCAGAATGGAGCTCCGAGACCCCTCCCATCGTGTTTCTCGTCAAAAGTTGGGTCGGTGAAGTTTCGATGAACAACCCCTCGAGTCCAACTAACTTTGTCAAAAGTGATGTCTTGACCAAAGTTGTTCAGAAACATGAAAAACAAGCTTCTATCAAGGTTCGGTGCTCAAATTCGCACAAAATGTTTACGAAAATTTTCTTCACTATGGGTCGACACTTAGGATTTTTTTTTTGTGAAAATGTTAAATTGTAGCCTACTTTGGTGACGACTATCTCAGGAATGAAAGTGAATGAAGAGCTCCGCTTTCTTTTAGTGGAAACACCGCACTTTGTTCTCTAGGATCCTACCTTTTCAGATCTGTGGAAGGTTTCGTTTCCAAATGAGAGCTTGTTTAAAATCGAATGTAAGTGCATTTTCGGCTTCTGGTAGGTGAGAGCGAGAAAACGTGACTGTCAAAATTTGAAGTCAATCGGAGCACTAGAACCAGAGATAGAAGTGTTTAAAGTTTTGGATGACTGAGATTACGTCATCAGCTGATCGCCACAAACTATATAAGTGGAGTCTCTACTTGTGTGTATCAGTTCTCCTCCCGACTTCGTTGGGGTAGGTGAACTCCGGAGCTCCGATGATAGCATTGGAAATCTCTAAAAACCGGGATTCCGTAGGAAACCAAGGCAGATTTTTCGATTGCCGCACTCACCTAAGGTGTCAGAGTGAGTGGAGAGCCAGGAGATGACTCCGTAAAAGACTCCGTCAAAAAATGATGCCATAAAAGACTCCGTAACTTTAAAGGCTTGTAACTTTGCTTCTACAAGTCCTTTTGACTTGATTCAAAAAAGGTTCGAGAGGTTATGATTCAGGTCAAGCCATAGACTACTTATAAAAATTTCATAAGTAGTGCTAAAAAGTTGAAAAATTTAAATTCGTTATTTTTGGAGGTTTTCTGGGGTTTTCGACCCTGCCGAAGTCAATGAAGGCCTGTATAAGTGTGTACGAGCCAGTCTTCTCATGTCTTTACATTATACAAGCGGCTTTTCAATGAAAGCGAGCATGATACGGAGAGTTTCGCTGTAATATTCCAATGACGGGGTGTTCCTTCGAGACGGCGGATGATGCCGTAGTGACAAGTGTGGCAAGGGAGTGTATCATATTTTAGACCGAAACCTCTGGGGCAACTCATGTTGGGCATTTGACACAGTTCTCAACGTAGCACTTTGAACGCCAATCGGTTGAGTCTTAGCTATCTTGTCATGGGTGGCTACTAAACATCTCCATTGCAAAACGCTTGTGAATCACGGCTTGCTATCAAGCACGTTTCATGTCTGGCTATCAAGTCATCTCAAAGTGAGGTGGAGACCTTCGATATAATACTTCCTACGGTGAGGCGTTCCTTTTTGGACGGCGAGCACTACCACAGATGGAAGGAGGGCAAGGGACGGTGTCATACTTTAGACCGAAATCGCTGAGCTGTCACTTATGTTGGTTATGTGACACCGATCTCAACGGACTCTTTTCAATCGCTCGGTCATGAGTGCTTTAGCCATCTCCCGTAGGTTTTCTTTAAGATTATCCACCAACGCTGTGAGACTTCCTCTGACCGAGGCTATATGAAATGGAATGAATTGGGAGGGACATTCATGCGTCACACGCAACCACAAGCTCATTTCTCTCTTCGCTAGTGAACAAGCTCTTGTGAACGCAGTCAGAAAGTTTATCATGTTTTGCAAAAGCAAAGTTTAGTGTAGTCAAATAGTTTTACCGTGACACACGTTTGTGAAAGTAAAGTTTAATCATCAAAGTTTTATTCTTGAGTGTAGTCAGAAAGTTTAGCACAACACAAGTGTCATGAAAAAATACTTTATTTGGTTTTTGATTTATGAACAGCCATCATTGAAACCCGTTTTACTAATAGCAATGACAATATGGTTTATTTTATTCAGAAGCAAATGATCGCCGTAACGATAAAAGTTTTCCATCCGAGAAATAATCTTCCGCAGATGTCTTGTATAAAACTCAGAAGCATCAGTAACATATTCTTGTCCGTAGGAACGAAATTGAAAGTCAACACTTTCCGCTTCTTCACTTTGTGGAAAGTGAATGTAATTGACATTTGCAATTAAGTGAGCCTTGATGAGACTGTCTTTAAAATAAGATATCAACTTCGTAAATATTTCTCGTGTATAGTCTAAAGATGCTTCCAATTCTGTCTCCTCCCTTTGAAACTCAAGGATGTAATCTTGTATTAAACCTCCGAAACTCTCTTGATGAAAACGAATCGTGCAATCATCATGTTTTAATGTATTGACTTCGGGTGCCATGGTTGAGTCTATTGCTAAACATCATTTTTGCCTAGGACGATTTCAATAACACGTTACAAATGTGCGTGCGCACATCGGGAACTCTAGCTCGTCTGTGATTGGACGAGAGGTCTAATCCATTCATCGCTTTGGAAAATCTTATAAAAGACAGTGCACCAGCTCTGCTCTTCACATTTATCTTTCACAAGGTGAGGGTCGGTGAGCTCCTGCTATCAGGTTGTTTTGACTTGCTATCAAGTTGAATAGTCTCTTGCTATCAAGAGATTTACTTCTGCTCATAAAACATATCATCGCTGTAATACTTCCTTTGCTCGAGTAATCCTTCGGGACGGCGGGTTTGCGTTGCACGCGTTGTTCGTCGTTTGTTAGAACAAAACATCTGAGCCGTTGCTCATGTTGGGCGTTCGACTTCATACTCAACGTGACGCTTTCTCTCGCCAGGTCAGAGTACTTCAGCCATTCGACAAAGGTTAGTCTTTATGATATGGAGTAGAGGGAAATGTAATTCATTAGATGTCACTTCAATGATTGTTCCCATGATGAACCTTGACTAGGCAAATGAAACGATTCTCATTTTCCTTTTCAGTGATTGAAGTTTATACCTACCATTGATCATCTACAATCGACTGTCCATTATGGAATTCGCAAAAATTGAAAATTACCGCATTGCTGCTGAGATGGAGAAGGCCACCATCGAGCAATCTAAGTATTTGTATCAAGGATGAGGTTGACTCACCCTATACTAACATCATTAGGGTAGACATCCTAATTAAAATCAAGAGCCCCTCCCTTATTTTGTTCATGTTTAAACAAAATCCAAATTTTAACTCTGCTTATCTTTGCTACCATTCTTTTTCAGTGCATGAATGTATTCGTAATGGGGAACCCGTCCCCCTAGGAGCAATCGGGGAAGCCAATGAGCGGCTTGGCAAGTGTAAATATCTTTAGCATATCATGCTTAGATTGTTTAACATCCTTGTCTCAATCTCTAATCTCTCTTTCCTCTCTACAGACTTGGTCAAGGAGAAGTGGGAAGAAGCCGCGAGGCGGAGATTCGATGTTGAATTTCCGGCCCTACCTTCCCACCCGTCTACCTCCGCTCAAGGTCCGACTCCTTTCTCGAGCTCGGGCATCGTCATCGCCCCACCTCCACCGCCTGCTCCGCTACCTGCACCAGTCCCTGCTCCTCGCTGCCACGTCCCTGCGACACCCAAGCCCAGGACCCTTCCACTCTCGGCTCGTGTCCCACTCCTGACTCCTCCTCGACCATCGGTGTTGCCGAAGATTAATTCATTAGATGGTAAGTAACCGTGATTGGGAAATAGGGGGCTAAGACTTCAAACTAAGATATCAAACTTGAAATATGTTACTAATTTCTTTTTTTTCTCAACAATTATGGCGACGGTCCTCCTGGACGGTGACGTCCCGGGCCACCCAACCAACTCCCCAGCATCGCCACCACCTGCTGCAGCAGCAAACGACCTCCCTCTCTCTCTCTTGGAGCAGGAGGAGTTAGAGATAGTCGGAGAGGAGAGGGAGATTGAAGTCGAAGTGGCGAAGGAGGACTATCGATGCCAGCGGTGTGACAGGGTCTTCGCCAAAGCCTTCAACCTAAGATGTCCCACCGCTGGCAATGCCTGCAGAGGAGGAAAGCGCCGACCGATCCTTCAACGACCCAAGTGTGAAGGTTGTGGACGCACGTTCTACAACAGCACTAACTTGCAAGTCCACATCGAAGGAGGTTTCTGTGGCAGTGTGAGGCAACCACCGACAACAACAGGTAGGAAGCGTACCTCACCACCCGTCGGCTTTTCCTGTTTTTCGTGTCGGAAGACCTTTCCCACAGAGTTTGTCCTCTCTTCGTACACACTCTCTCACTCACATCCCACTGAGCTTTACACTGACAACAACGTCACTCTTAAGGCTGAGCAAGTTCTCCCTTGAGAGGCTCGTTCGTGACTATGAGATGGAAAGCTCTGAACCTATACAGAATATTCATCCATTCCTGTCAAATAATATAGTTTTAATTCATTAAATGTTGGCGAGTTTAGCTAGGTTTTTGCTCAAAGGCATGTTTTACGTCTCTGCTAGTTTCAATAAAGTAGACAGCAGTACGGGAGAAGTAGAGTCCACTGTGACGATTAGGATAGCCTCCTGTGCTGCTGATCTCATAGGTGATGTGAACGAGTGGATAGAGAGACATGCGACCTATCTCGTCAACAACTTAAATAAATTTAATGAAAGAGACAGCGGTTTGGTTTTTGATGGGATAGAGAAAGTAGACATTAAAATCAATCTCTTAGAAAATTTGCAAGGGAGTAGTTGTTTCACCCTCCCCAAAGCACTGGCTGACAAAAAGACTGTCATCAATGTAGATTGTCAGTCCCAGTGTTTCAAGTATGCCGTTCTCTCCATTCTTCACTATAATGATATAGGTATAAATCGTGAACGAATCACTAAATATCGTGAATGGGAGGATGAGCTTAAGTTTGACGGGCTAGATGTCAACACATTAGATTTAAAGACATCACCCAATTTGAAAATTGAATAAAATTAAGATAGTCGTCCATCTCTGGGAAAAAGTCTGAAGGGCGTTAGGTATAACAACCGCCAAAGTAACTTCGAACGGGTTGTCAATCTCTTCCTAGTGTATAGCGACAACCACCCAGAATGACATTATTGTGGCATTCCTAAAATTTCAAAGTTGTATCGCCACCAACAAAGTTATGAAAACAAACATTATTACTGTGATCGCTGCACACGGCGTTTCACATCCAAACCATTTTTTGAACAGCATTACGAGTGGTGCTCTCGGAGTAAGCTTCAAATGGAAGTGATACCCAAAGATAAATTTTATAGGTATGAAGAAAAAGGCAATGAGCTGAGTCCCATTTGTGTCATTTATGCAGACATTGAATTCTATATTGATAGTGAAGATCAGAGTCACCAACCTGCAGCCATTGCCTGTTATGAAGTTTGGCATTCTTACTGTAGGAACCAAAATAAACTGCATGTGTGGCAAGGTGAAGACTGCATCTTAGAATTTTTAAAATGTTTAGATAAAAAAGCCCGTTTTCCTCAACGCCATGAAATGGAGCTCACTAGGAAACCCATGTGTTTCACAAAAGTTGATAAATTAAAATTTGATAGGATCACAGAATGTCCCCGCTGCTGTTCATCCTTTGATGAGAAGCAGCATAAGAAAGTGAGGGACCATTGTCATCTAAGTGGCTAATTTAGGTCTGCCTTGTGCAGTAAGTGTAATTTCTCACTTAGGCTCAAACGGCGAACGCTCCCCGTCATCTTTCATAACTTTAAATGTTATGAATCACATATTCTTCTTCGCCATGGTCTAGGACATATGAAGTCATGGTCGATGAACGTCATAGCGCAAAGTAAGGAAAAATTCATGTCTCTGTCGGCCAAAGTCCACGTTGACAAGACGAAGGAGGGAAAGCCTGTCTTTTATGACGTTAAGTTTATGGACAGTTTCTAGTTTATGTCTTCTTCCTTAACCACTTTGGCTAATAATTTAGACTCACTTCCCCTCACTCAACATTTAAAGAAAGACTATCCTACTATTAGTGACAGTCTCATGCGACGGAAAGGGGTGTTTCCTTCCGTCCATTGATAAATTTAAGAACGATTTGACGGGTGAGGACTGTTCGCCTGATGACTATAGGCATGCACAGCAGGCATGGCAAGAATTAGGTTGTCACTCATTTAGTGATTATATGCTTGCCTACTTAAAATTAGATGTTTTGATCTTAGCCGATGTCTTTGAGGCTTTTAGGAAAGTTACACTGGAGCAGGACGTGTTGGACCACGTCCATTACATTACTTTACCGGGGTTGTCCTACTAGTCAGCTTTTAAAATGAAAAGGGAAAAATACATTTATTAGACGATCCCGAAATGTACACCATGTTTGAACGCGGGATCCGAGGTGGACTGACGTTTGTCAACAAGCATTGGCTTGAACCCCATGAGGTTGAACACTTTTCCAACCCCCAGCACATTTTAGGACTGGAAGATGAGGCCAACATAGGTTATTTGTTTGAAGTCGACCTCACCTATCCAGACTGCATTAAGAATAAGACATCTGACTTTCCTCTTGCTCCGGAGTCTGGTATAGTGACTGAAAATATGTATTCTCCCTTCATGGAGCAACTAAAATCTAAGTATGAAGGAAAAAATAGCATGAAATATCGTCCTGCTAGAAAGCTGCTGCTCGCCCAGTATGATAAAGAACATTACATTGTTCATTACAAGATTCTCAAACTCTATTCAAGGATGGGCATGCAGTTACAAAAAGTGCATAGAGGTGCTCAATTTTATCAAAAGGCCTTTTTGAAGCCTTACATAGATTTTAATAGCCAGAAACGTGCTGCCTCCAAGAATTCTTTTGAAAAGGATTTCTTCAAATTTAAGAACAATTCCCTCTTTGGTAAAACCATGGAGGATGTAAGAAAACGCATCAATTATAATTTGGTGACTGATCCTAAAGGTAGCTAGAAAAATGCATCGTTCGCCACTCTCTGTATATGCTGATGCCATTACCGAAGATCTGGCCGGCATTAAGATGATAAAACCCAAAGTAGAGTTGTGCAAACCCATCTACATAGGTCAAGCCGTTTTAGATCACTCCAAGCTTGAGATGTACAACCTCTACTACCACACGATAAAATCATGCCCACTCATCCATCATGCAGAATTGGTAGGCGGGGATGCTGATAGCTTTTTCCTCGCACTCACCACTAGGAAATCAGTCAGCAAGGAAGATATTCTGCACCAGCTAAAGCCACACTTTGATAGCTCCAACTATCCCACAGAGCATCCGCTTTACTCGACCTTAAATATAGCAAAGCTCGGTTGCTTCAAAGATGAATGCGCCGGCAATAGGATAGAAGAGATGATCTTGCTTCGCCCCAAGATGTACTCTATGAAGTTAAAATCCTCAGAGTCTTCCATAAAATGGGCGAAAGGCATCTCGAAGTCCATCGTTAGGAAAATGACACATAGAGACTATCGAGATGCTATAAATTCAACTAAAAAAGGTTCAGTCAATATGACGATTTTAAAATCAAAGGTACACGAAGTCACGACAACAACGTTTAGGAAACAGGCATTCTCTGCTTGGGAAGACAAGCGATGCTGGATGAGTCCTAACCACTCATTACCGTATGGCCATCCAGACACACATCTACCTCCACCCAAGAGACAGAAACTTTCTCTTCCTCCGTCCGACGATGTATGATGATGTATGCTTCCTCTCTGTTGTGATTGATGTTTTGTTTTTCTCTCCATAGCGTTTTCTATAGGATGTAGTAAGTGAGCGTCTTGTAACATGCGTCCAACTCCTGATCACAACATATCATCGATGGGGTATCCAGTGCTTTTGCTGACTTTGTTTTGTCCCTGTACAGCTTCCGGCACATCAGTGACTTCGTTTTCTCCGCACACATCAGTGACTTTGTTTTCTCCCTGCACATGAGTGACTTTGTTTTCTCCCTGCACATGAGTGACTTTGTTTTCTCCGTGGATAGTATTAACTATGTGTGACTGTGGTGAAATGTCTTTCATTCAATAACATATCATGTACAGACTGTCTCGTTTTTCTTTTGACATAAAGATGGGATTCTCAATAGACAGAAGTAAAAGTTTTGATCATTTTGTAAGATGGGTAGGGTTAGAAATAAAGTTGATGATTGTAAAGTTTGAATTAATATTAGAATCATTTCAGAGTTTGCAAGATAGGTAAGGTATAAAATAAAGTGACAAGCATTTCAATGTTTGTAAGATAGATGGAGAATAAAATAAAGTCAGAATCATCTCGCTGTTTGTAAAGTTAGAAATAATGTAGTTGTTTGTAATGTTAGGAATAATGTCATTCACAAATGGTTAAGTTAATAAATGTGCTATACACTAACGGTTAACATTCGCTTGTGCTATAGAAAGCCCTAAATCCCTAAATCCCTAAATCCAGCCGTAAGTAACCCTATCCCCATAGATTATGGACTTTAGCAATTTAGATATATCATTCACAAATGGTTAAGTTAATAAATGTACTATTCACTAACGGTTAACATTCGCTTGTGCTATGTAAAACCCTAAATCCTTAAATCCAACCGTAGCTAACCCTATCCCCATAGATTATGGACTTTAGCAATTTATAGGCAAAGTATAAAATAAAGTGACAAGCATTTCACTGTCTGCAAGATAGGTAAAGTATAAAATAAAGTCATAACCATGTCAGAGTTTGTAAGTTAAAAAGTTAACATCCTCAAGTTTCCAACGAATGCAACATCATGAAAATTTCTTCGGCTTAGGAAACATCAACCACTTTGCTGACTCATGTCTATAAATAGCTCTGACTCATTAAGTGGTAAAGCACCAGTCAGTTAGATAAAAATCTAATCAGTCTTGTTGATGACCTTTTTACCGACACGTGTGTGGCCGTGTCATTCAACATCGATGGCGCCTCACGTCAGACAGCGTGACCTTTTCACCGACAAGTGTGTGGGCGATAATTCATTGCGATGACTCATTCAAAACACATGTGATTAACACGATCTATTAGCTGTGACTCATACAGATAACGCATTAAAGATTAAACAATGTCAGCTACTTTACTGATATCACGTAAACCACTCATGATACAATGTCCTTGTGAAACACTGCAATATGTACAGGATGCCACTTCCGAATCAGAGCGGCAGGAAAGAGTTCAGTTTCATAAAATATGCAATGATTACTGGTTTTAATGCTTGCTAGATTCACTAACATCTTCAATTGAACAGACACTACTATATTCCTCAATGTCAAGGGGGTCAGCCGTAGATGAGACATTAGTGTTCGCATTTTCTTGACGACTTCGAAACACATGGACTGCATCATGAAATGAGAATGGTTTCCTAGGACTTGTATTTTGCCGCAGCGAAAGATTTGAAGATTTCAACCGTTGCTCATGCGGATGACCAACATTTGTGGACGAC
This sequence comes from Prostheceraeus crozeri, assembly GCA_907163375.1. Classification (NCBI taxonomy): domain Eukaryota; kingdom Metazoa; phylum Platyhelminthes; order Polycladida; family Euryleptidae; genus Prostheceraeus; species Prostheceraeus crozeri. The sequence goes on along the minus strand of CAJQUW010004133.1, from coordinate 274,332 downwards.
CGCGATGATACACTGAATCGGGAAGATGGGCATGCAACTGTTCTAAACCGATGTCTCTTCTGAGATTCATTTCGCGCATAGCGTTGATGATGCGGATGGGGAGCATGATTCACAAAAGACATGAGGGTTGAGTGAAGCTCCGTTTTATACTTTTCCCATAAGGGTTTTGGAATCACGATGTAGCAGTGATTATTATGTAGAATCATCTCTTGAATGCGAATAAATACAATGCCTTCTCCTACGTTAATGACACGGCAAGAGTTGGATAGGATAACGCGATGCAACCTTCGTAGTTGAAAGCGTTCTAGAGTTATCTGAAGTTGACGTTTCATATCATGAAATGTAACACACTGACTTTTCCATGATACATGGAGCCATGCTCATAATTTCCACATGATCATGATTCAAACCTGAGTGAAGAATGTAATGTCTAAGAAAGAAGGAGAGAGTGGTGTTCATGTGTCGCATAGTGAGTGTACATTTTTCTTGATAAGGTGGCCGTTAGGCCTTGGTCTGATAAAGACCGATGGCGCGTTCTCAGTGTGTGGAGTGTTACTGTGGTTGATCATCATCAACATGGACATCATTTTTGAAGGTTATGTAGACAAGATAGGGATTCAACGTAAACAAACTTCCGTCCCTGCGCGGACCAATGTAGATCGTTTGAATTTTAATTTCAAAGGAGTAGAATCCTTTTCCCAAAATGGGGAGAGGTTTGCAATTCAGTAAGTCGAATTCGTTGCCCTCCTTTTCATGGATGATGAGACTGTCTATCCATATGAACATAGATGTATCTTCTTTCCATGATGGGAACTTGTGGCCGCTTCCCATTGTGTCGAACAATTTCTTTGGGAATGGTGAGATTTTCTTTCAGGAATGTTTCAAGAGTATTGAATTGCATCCGTGTCCAATAGTCTAACGGTACACATACAGCGGGTCCATACTGTGTTGAGATAACCTTTAGATAATCCATCCGATGACTTGTTGTTTTTATGGTGACGACTTTTCCGTGATGAGTTATCTTTTGATTGAAAGCATTTTTACCCGATGCTAAAGTAAGGGAGTTTAGTGTACCCAGTGCGAGAGCAGAGGAGTTGATGACTTCGAGCAACAGCATGGTTAGCGCAAGGACGGAAATGATTGCCATGAGCTCAGTCGTCCGTTTTATAACCACACCTAGCTCCAATCACATGAGTTTCCCTTTTCATGTTTCCCCTGTCTTTGTTACGTGACAAAGAGTTATCACACATGAACTTTTCACCGCGTGGGTGGAAGCCTTCCCTATTTATATCTAGTCCTCACAAAGACTTTAGTGACACACCCCTTTTAGCGAACAAAGACCTATGAGTAACAAAGCACAATGACTCATGCTACAACACGCCCGTTTTACCGCACAAAGACATATTCATCTCCCACACCAAGCAGAATGACTCATTTACTCTAGTGCCCACCCACACTGACAAGGGTTAATAAAACGAATGATTCATTGAACTATTTCTTATTTCATTTACACATGTTGACGATCAAACAAAGTCGTGGATGTAAACACACTCAGTTGAATCATGATATGTTTAACAACGTATGCATTTCCTTCCATCGTCTCCTCTATTCTCTCCATAATTTTCTCCATATGTCGAGCATAAAATTGATCACTAAAAGTAATGCATTCTGTGCAATAGGATCCAAAACGAAGTGGTTTTTGCAAATCTTTCAACTCAATATAAGCAACGAGTCTACCCTTCACATCTTGAGGTTGTAAACTCTCTATCAATCTTTTGAAGAGAGGAAGGCCTTCAGTTACCACTACTTTCATATCATTCATCTTCATTTTAAATGTAAGTTTCCAATCTTGTAAAAATCCATCGAATCCTTGTTGATCAAGAGTCAAATGACACATGTGGTTACTTAAGGTACGATGCATTATCATAAACGTTGTGACTATAGATTTCACATTGCTTCAATGACTTCCACTATGAATAAAACAGAAATAACAATCATGTTCCACTGTAAGTTTATTCAACACCAGACAAAATTCACAAGTACAGAATACACTTCATAAAATGATCATCTTCCATTCACAAGGAGTAAAAACATGTTCTATGTACACCCATGCTGCTGACAATAATATAGATACAGTTCATCAACATTTACAGTCAGAGACTACAATGCCAGCGTAAAGAGAGTTTTGCAATGTAGGTGGCTTTATTTCTAGTATTACAATGGGATGGTGGTCTGTACAGGTGATAACTCTCACCGAAACATACAGCCATATCAAAAATCATTTCATCTCTAAACTTCTTTTGATCACAATGCATATGATAGTCTTGTCTTACACGATCTATCCAACATGGTAAATATAAATTATCAATGTGCAACTGAAGTGTTGCTGCTTCTCGTTCAGAATCATTTCCTAATATTTTAACAATATGAAAACCTGACAGCCACCGTTTGAAATCACTTATCAAATACGTTTCATTTACAAATCCAATATGAATCAAAATAGAAGGATCAAGTCCATGCACATGACGTCGTGACCATTCGTCTTTGTGTGGAGGACAGTAGGCAAATCTATGATATACACTAACAACAGTTTGATCACTTTCTCTCATTGCAATAGCACTCAATTCCTGCATGGGTGTTCCCTCACTGTCTATGAAGATGACAACCTACAATATCAAAAAGACTTCATTACAAAATAATACATTGAGCAGGAACTTTACAAGGATGTCTGTCCTTTACATAACAAAAGATACATACAACATGATTACAATGTTTTATTTGAACATAACGCGCAAGACCGCGTTTTCCACATTCACTACATACTAACTGATTACAATACTTAAGATTTCTCTTTGGTGGTAACACCATCTTTCTTTGATGTGCGACGACGTTTAGGTTTAGTAACAGGTTCTTGACACTCTTTGACACAAGAATCAATGACTTTCTCAATGTGATCAAGTCCTGTTAACTGAGGTTGATGATGAATTTGAGCAATGCGCAAATTGAGAGAATTCAAATTACCGTCAGATTGATGAGGTCCCACATAAACAGCAAGCACCTCAATATGAAAGGAATAAAAGCCTGCACCTAGCGATGACAATTCTGTTTCAACTGACTGTTCAACTGTCACTCCTGAAGTGACTTTACAATACTTGCTTTGCAAAATATAGCAGCGAGTGCCGCGATACAATGGTTTATCATAAGAAGTTTTCTTTTCTGGCCACAACTGTAATAGTTCAGTAGCAATAAGAGCCTTTTGCCTCACAACGTCTTCTAAAATGTCAAGCTGCTGACGCAACCAATTATCAATAGGAATACTCAGGTTTTGACCGCAACGATTTACTTGCGTATCCACTTTTGGTAAGTATACACCCGGCGTTTGAAGATAGAGACGAACACCGTTGTAGCGCACTTGTTGTTTGTAGGTAGGATAGCCGTGAATTACCTTTTCAATTTTCGGATTCCACAGCTCGAGATGTTGAGGATTCAGTGATGCATCAGTTGTAGTAGGATTCATGGCCATGACAGTCTGTAACGAAATAATACCACTAAGTACATTCATGATCATCAGAGAAAAGAAAATTGTTAGCTTAGCAGTGACATATGAGGTGGCCCTTAAGAGGACCTTTTGGAGTGTTCACAGGATTTAAAGCTTATCACCAAAGTCTAAGTCTTCGTCATCGTCCAGTAAATTAAATGTCTTGGGCTTAGGACCCGAATTGAGTTTCAATTCCCTAAAAGACTTAAAGGTAAAGCGTCTAGGCGGTGGAGGCGGTGGTGGTGGTGGTGATGGTTCAACAAAATAAGCTTGTACAATCAGCGGCCACACACTCTCCTGCGTCTCTCTTCTAAAATGCTGGTAAGGTTTAGGCCAGAAAGTCATGACACTCACTTGTAAATTTGCAAACAGGATTGATCAGACAAAGTTGAGAGGGGAGAATGGCTTGAGCAAGTCACACAAGCTTTTCAAGTCAAGAGAATGAAATGAAGAGAAAATGGGGAGATGACTGTTTTATAGGCTCCTGCGAATCCACACTTGACACTATGAGAGCCAATCAGAGAACTCCGTTTCTCCCCAGTCTTCGTTGCGGCAGAGAAAAGGAGGCACGCGGATGACTGACTCATGATTGCTTTTCCCAAAGCTTGTAGTCAAATCTAGTTTAGCACATTGAGTTGAATATGAATGTGTTTCATGCGACATAAGAGCAAGTTGGATCCATGGTCATGAAATGAATCTACTCGAGATGAAATTTTCGCCATGTGTCGATGATAGAAATCTTTGTGATCATGTATCGTCTCTGCAAAATAGGATGCAAAATGAAACACTGCACGCTCACCTGCATGTTCATCAGTCACTTTCTCAAATTCAATCTCTGCAACTAATCGTCCTTTCACATCTTTATTCATCAAACTGTCCATGAGCTGTTGGAAAACGAAGTAACCTTTAGCGATAGCAAATTCTAAGTCTGCCTTTTCATGATGAAATGAGATGATGTAGTCCCTAATCACACCTCGAAGACTTTGTCGATGAAAACGTAGTGAACGAAATTCATTCGTAAACTCTATTGCATCTGTCATCTTTTTCCTATCACATCTGAGACATAGCATGAATGACACAGTTCGACTCGAGGGGAGGGGGCGTTTTTTCACCGAAATTTCACCGACTCAACTTTTGACGAGAAACACGATGGGAGGGGTCTCGGGGCTCCATTCTGACATTTTAAAATTTTTTTTCACGAAAAATGCTGTGTCGCAGCCTCACAGTGGAGGTTAGCACTTTTCTCTCCGATTGACTTGAAAATCACCCTACTCATCTAACATTGTACGTAGAGTCCGAATCCGCCCTCCGTTTGTCCATCCAGACACTCCTTCACCCCGAAATACGACCTTTCTCATCCCAAAACATCCACTTTCTAACTCTACCGTTTTTCGGAGATTCCTGACATTTTCAAGTCATTTTCCACTCTAAACCAATGAACACTTGGACAAACGATGCCTTCCACTGCATTGGTCTCACTGTTAGCTTTCAATCGCGCTATCACACGACTTTCTACCATCTCTAGAACCAAAGTTGGAAGAAACCCTGTCGAGGGGGGGAGGTAGCGAAAACTTTTTGTCACCGATTCACTTGAAACTAATCCTCTAGATGCAGAATTTCACGTAGAATCCAAATCTGCCTCCGTTTGTCCATGCGAGTCCTCCTTCGGCCCGAAATATGGCCTTTCTCATTCCAAAACGTCCAAAACCTACCTTTTCTATCTCTGTCATTTTTCGGAGATTCCTGCCATTTTCAAGTCGTTTGCCTCTCTAAACCCAGGAAAACTTAGACATATGATGTTTTCCACTGCATTTTTCTCACTCTTAGCTTTCACATGAGCTATCGCACGACTTTCTACCATCTCTAGAACCAAAGTTGTAAGTGTGACTAGAGGGGGGGGGTCAGCACTATTTCTTCCGATTCCGCTGGAAATCACCTCCCTAACCCAAAATTTCACGTAGAGTCCGAATCTGACCTCCGTTTGTCCATCTGAGCCCTCCTTCTGGCCGATATAGGACCTTTCCTCTCCCAAAACGTCCAAAAACTGCTTTCATACCCTTTCCTCACAGGAGAGCTCATCCTTCCTTCCTTCCTTCCTTCCAGAGGGGGGGAGGGAACAGTTTCCTCCGGTCGGACCCATCACTGCCAGCACATCCTTAGCCACCTCCCTATGAACTTCCTTCCAGAGGGGGGGCTGAGTCAGCATGATGACTCATCATTTCACATTTTGCACTTGCGTCTGCAATGGGATCACTACTGTAACCTACATCATAGATCTTTATAGGGTTACCTGAACCGATTTTTTTGGTGATCATTGTTGTATCAAACATCAATCATTTTCAATGAAAGTTTACCAACTACATACACAATTTTGAATTAATGCTTGGCATTTGACTGATGTGTGCTTCACACGGTTTTTCTTCTGTCTCTACCAGGCAGGAAAATTCCCCATCCTTCTCCAGAAAAAAGGAGTACACTTTCGATTTATATATGCGCTTTGGAGGAGCCATCACACTCGATCTCGGGTAAGAGTTAATGTTCTCAGACAAACTAGTATTTTACTTTTGTCTATGATGTGACCTTTGGTGCGTAGGTGTGATCGAGGCTAGGAAGGCTTCGCTTCTCTATTAAATCATCGAGTGAAAGGACAATCCTTTCTTCACTATCACGGTTCATTCCCTGAACTATTACAAGCTTTGCATGCACTGCTGTCTCTGTACTTTTGTTTGACGGAGAAAGTTGACATCAAGACAGTGACAGCTATGTAGGAAGTAAGGTTTACAATCTCGAGCCGTTTTCTCAATCCCGGGATTTTCGAGACTGGCTAATCGCAATCCCGGGATCTCGATCGATATTTATATATACTGTATATGTTTTTAATCATTAAGTTTCAAGAAATATTTCAAAAGACGATACGTGCTTGTCAACTGATGTGATAATGAGTATTGGCAAAAGATTTTCTATATCTGTGTAAGCAACTGTCTGCACCATCTTCACAATCATGAAATGACAAGTAAAATGAAGTCTATTTTGTTAAATTTGATGTAATATTAGCTGAGCTATCGCCAATTTTGTGTTTCGAAGACTTTCTGTCAACGGTACTCACTTATCAGTTGAGCATAGGCCTACATTCACTTAGAGAGCAAATGCATTTTTTGACATAACTTCTGAACCACTGGGTCGATTTTGATGAACGAAACATTGTCTTCATCACAACAACAAGATGAATACAACTGCAATGTCATTTTGTCGATAACTGATGATTTTTTTCAAATTGTCTTTCACCGTCAATTAATCACCGAGACACAATTCGTTGTCGATGTGTGAAAACCAACACACCGCAGCTGCAGTAGCAGTCCGGTGACCTGTCAATAGAGCGAATTCGGGAGACTCACTGGGTTGAATGACGGTTTCTTCGACGGTTTTCCCTCAAAGACCGCAAACCGCAAATCTAGCTCTGTCTGAACGAGCCTTGAACGGGCCTTTAGTCGTTATTTTAAATCGTTGTGATTTGTCTTTCAGCTATCAATTTACGAAGTATTTTCAGTTTACAGAAGCAATACTAGTAGCAGTGTCACAACACTGTTTATTAAGCGTCTGAACGGTTTGTATCACGGCATTGATTTAGCCCAGATTTCGCGCTGCTCCTCGGCACTAATGTCATCATGTGAACGAGGCTTAACCAGCTAGCTCGGCAAATACAGCGCATAAGCAATTTATCAAACTTGGAACATAAAAAATTTAGATGCATTTTCAAAAGAGCCATTGACTCTCTTAACTATGTCACTTAGAAGGAACTCAGGGCCAATCTTTCAAATATCTCGAAATACCTCGAGATCTCGAAGACGTAATCCCGGGATTTTTAATCTCGGAAATAGGGTCGAGATCCCGGGATTGTAAACCCTAGTAGGAAGATAAATAACTTGTTTGTGTTATATTTCTGGTCTATAGCTTTTCAACATTAAATTGAGAATAGTCAAGATTGAATTGAGAACAGCCAAAATTGAAATGGGAATAGTCCAGATTGAAATGAGAATAGTCAACATTGAAATGAGAATTGTCAATATCAAAATGGGAATAGTCAATATCAAAATGGGAATAGTCAATATCAAAATGGGAATAGTCAATATAAAAATGGGAATAGTCAATATCAAAATGGGAATAGTCAATATCAAAATGAGAATAGTCAAAATTAAAATGAGAATTTATTTTTAATGATTTTTCCCTACTTTTGACAGTTTATCCTTACTAAAATCATGCACCTGACAGGCCAAGACGATAGGGGAGGATGTCTGGATGTTGATAATGACTGCAGTTCATAGTTTTTATCATATTTTATCTTAATTTCAAAGCATGATGTACATGTGCAAAAGTATATCGACACAAAGTGTTTATGCGTTTACTTTACGTATCATGCTTCGGTCTTTTCAACGAAAGGTTTCTCTACTAAATCATCTAAATGAAAATTAAGGCTACTTGCATTCGAGGGTTTTTACAACGTTCATCAGATTCATGAAAGAACAATCCTTCTTGTTTTTAATCAATTAACCTTTCCTCACACTGCCATGACAGCACAGTGACTGGTGTTCCCCAGACATTTTCTTTCAAGATTATACAAAAAGGATTGGTGATAAGATAATTCTTTTCGTTAGAATTCTGTCTGATGCGCATTTTAAACATAGATATCTAGAACTCGACATATATAAGAATGACATGGCAAACAATTCGAACAGAATCACGGAACCAGCTACTTCGAGGAGGGAACCTGAGCACAATGTCAGAGTCCCAGTACATGAAGAAGGTGGATGCATCGGAGAAAAGGTCTCAGATTTTGGCCTCTTACAATAGCGGTGGTGAATGGAGACAATTGGCTACAAGTTTAGATGTGGAAACTTCGACTGCATATCGATGGATTCGCGAAGGCGAAAAATCTGACCGACGAGGAGGACACCGTCGTCGCAAACTAAACGATGATTATCGTCAGTTTCCAATCACGAGAATTGAGGATAATCCAAGAGTAATGATTTGAAGAATCAATTTAATTCACCATACAATATTATAGTTTCAAAGGAATGCATTCGACAGCATTTAGATACGGCCTATATACGTTGAAAGCTATACGTATTGAACCAGAGAGGGCCAATATGCAAGTTAACAAAGAAATACGGAAACAATTTGCGACCGATCTCTTACATTATCAATCGATGAATTTGCCTGTCCTATATATGGATGAAACAAACTTCAATCTCCATTTCACAAGGAAAGAAGGTCGGTCACTTCGAGGAACTCGATGTACAACAGTGGCTGCTGGAAGTCGAGGAGCCAACGTACATCTCATTGGATGTATTAGCAGTATCGGTTTGATACACCATGAAGTCCGACGAGGATCCTTCAAGAAAGAAGATGCCACAGAGTGTTACCGTGAATGTCTGAGACGTGTCAATGAAATCTACAACTCTATTGTTGTGTTGGTCTTGGACAATGCCCCATGCCATACGGGTATTGATGATGTTATTCAGGAGGATGAGTTTCGGATGCATTTCATTTTGCGGCTAGCACCATACAGCCCGATGCAAAATCCAATCGTGCGAGCGTCGTGATGTCTAAAAGCTGCTGTGAAAAGCAAACTTGCAGAGCAAATGCAGAGTATACTTTCCAACGATCATACGGGCATCAGTCAAACTGAGGCGAGATTACGACAGCTTGAGAGTGCAATAGTCAACTCAATGCCAGAAATAACACCGAGCAAATGTGCGAATTTCGTGGCGTCCATCCAGAACCTACTCCCTAGTGTGTTGAACCTAGAGGACGCTCAGTTCTAAATCATTCAATTATGTAATTTACGTGTGTATGATTACAAACGAAAGCAATCTTTGGAAGCAGAATTCTTTTATTTGTTGTTCAAATGGGTGAGAGATTTATTAAATATAGGATAAACTGCTGGGATTATACAGTACATACTATGTCTATCAATTGATTCGCCGTCATTACATTACGTTTATTTAATGTTTAATAATTTACGTCTTTTAATACAGGTAATTTTCCAAACGACAAAGTTGTGTTAGTTAAAAGACCGAAGCATCATAAGTAAGTAACACATAAACATCTTGTGTCGATATACTTTAGTACATGTACATCATGCTTTGAAATTAAGATAGTGAGTTTCATAAACGTACTTATGATAAAAACTATGAACTACAGTCATCATCAACATCCAGACATCCTCCCCTATCGTCTTGGCCTGTCAGGTGCATGATTTTAGTAAGGATAAACTGTCAAAAGTAGGGAAAAATCATTAAAAATAAATTCTCATTTTAATTTTGACTATTCTCATTTTGATATTGACTATTCCCATTTTGATATTGACTATTCCCATTTTGATATTGACAATTCTCATTTCAATGTTGACTATTCTCATTTCAATCTGGACTATTCCCATTTCAATTTTGGCTGTTCTCAATTCAATCTTGACTATTCTCAGTTTAATGTTGAAAAGGTATAGTTATAGTCCGGAGTCCGGTCATTTGATAGGACTCCGGGACTTCGACTCCGCATCCCTACATTCTACCCGATCGGAACCAAACATAAGACTCATTTTTTCTTATTGTGGAGGGAATCTTGTTAAAATCTCAAACCCGGAATTGGAATACCTAATCTTTACAAATCAATAAACAGAAACAGCTTCGTAAAAGCGAGGCTAGATGTCCATCAAATGGTGATAGGTCAAGGTGTATTTCCTAAGTTAATATGTAGAGAACCGTTAATTAAGAGCAAGACAGTACCTAGTGGGTGGAAGTCCCTGATTGTGTCTGAGGGCACAAAAACGGCCTTTCTCGTATGTTTGCAGCTCAATGGATTTGATTGACAGCGCAGAACAGGAGTGGAGTTCACTTAAACGCAAATGGAAAATGCGTGAAAGCTTTATAAACACAGATTAATACGTCATTCAATGACAAACATCTCTTAGCTTACATCGGTCTAGTTGCTGAGGAAAACTTACCCTAACGGAATGTTCAGTGAATAGTTTCTCAACTCCAGGTCTCCAATTGTGCTTTGGGATGACTAAAAGAGGTCCATTCGATGTCTTCTGTGAGTTAAATCCATCCCCCTGTGATATGAATATACTGACGACAAGAATAGAAGCAACGTTCACTACACATCTTGAAATGCACATGCTGGACGTACAATCACTGACGCGATGTAAAAGATCTCTTGTAGATGTATCGCCGTTATCGTGGGTCACAGAGAAACGTCATGATAACAACTGTGAAGCTACATTGACTGAAGAACCAATCAAAAGATTAGGATAACCTCACAAGTTCAAGGTCATCAAAGTGGCTAGAATTACTACTCTACAATGCAATAAATGCGGCGATAATTCATATTCTTATTATCTTCAATACAGAGCTATACATGGATGATGGCTGACAACTAATGATTGATAACTGATAAGGGTCGGAATAGATAAGTCCGTTTCATCATTAGGTCTCATGTCATGCCCGGAGCATTTAATTTCAATCCACATGCTTTGATACTATTCAGCCAGACAATGGATCACTGTGTCTGTTGGATTAGTCACAAAAGTAGCGCACTTATGATTGATTTTATCATTTCTGTAAATTTCTCAAAGCATCCTTATGTCAACAATGACTGATTGATATTAACAGCGATACTACATACACAACACCGTCCGGTTTTTTAAACAGCTCTTTTAATACTGAAATCATAAAATAAGATTGTTAGGGATTGTCTTTCACTGCTCACAATAGTGTTAACTATCTTTGATGAATGTGAAAGTTATGACCGTATGTAATAGTGCGATGTCAAACGTAAGCATGTAGGTTCTGCTTATAATAATTTGTTCTAAAACTACTTATCTCTCATGTCTGTTATCTACTCATACCCAATTGCCATGCTTCCTTCTCTGAATTCTTTATTGTAAAATCCATCCCTCCCCCTTAAATGTTATACGATATAGTCCTCAATTTTGTCATATAAGAGTCATCTCTCATCATTCATTTGAATTTCATTTGCAGGTCTGCGTGTTTTTCAATTTAAAAATATAGGCCTGATGCCATGATAAAACAATGAAAGACTTGCTTTTAATTAGTGCGGTGAATTTTTTCATTGCAAATGAAGTTGTTAGCCGTTGTTAGCTGATGCACGCGTACATTGCTGAGATAAGGATAACTGGAAACTTATTATGGAAATTATTTTTTCAAATGTTGAGAAATTGCGCCATTTAAGATTTTTAACCACTCATTGTCCATCAACTTTGATAGCACATGTGACTTTAAAAAATACTACTAGTAAAGTACTTTTAAAAAAGGCTACAGTAAACGGTATCTGCCTCTTTTACATACATTTACATATAAATAAGTTTCTTTACATAAATTTGGATTGTATAAATAAGACTTTCATCAATAACTTTGATTCGTGAAGACTATTTGACTTTTTATATCACCATCTGTATCCTAATTCTTTGATTAAATAAAATATCAGTCGACTCTTGATATAAGGGACACCTTGGGACCGGCTGTTGTCATCGCTTGTATCGAGAGCTAGCCACGTATCTATCAATTCGGCAAGGATTAACCATGTCGTGTCGCTTACATCGAGAGATCGCTTATATCGAGAGTCGACTGTATCAGCATTATATTGATGCTTTAATTATTGAAATTAGCCTTTCATAAGATTTCTACCTTTGCTTTATTGAAAATTTACAACGATTTTTTGCTATCTTTACAATATAGTAATATTCCCGAGACATGCTTTTAAACTTGAATATTTTTGTTACGCTTTTGTTCCGTAAAGATTAGATTCATGCAGAAAACTGCTGAGTGCAAGAAATTCCTTCATTGTCAACACATTCAAACACATTCGAAATATTTCGATTTTATAGATAAGAAAATGTCGCAGCGATAGATTTTAATGAATAATAGTCCGAAATTCCCACGCTGAAAGCTTTCTTATCAGAGATTTATTATAATGTGCAAATTCCACTCCCATGAAAAGAAATAAGAAAATGAACTTATAATCGTTGACAACAATTACATTCTTGAATTCGTGAAATACGGGATACGACCACAGAAACCATAAAAGACTGCAGCTTCCTTTGTCTTTGTTGAGGATGATGTGTACCAATTGTGCAAAGTTGCCATAGCCATCTTTTGTTCCCCAACTAGCAAGTCGGCTAAATATTACTGTTGCTCTCGAATTAGAGTTGGGTCGAAATATGGTATTTCGCTGTCCGAGCCTGTACTTCCAGGTCAAGTAAAAGTCTTAATAACTCAAACTTGAAAATGTTGAAAAAGCTACTTTAAATTTTCTTATAGGGGTCTAGTAGGAATAATTGAATTTATGAAATTCAGATGGGCCCATCTCAGGTCTATTCACTTGTATAATGATTTCCAGTGATTCGAAGTTGACGACTCAAATTGGAACAGATCGCGCGGACCGATAGTAGGCCTACTACCCAACGATAGCACGACCTGCAACTAAGACATCGGCCACCGATTGCGCTATGGCCTCCAAATAAATTTAACGTCGGACGATATACGAAATGTAGTGAATTCATGGCTATATAGTTATAATCTTTTCAAATACTGACCGTCTGGATAAGTCACAGCTTTGGACTATTCATAAATCACGTGATAGCACACAGAGGTAGAATAAGTAACCATCACCCAACCTCACAGGATGAGATGGACATTTTGTCGTGGAAAACTGATTCCTAGGCCTAAATTGTACAATAAACACGTACATGTGAGCTTGATATTTGTTATTATGCAATGAGTCTATTAATATGCTCATAGTGTCATGTACATATTTGCGAATCATCCGCCTGCCAAATCCATGTCAACATATTGTGAATGTATGGAAATTATAACTTTCAGGATTGTTTTAACCCACTAAATTTAGTGGTTTTTTTTAGTGTTTTACTAGTAATTTCGTAAATTTAACCGACTAAACTATGAAGCCCAATGTATAACATTTATGGAAAATTTTGACCTGAAGGTCTTGCTGCAGGTCAACATTGCGAGAAGCAACGTCAATTAAAAGCGAGATAGCTGATCAAAGTGATTCTGCAAAGACAGTGGAAGACGTAGCACATTGTCTTTGTAATTCTATAGGCGCCACTCCCAACCTCGTACAGGACATATTGACACATTCAAACTGCGTTTGGAAAAAGAAGATTTTTTTTTATAGCTCAGGTACCAATTATTGGTAGCCTACCTGATTAGGTTCATTAATGCGCTTATTTTCACTCTGAATGTGATGAAAAGCCATTACAGGAACATGGTTATGCCAGCTAATTCACCTAGCTGCATCGCAAAATTTCATTATTATCTAGTTAGACAATAATCATTTGGTACGCCAAAAGATAACAATTCAGTGGGATCTATAGGCAAGATATAAAGTTGCAACTAAAAAATACGATGAATATTCACAATTTTCTAGCTCGTCATAAATCACTATCGTTTGAGTGTTTATCAACAAAAGCATTTTAATATCATTATGGCAACATCAAGCGTGTAGAAGAACGCTGTGAAATGTGATACATATATAAATTGATTATGGTCTTAACATAGCGTTCATGTCAGACAACTAAATTTGCAGAGGACATATTCAATAAAAATCATCATAATGAGATTATCGCCTGTCAGACGCAGGATGCTGTCGGGCGGTCGAGAGATTCGATCACCAGTGGGGTCAGGGTCGACGAATCGCCCTCGCATGGTGCTGCGCGCTGGCGGTTTCCCTCCCATATCTACACTTTCAAGCACATTGCAAACAGAAAAAACATCGCCCTCGCATGGTGCTGCGCGCTGGCGGTTTCCCTCCCATATCTACACTTTCAAGCACATTGCAAACAGAAAAAACATCGCCCTCGCATGGTGCTGCGCGCTGGCGGTTTCCCTCCCATATCTACACTTTCAAGCACATTGCAAACAGAAAAAACACAGACAGTATCTAATATTTTTTATTAAAAGTAAACAAGTAGACCAAGAATCGATAAAAAACATATAAAAAAGCTTTTTTGAAAATGATGTTGTCATCGGTCTTTCATTCTCCACTGGTTTCATCTTCACCATCATCTGAGACGGCTTCGGCATTGTCACTGCCAGATATCACTTCATCCTCACTATCAAATGCGTCGGAGTTCATGGACTCAACCTCATCCTCACTGTCGAATTCATCTGAGTCACGATTACGTCGACTTCGAGACGCATTAGTGTCCGCAGTCCGTCCACAATGCTCCACACCGGCATCTTTGGCGTCTCGTTGTGGCTGCTGCTTAACTGATGAAGACAGGCCCGAAGTCTGCAGATAAGAAGATATCAGTTGGCTCAAGCATGTCATTAATGCAAATCTAATCAGATAAAGGCGCTACGATTAATGTCAGCATTTTTCACTCTCATAATTCAAAAGTAAAGTCTCCGAACTCGACTACAGTATGCTCCAGGTAGCGGTCATGAGATTCTGAAAGGCGATTGTGATATTTACACATACATGTTTTTAAAAAGTAATAATGCCGATGCATAATCGGCAAATTTTGCATTGAATCGAATCATAGAAAACTTAAATATGCCTACTTTACCTTTTTACTGTGCACGATTTGCTTCACTAGGTATACCGATAGCCTTTGGAAAAGGGTCTCAGACCCAGTAATCATGCAATTTATATGGTTATTGAAAGATGAAGTGACACCTTGACACTTATAAAGAAATAGGCAGCCAAATGTAAGTGTCTGTTTTCTGAGAAAATCAAAATCTACTACGCTTTTGTAACCACAACCTATTTCGAATGAATATTGACACTATAACATGAGTTAACTGGATGTTGATTTGACAGCATGTCTTGAAGTGCCCATCGGCCTTGATCTGCCAAATTTCCCGTACGTGGCTTGTTGATAGGGACTAGATTTATGACCTCAGGTTTACAGGAAAAAACTCTTTGAATCTTACGCGCGACTGGAAATGTAACTTCCACCAATCGTCCCTGTACTTAAATCCTGAGCCCAAGAAAGCACCCATTTTCATGAACAAACAATCAGTAGATTCGATAATTTTCATCGTAATCTTCTGATTAGGAAACAATTATGGAATTTTTTCCATAATTGTACAAAGCCATATTTTCTACTTAAGCTCATTTAAACTTTGTCTAGACGTCTGATTAATTTCATCTCTGAGACACAGATGATTCAGGATAAGAGGAACATTTCGTCTGTATCACCCATAGACCGAATCTCAACAGGAAAGAGAATCTAGTCAGCGCACCAAATTAGTCCATCACAAAAATGGAACAAATTTGACTGCTTTTATGCGATGATCGAAATTTGGTGCGCTAGTAAGATTTCTTCTGGTTGAGATTTGGCCTTATAAAAGTCCAGATAATTGCCCCCTGGCCCTGAAGCTTCTGTAGGCTTGCCTTAGAGATTGCATATAATCGGATGGCTCAAACGCTACAGGAGTTAAGTGCAAAAACCTCAAAATTAAAGAAAAAAGTCATTTGAGGGGCCTCATCAAAAGAAGTCTGATGAGCACTGTCAAAAGATCGGATGGTGTACTCTGTACTGATGAATATTTTCTCATCAACCATGTTTAAGTTTTGCTTCCCTGCGACACTTTTAGCCACTATCATCAAGAATCCAGCATCTCAAACATATTGCAATGTCACTTTCAAGCATTAACGAACGGGAGGAGGATATCAAATATATCAAAATAAAACAATTGAAATAACTTTTAGCCAGTCGACGCGAATCGAATCGAATCTCGAGGCTTCGCAGGTCCCTGATTTTTTTGGCATTGAGAATATGATTTGCTTGCATGTCATAATAAATTAGACTTTCAAGTCGTTTGAAGCCAATTTGAAAAAATTGGGTCACCAGCGATGAAGAGTTGCACATCTCCACGGAGTTACAAAAGTTCCATTGTTCAGTCTGCTCGCCTTCGCAAACATAAACACTCATTATAGGTTACTACACTCAACCTCGTGAGAGTAAATCAGAATTTTCCTCAAGCAGCATCGTTAAGACTGGCTGTTAAAAAATTCACTAATGAGAGACACATTTGGTGTATGTGCTCATCCGATTCCTCAAGCTTTGATTAAAAATACTAGTTGCAATATTCGTGGTTATCATCACATTGTGGGTGAAGCGCGGGCGAAAATTGAAGGTGGATCGCTGACCGGTTGGACGTACGTCCAAAGAAGACATGGAGGGTAAACATCAACGAAGACCTTCGAGTGCTCGGGTTCCCTTGTGGAAGATGAAAGCGACCGAGCAAAATGGAGAACTGCCATACAAGCGAACCGTCGCACCCAACATGGATGGAACAATCGACGTTAAATGGTATAAACTAAGAAATCACATCGTCAACCATAGATCTACATGTTAACTGCTTCAGAAGAGAGGTAATTCATTTCGGTCAATTGTGAAAACATGTTCTTCTGCTCCCTGGAGTTTTATTTCAGATAAGAAAATTAAAATAAAAACAAGTAACTGTTAAAAACACCGGACGTTTCGTCTCACAGAGACGCAAATACAAGGTAGGAATGGCATCCGGAGAAAAGTATCACAACGCTCCATCTATATTCGCACTATCTAATCCCCCAATGGGTCGTAAACATTATAGCTTCAACACACACACCAAATTCATCACGATAATGGAGTGGGTCTATGTCTATCTAATACTACTAGATAGATAACATATTGCCGCAACTTTGTCTCTGATATGCTGGCTTTGTCATGAAAAGTCACTCAATTAAAATTCCTATTCTGAAAGCATGAGCACTTTTTTAATTTTTTTCTTCTAAATAGCAGCATCATTGGAAGTTTGAAGAAATTCAAGAGATGCTCTTGGTTAAAAATTGAAATGAACGCTAGAAGACTTGAAGGAGATAATCAAGCAACATCAAGTTGTGAAACAAAATACCTCCTTCAGCTTCGGCATATCTGCTTTGCCAACCCCTGACCGCTTACTTTCGGCCATGCAAAATAACCACGGAGAAATATCATGAAAACTGATGAAAAAAGCAAATTATTGATGAATATTCCGATGAGATGTATCGTAGCCGTAATACACTTGCTATACGCGGCCAAAAAAAATCCCCTTAGGACCTCAGGACCAGGCAGTTTCTCTAAGGACCCAACTTGTCTGAATTGTTCATGACTGGCTACAGTTGACAAAGATGGGCAGTACACGCCCTCTCTACACTACCTCAAGTGAAACAGCACTGTGCGTCCTATTAATGCGTTGTAAATTTAAGTGGGTATTAGGGGGAGTACAGGCTACTGTTTAGCTGAACAGTTGGGATGCATTTTGTTAAGGGCGAGCTCCTCGGGGCTCAAAAGGTTGCTTGGAAGATAAAGGCTAATGATGTTGCAAGTGATTGTACTTAAACAGCATGATGAAGTGTTTAACCCGTGAAGACCATTGCATAGTCGATTTAAATTACGAGATAAATTTCTTGATGTTTTGTTCCTTTTCAATGAAATCTTGAAATCTTGAGTGAAACGCAATGAAAAGACATTATACAATGTATTCTTAACTGAGAATATCAAGAGATAGGCTGAATATTAACATGATCTAGATAGAGTTCACTGTGCACTAGTCCTGGAGCATTGCATGTAGAAGCATTTCACTCGTAAACAATGGCATTTCACTCAAAACCATACATGTAAGGTTATTTATCGATACACTGTGCCTGTCACAGAGTTCTGGGCTTACCACGCTTACAATGTAAGGCTCATGAAACGTGAGACTTTGATTTGAGTAAAGGGATAGGATGAATCCGGATTAACCCAAGCTAAGTTTTACAAGCGACTACACTAATTTAACGTGAGATGCATATGAGAAGCATCCTTCAATATTGTTTATGTATATTTACCCGATGCTAAATTAGTCTACATGTATTACGGCTAAATAATTGAAACAGGAACTTATATGCACGAAAAACGATGCAACAAAAGAATTTAGCTTTCAAATTTAATATCAGTAGGGTGATCCAGGCCCAACCAATGTTATTATCACCAAAAGACAGCTCTGCGTGAATCCAGATATCAAAATGCGCCTTCTATTAAGTGTCTCTTACTGTATTGCAGTGTCTATAAAACGGTTTTCTCACAATCTTCATTCGAACAAAATAATGAACCAAGCGTGTGCTGATATGCAAAATCTGTAAAATACATTCGAAAGCTGTTTTTTCAAGTGAAAGATACACAAAGTTTGTCTGTCACCACAATTGCTCCCCTTCCATTGAAGGAGTTAATAAAAATTTAACCAGCGTCATGATCTGTCTGCTGGACGCTCCAAGACAGAATGCGAAGATAGAGGCTTCCAGCTGACATAGTCAGACTTTTCTGGAGCGCTGTAGTACTTTTTAGTCCGGATGCCCTTCCTGCCAACTTCCAATGACACTTTCGGGCCTCGACCCCTGGACCGAAAGATCGCTATGCTACGCATTTAACCACTGACACGGAATCTATTCGCATCAATGACAGGAAAATGCCATCACAATAAGTCAACCTCACTGAGATTCGAACCGAAAGTGATTAAGGGTTCAGGACATTTTCGACGTGAGATTAGACGACAAATGCAAACTGATGGTTTGAGAATTATTAAATTGATGTTGTTTTAGATTCTTGATAAAAGTATCAATGTCGCCCTGAAATAGGCGAAAAGAAGCAAATCTATCATCCGTGTTGAGTTCACATTTGTAAATGAAAATATCATCACTGACATCCTCACTCTTCCTTTCTCAATGTTCTTCCGTTTTGAGTGCCTTTTAATAGAATCATTTGCAAATGTAACGGGTATTAGCAAATTATCAAAAAATGATAAGAAAGCATTGCTACATCCGCTTCGTACAGGTGATAGGAATAGGAAACCTCAGCATTTGTTACATTATCTAACCTGAATAAATTGAGATTTCAAATGATTTTAATAGACGTCAAAAGTCAATGAAAAAATTGCTGTCGATGGAGTTAAGCAGCACGTGTAGCAACTGTAAGGTAATACATTTGGCTACCCTCCTTGGCGAGGAGGTAACATGCAACCCTATTCTGCTTCGTCCTGAATGCGACCATTTTTTCAGATTTCAGCCGTTTTGGAGACAACCATTTATCTTACTTATGGCGTATTCGGTCAACTAATAACAAGAGACGGGCAACTGCTTGAATTGCCGGACGTGGGACCGTGGGACCATTTACAGTTTGTTGCAGAAAGCAATCTAGCTGGAGTCGTTCGAAATTCGCTGAAAGATGCCGTGAAACTTTCTGTAATCGTCTGCGCTTCCGTTTCTTGTCAGTCAGGAACATTTGACCTGTCTACTTGCACAGCCAAGCTCATCGTCGTCAAACTTCTATCCTCAGGGAAAAGTAATAAGATCTAGAATTAATATCGCTGTCAGTGCTGCGGTCCTCTGTAGAGTTCTCTACTTCCGTAAAACTTATGGTTTGAACTTTCAAAAATCCAGATTTAAGGATCCCCACTTTTCAAAAATATGTTTGAACAATATTTTGGAGGTTTCGGATTTGTTCTCCGTTACATAAATACAGAAAAATAATGTTCAAAAGCATGTAAACAAAATAAATACTAATACTAATATTCTATCAAACAATGATTGTAGATAAGGAAAATTGTGTATTAATACCCACAGAGATAAATTGACCTGTCAGCGTGTTGGGTCTGGCTATTCCTCAGTGCTGATTGCCACGGCCAGAACTAGTCTCGAAGGGCAAGAATATCAATTTTCCATTCAACGTAATCCAAATTCAAGTCTGAATTCATTCCTGACATGAACATGAACGATGTCAGATCATAAATAAAAGCGGGTTATCTATACCGCATTACCTCTAATGAACGCCGCAGCGCTTATTTACAATCAGCAACTTTTAAGTGCGGCACCACATATGATTCGAACATACGACTCAGGTGTTAACTAGACCCCTGCTCTACCAACTGAGCTACAGCCGCTTACATGTGACTGTGACAATTGGCAGGATCAAACCCTCACCACCACACATCAGTTGTCGTAGCAATTATGATATATGCTTATACATTATAGTAGGAAACGGGGATCGACTGTCAACCAAAGCATCTAAAACCATGTCGTGAATGCAATTAACAACAATGAAATTAAACCAACGACAGATCAAATTGCCACACAAAAGATGTGCAGTTGGCAGGATTCGAACCAACGACCCAGGTCACACATAGGTACGTTAAAGTTTATTGATACTCGTAGTGGTAATTCATCGAAGTATGATTTTGCACATAGTTCGCATTCAGCGCAACACGACGATATTTATCAAATAATCACACAACTGCGTTTCAACTGGATCACTAGCTTTTATGCAATTAATGAACGAAGTTCTGACAATTAGGACGAAATAATTTGGGATGTTCAGTCGCTTAGATCGGGAAAATGTGGAGCTGTGTCATCCGATCTTTGTATTGATTGTTACAACTTGGAAAGTGCACAAGTTGAGGCGAAGATTGACAAGCATTTTAAATGCGTTTAAAGTTTGAATGACGGGTACTCAAATTTCTCATTTAAATCTTCTGCTCAATTTCATATGGATTTGTTCTTTCTAATGCGCATACAATTAGGGTTTAATCACCTTATATATTTTTCCGAAACTCATCATCTTGTAAAGATGAGAAGCACAGCCCAATTGAACCCAGAACTTTGACTTAATTTTCCATTAAACGTAATGCAAATTCAAGCCTGATTTCTGACGAGCCGAAAGATTGACACCACATTAAAAGTACACACTTATTAACTTTAAATCGTGAAGAGTCAAACGGTGTGAATAATATTCCTATTTGACGAATTTATCACTTGGAAAAATTGAGTCAAGGGTAGGTACTTTTCACTAGACAGTTGAGGTTCGTGTGTCCGCTAATTCAAGCTACTTCTGCATTGCGTGCACTTGACCAATCACACAAGCCAATGAGAGACGAATATCTATGTCAATCTCCATCGCTGGCTACCACTGCATACAATGGCTGGGATAGGATTGTGTCCGCTCTAGACTAACCCACACGCAAATGAATCTATCTCTGTGCCCTAGGACTTAAAGTACATGCACTCTGCATTCCTGCTTTTTGTGCTCAAGCCATTCTCGAAAATTTAGAATTTAAACAAACATTCTAATTTTCAAATGCTAATTACCGGCGATCTAAGAATCATGCGAGTTTACGATAGTCACCTTTAGACACCCCCTTTGGGCACGAAAGGTTTATGTGAGAGATATGGATGAATGAAACTCGAACACGAAGAAAATATGACTTTCCTAACGTGCTTCCATTTTCTACGTGAACCCTATTCATTCAATGCACTAGTCATCAAAGGTTAATACAAGCGAAATCTCGAGGAAATAAAATTCTGCCCAATTGGGTGAGACTCAACGAGGGATAAAGTTATGTAAAACTGCGTAATTAGAGCAAGTAGACCTTGAATTAATGTGCATTTTTCGCTAAATGTAAAACATAATTTATAGATTCGGAATCTAATTAACTTTCAAAGAAAATATCAACCTGATTCTTCTTACTGATACATCGACAAGAAATTTTCATGAAGATTCCAAATATTGTGAATGCTTGATCGGCGTAAAAGGAAAAGATTCTTGACACTTATCAATTTGTTTCTTCACAACAACACTTAAAAACTCCAAAAAAATATTATAGATGTTTTCGTTCATTGATCATTACATAAATAGCTTCGTTGATGTAAGTAGCTACTATTTCCATCTTCAATAACTAAACTAGTTACAAGTGGTAAACACTAATTTCCGAATTTTATAGTGTCAACTTTGTCTTCAGCATTCGCAATATTATCACATCAAACAGCAAACTAGGAAGTTTCCTCTATTTGTCTGGTTTGAATGAGGTACTCACTCCAAATGATAACATCAACTAAGCCTTAGACGTGATTAGAATCTAACTCTGACATGCAAGTTCAGAGATAATTTATGAACGTCATCAAGCAGATTCTCAATCGAGGTATTGATGGAGAGATTAATTTCGCTTTCTAAAACAAATGAAAACGCAAAATCTTGCTCCTTGGAAACTGGAAGACAAAGTACTCTTTAACAGTCGAAAGGAAACTAGAAACCAATGGAAAATTTCAGCACTGCTAATTATAAAATTTTATTGAAGTGATGTGGGCAAATCCATTGAATAAATGAAAAGAAAAGTATTTTAAAAATAATTTCAAAGTCGTAACAAAATGAACGTGATATTCTCATCAAGATCCGACGCGATTTGAATATGTTTTTTAAAGTTTTTGGTTTGAAAGGAATTCTAATACCCACCTTTAACTTGACTGGTACCTTTGCAAGGTAACGACTACCTTCTTTATTTTGAATAGCCAGAAACACACGTGATTTTTACATTTCCACGATATTGCGCAATTAATTCTTATCTAAATTTACACTTTATCATGAGCAGTAGTACTAAGCAAATGCTCGAATTTTAATTACTTTTTTTCATTTGAACTTCTGGAAGTAAGCAGACAACCAGAGGCGAACACTGGACAGGCTCCTATCTCACAGGGTAGTGTGCAGCATTTTTCATTGGTTGATTATTGTATGTCATCCTGACTGATTTTTGCCTCTACGTTAAGTGTCATATCGTATAGCTAATATCGAAATTATTCAGAATCCAACCATGATATCTAAATTTTATACATCTTTCATTAAATCTTTATAAAGCACACTTTTATCTCATTTAATCATTTAATTTTACATCGAAATTTGGTCAAGCCCATTTGTCACTCGAATGCTTTGGCCATTTAATTTTCATGATTTCTTTACTTCAAATGCAATAACGATGATTTGCACAATAGTGGGCCCGTTGAAAGTAGGTTTATTTTATATCATAACATATCTTTATAAAGTGATACAGTGAATACTTGAAGCAGGCAGAATGAATAATTGAAACAAACAGTTTTGCCCTATCAACTTTTGAAAACATGCGTTACTTTTCCATGATAAGACGCAATTGATCATGGTTAGAAGTCGAAATGTAATCAGTTATTATCAGCAAGCAACATGAAATTGGCAAAAGGATTCGAGGTTTACCATTAGCATACCTGACATGAAAATGAATGATGTCATGTAGAATATCAAAAAGTGGGTTATCTAAACCGTATTCCCTCTAATGAATGCCGTGACGTTGATTTACAACCACCTACTTTTAAGTGCGGTACTTATTAAATTTGCAATCTTCCACATATGATTCGAACCTACGACTCAGGTTTTGACTAGACCTCTGCTCTACCAACTGAACTACAGCCGCTTGCGTGCGACTGTGTCAATTGGCTGGATCAACCCCTCACCACCACACATCAGTTGTCGTAACAATTACAATCAATGAATAGATATCTCGTGACATGTGACCGCCGACATTAAGGTAGGTAGCGGGGTTGATTGTCCACCAAAGCATCTTAAACCATGTCGTGAATGCAATTAACAACAATGAAATTGAATAAACGATAGATCAAATTGCCGAACAAAAGATGTGCAGTTGGCAGGATTCGAACCAACGACCCAGGTCACACATACGTGCGTTAAAGCTCATTGGTACTCGTAGTGATAATTCATCGAAGTATGATTTTGAACATAGTTCGCATTCAGCGCAACACACCGATATTTATCAAATCATCACACAGCTGCGTTTCAACTGGATCACTAGCGTTTATGCAATTAATGAACGAAGTTCTGACAATTAGGATGAAATAATTTGGGATGTCACAGGATTGTCAAGAACATAAAATTCAACATTTATATGAAGTTTGATGTGATTTAGTTCAGTCAGTCGGAACTATGAGAATTCCTATTGCGTTGCGCAGTCGCTTATATCGAGAAAATGTGAAGCTGTGTCATCCGATCTTTGTATTGTTACTACTTTAAAAAGTACAAAAGTTGAGGCAAAGATTGAAAAATATTTTAAATGCGTTCAAAGTTTGAAGGACGGGTACTCAAATTTCTCATTTAAATCTACTAAATTTCATATGGATTAATCGTATCACGCGTTCACGTCGCTTCAACAGGGACCTTGTATCAATATATCAGCGTCTACTGCGCAGAAGTAAGGACAGCTTCAATGTTATGCACAGTCTCTGCAATTCTGAAAGCTCTTGAAAATACTAAATAATAACCACTTATAAAAGCATCATGATACCAGGCGGGCTCTGAATCGCATCATCCATATCCCGGGGTAGCCGATTAGTCCCTCTCTTGCTTTCCAAGTGTTGCTCCGAATCAAATGAAAGGGATTGATAAGAATGATTTGTGCCAGTAACACAACTAAAATACAGAAAATGTGGAGAATTTTCCTCCAAAAGTAAACTTTCCGATGTCTCTTTGAAATGGTATCCTACAGTTCTAAATAACTTCAAAAGTGATTATGAAGAAATAGAACGACTTGCAGACACCCAAAGAATTAAAACGCATAGGGAAAAGTCAGGAAATAAATTACTTATATTTGCAATTGCTACTGGAAATGTTAATAAGTAGTGTATCTTAACACTTGAATTTCCATCACTCTATTCCAGTCAATCAGGAAAAATTTGTGCTTTAAGTAAACTCCCTAGGTGACTGTCTGAATGCGAAAACAAACCAGCACTAAATTTTCACCATTATCATCCGAAATAAGTTGGATTACTGTGTATGTAATATTTAAGAGAAAACACAAAAAGTCCTAAGTTGAATAGAAATGAGATAAGATTGACATACCTGGAAGGTTGCTACTTTGCCATTTGGTTCAGTATGCCCAGCATGTCCAATATTTGGTGATGCGAGGTATAGCGGCCACATGGCGTGCATTTGCGGACAACCCCAGTAGACTGGAGTGACTAGTCCTGATGGTCCTTGACCAATCGGCATTGTCATTGGTGTCTGCCATCCGAAATTCAGTGGTAGACCAGTATGGCTATAATATGGAGCCATGGAAGATGACCAGTTGAGAGCTGCCTGAATTCGCCAATTGGCATATCGCTCTTCCAACACCCCTCTCTGTGGATTGTACGAATTGTAGGATTGTACTGATCCCCAACTGCCACGCCATTGTACCGCTGCTGATGAGGATGAGCTGCAGTCGCTCATACTGCGCCGAATGTCTGTAGAGGAGAGAATCAAATGTTTTGCATGAACTTGACGATGACACAGCTGATATGCATGTAATGAAGTTTCGTTGACTTTACAGGAGTCAACCCAGCTAGAAGATGCTGCACCGTCAAGAATCAATCGACAATAAACGAGGAATAAGTAAGCAAATAAACACAGAATTCGGAAGTTTTGCTTGGCACACAACTACTTCAGGTTTACAAATGTCATCAGGAAACATTAAACCGCAAATTGATGTAAAATCACAGTAATACCGGAGTGTTGAAAGATGAATTTTTTTTACGGATTTTACGTCACTTTTTACCCCTACTGGGGCCTTGGACGGTGCTGACTTAAGTCAGACTTTGTTTGGAGCGTTGTGGTGCTTTGTAGTTCGGATGCCCTTCCTGCCGACTTCCAATGACACTTTCCGGGTTCGACCTCTGGACCATGAGATCGCTAGTCCAAGTACGCAACCACTGTGCCACGGACACCACAATTACGATTATAAAATTCAATTTGAGGTTTCTTTCATCGTAATACATGTACTTAAAAGTGTATTTTGTACAGTTTAAATTCCATATAAAATATATCATACTCTTCTATTTGCATACTATTTACCTAAACAAATGAAGGACAAATTAATAAAACAATGATCAGTGAAGGTGCATCCGTAACTAGTTGTACACTGAAAAAGACAATTCGAAAATTGGAATCTTTTAAGATCAAGGCTCATCAGTTAGCATACAAACAGGCCTGTGATTAGCCTATGAAAAAATAGAGGATTTTCTGTGAAAAATTTGAGGAATGGAAACGGAGCCTAATATGATAATTGCAAGAAAAACTACAAATTTTAGCACGGATTTTGGGCCAAACTTCAAATCATGAAAGTCACAACGAAGAAGGTAACCCTAAGGTTGACCACACCACACTTTTTGAAGTTGTGTATATTGCAAAGGAATACTGACTTGGTCATAATCACTTCCCGCGTTGTTACGAAATCAATTTGTTACCTCAAGTATTATCTGCTTAGAATGTGTCGAACAGAGGATGTCAGATCAAGCTGCTGATATCGCTCTGCTTCACGCTATCGTCTCCAATTCAATGATGCTTGTCAGATTTGTATACTATTTTTGAATGTAGGATATGTCCTCAACCACATGCCTCTGGGGATTTGCAACGATTAATTTTTACGGACTTTAGACAAATTAGGGAGGAGAGTAACCCATAAGTATAGAAAGCTTAACATCGTTGACGGAATGCTTGTGACTTAAAAAAAGTCAGTAATTTATTATGAAGGATACGCCCCATTACACACTAATTTATTAATTTTACTTTATGCTACATAAGTTTTGGTGGGTTTTGTTTACTTGTTAGCGTTTGATCATATCGCTCCGATCTACATTCAAATGAACATGAATTCTCTCATACAACACAAAACAAGTGTCGGGAACAGGCTTGCCAGTTGAGTTGTTGGTCTCATACAGGCAAAGAGTGAAAGATTATCACCTCTATTCGCATGAAGTTGCACCGAGATATTGACGTCCATATCTTGCAGTAGACCCAGGTTGAAAATCTACCAACCCAGTACTATGTGGTTCAATGTCTTAATTAATCTAAGTTCACATACAACGATAAGCAATGTGTGCACTAATTTCACACCCACCTGTGTTCAGCAAATTATGAAAACGATCTATAAGTGAATAATTCATCCAAGATAAATGTCGGTCGGCAGACCCTGGAAAATGTAGCTGCAAAAAGACTCATGAGATAGCAGAGCTTCATACGCTTCCAACCCCCGTACGCTAGTGACCAGGAGGCATGTAGACACTAAATTTATGGTCCATCCGCTTTACCCCGTCGGATGTGTTCATGTTCAGCGGAAATAAAATGGAAGAGAGTGAGTGAAACAAACGCTTCAGTTGATAAGAGCACTGAAATCCAAGTGGGCTGAGCTACCTATATGTTATCATATAATGGATATGGAAGACCGATATCCTTAAGTGCAGGCATGCATTTGGCAACCTTATAATCGCAGAAACATATAAAGAAGGTTGTGACAAAGGTCAAGATAATTAACGAAAATAATTGAATGTGCATTTTATTGTTGGAATTCTAAGCAATATTATGAAGTTAGAAGTAAAAAATTGCAGTGTTCAAATATATAATTTCTGTAGGTTGATCGCAGTGTTTCACTCATTAAATCCGTGAAAGCATTTAATGAGTGAGTTCGACAGACAATAACTTCGGACAACTTCTCTGCTTAGCAAAATAAGTCCAGGCGAACCGGAACATCTGCAGCCCTGTAGCTTGCAGAAATAAAAACGACATTCAACGTAATCAACGTAACAAAGTGCGTCAAGGTAGCAAAATTAAAAAAACAAGCTAACGACTGGTTAATTTTTGATGTGCTAAATATTACATGGCTAAAAGAAAATCATCATATCCTAAAATGTCTAGAAATTTAAAAAAACTTACTAAAGGGACAAGCAACGGTTCTCCTCTCCTCATGTGGAATGAATTGGTGAGTAAATCGCTCTTTTCAAAATTATGTTTATCACTTATATATTGAAAAGATTCTATTTAACAGTCAGCCCATTCAGATGATAAAAGGACAGGTCTGTTTCCAATCAAAATATCAGATCTAGCTAGCACAGAGGGATTACGCTATCTAAAATCTACCAAGTGTGTGAGAGAAAAATCATTAAGTTATAAATCATGAGAAGAAAAAGAAAGGAAATAAATCATGAGTGATTCATGATTAGCAGCATGGATGTAGGGTACATGTTACAGGATTCTATCTTAGCTTCTTGTTTGGAAGTTTACATATCATCGCCATTCGCCAAAAAACGATACATTATCCGACATTTAGTCTGTAGTGTGTCGTATTTGAGGAATTTCTCATAGTTAAGCTATATTTGAGGAATGTTTGAGGATTTGAGGAGCAATAAACAAATTTGAGGAATTTGAGGAGTAATCACAGGCCTGTGCAAACCAACTAGCATCATTACTTTAAAGCGTGATCTAGACGAAATCGAGCGGAAAAGCATCTACAATTTTTGAAATTGTATCCTAGTCTTCTTCATATAATACGAGTTTGAGGGTTTTATCAAACTTTCGCTGTAAAAGTGTCGTTTTCAGGAGATTTATGAAAAATTTATCAAATCTCAACAGATGTAACCACCACGAGACATGTTTCGGCCTTTTGGGCCTCATCAGTCGTGGGTAGGTTTGAACCAGCGACGTTGGAGCTAGAGGACGTGCAGGCATGCCCTCGAAACACAAGGCCACCGGACCATCTGTTGAGAGCGTGAATTAGCCAGGAAGGCACTGCTTGCAGTTAGAGGGTATGCTTTGCACGTCCTCTAGCTCCAACGTCGCTGGTTCAAACCTACCCACGACTGATGAGGCCCAAAAGGCCGAAACATGTCTCGTGGTGGTTACATCTGTTGAGATTTGATAAATTGATCAATTGCCAGGTTACTTGTCTAAATTTATGAAAAATATTCACAGGAATAATCTCGAGCTGGAATATCCATCTTTGAACAATTCTTTAAAACAGGACGTTGCAGAAAAAGAATATACAAAATGTAAAACCATAGACGAAACCTGCATCACACAAATGACAAAGTACTATGTTTTGTCCGGTTTGTACTAAATGAATTGAAAATAAGATCAAGTAGATGAAGGAAAAGTCTCCTTCCCTCACACTGCTAAATGTGAAAAAAATACAAAATAATGATAGGAAAACAAAGACTGTAAATTACTGCCATTTATGCGTTTGTGTGGCTAAGCAGTTAAAGTTGCAAAATCATGATTTGAAGCTTATACGTTCACTTACATTCAGTTAAATGATTCATTCGATAGACATACTGCCAGAAGTTTCTATTTTAGACACAATTAGACAGTCAAGTTGAAAAAATTCGTGACAGGTGGTCTCCGTGGCACAGTGGTTAAGTGATCGATTGGTTAAGTGCCTAGCGATCCATTGGTCCAGAGGTCGAGCCTCGAAAGTGTCATTAGAAGTCGGCAGGAAGAGCATCCGGATAAAAGTATCACAGCGCTCCAGAAAAGGCTATGTCAGGACCGTCCAAGCCCCTAGTATGGGGGAGTATTGACGTTAAAGCTTCATATATAGGATTAATGAATATTTCTCAACAAGTCAAATATCATCATTTTCTTTGCTCTCTCTATCAATCACTTAACGGTTATTAAAAATATTGAAACTGTTGTCCCATTTTGCAAATTTCATTTACAAACATCAATTTTCTTCTTGCGAAACATCATCAAATTGCCTTGACATAATGAAATTCTCTGTAATGCAGCTTGATGTGGAAGGTGACTCAAGATCACAGGTGTAGACTTTCTACTAAATTCTCTGCCTGACTTCATCCCTTTGACTTGTATCTTCAATGACCTTGCTAGAGGACATCAACATTCCTTTCCATATTGACAGCTCAATCCTTACCACGATGATGACGGAAATGGGATAACATTCAACATCTCACATTCTTATCATTTAGACGAATATCCTGTAACTGATTAACTAAATCCTTTCAAACAAGCAAAGAAAGAACAGGAATTGCGTGGTCTCGAGATTCTTACATTTTCTTGCAGTCTCTGACGACCAGAAACCAGCCTCTCTTGTTGATCACTTTTATTTCAACTTCTGTACGTCTTCCTTCGCTTTCTAATGACGAGGTTGCAGCCGGATGATAACATCCGTGATGATTTATGGCTCAATTTGTATAGAAATGAAATTATAACAAACGGCTCGCAACGGTAGCCAGGGATAACTATTTACTTCACAATGTCATTCATTATTGTTGACAGTTCTCCGACTTATCATCATTTGTTTGTTTGCTGGTTGAGAATTCACATTTCCGCCATACACCCTGCCTTGATGAATAACTTGTTCTGATATCGAGCGTCTTGGCAATACTACAATATCTGAGATAAATAAGAAATATTCAAAGGGACCGTTCAGAAAGTCGATTTTATTAAGATCTTTGATATGCCTCCGATATGGTATGAACGTCATATCGCATCAATTCGTATCATAATATTATCCGATCGTAGATTTGAATGCCATCAAACATATAAACCAATATCAAGTATCATATAAAAGAAATGCAACAAGACACAAAATGAATATAAATTGAGTTGAAATACAATTACTTACATCAACGCTTCTTCACATACTGTACTCTACTTACAAAATCAAAGGTCAATTACATATGTCCAGGATTCGTGTATTAGAAATAGACGGGTGCGTAGTTCCTGTCTCTGTTGCAATATTGAGAAATGTTATCTTAGTCTTGTTTAGCAGATGTGTAATTCTAAATTGATGGATTATAGCGATTTTCAATTTATTGCAACGCTTCAAGTTTGGATTGTGAATGCTAGACATTGTTGCACATCGATTATTAAGAACACTACTTCAGATAAAATTCCCGAAGAAATAACCACCATCGGTTTTTTTATATAACTGAATTGAATATACTCCAACATGAACGACCGTTTAATTAATTGTTTTAATTACACTTCCAACCTAATTGCAGTTCTACAGGAGTGCCTACGGATCATTTGTATCCATGAAAAATTACCTGTTTTCGGCAATAATCGACAATTAATTGAATCAGTCTGTTATATAATTTATTTTCACAATCGTAAGAGTTTCCATACCTTTTTAGTAATTTTTGTAATAGCCACACTTTTTGTCATGAACATTTTTGGTTCATTGATTTTAGTATGACGAAATCATACACGTGATATTATACACTCAGTTGAATCACTAAATTGTTTTCATTGGAATAAATACTGAACTAGATGATCTACTGATGTCAAAGTTACTTACAATTTCATGCGGATGCTTGATTATTAACCAATTTAGACGCTAAGACTGAATTATATCTTCATATTTCATAGCGAAAGAATTGTCTCAGTAGTATAAAAGGAATAAGACGTGTATTTCAGATAATGAAGAAATATTATGTTCTGAGTAGTTTGATACTTAAATTAGAATACACCGTTGAGCTTACGATTTGACATCGGACATGACCTACAGTCAATATCTGTCTCAAATTCGATCGCACATCAATCAATTGGTGAATGTATTTTAAAAAAACCCACCTATTAAAAATGCCCATGGGTTTTTTTTAATTTTTTTAAATAGGGGTGGGTTTTTTACCCACACTGAGTGAACCTTTCACTAGCAACGCGGTTCGCTCATGAAAAATAATTGACATGAACACGTCCCACATAAAATGATCAACTTTTGCCTAAATCATTGAAACCACAGAATTAAATATTTTGTTTATCTGCTTCTGTGATTGAAACTGATTCAATTCTCTTTCGAAAAATATAATACTGCTTTACAACGCTTTCACACAAGTTATATTGATTGAAATGAACTTAAGCTAACATAGACGTTGACTTACACTCATGCACTTACATTTGCACATGCATAGTAGTGTTTTTACAATACAAATTACTTACCTTTATCAGTGGAATTTTTTTATAATTGAAGGAGGTCTCAAAGACAAAAATACTCTGCGCGTAAGTTAGATATTGATTTTATTTATTCCAATTGCCATCAATTACATAACCCAAACGTTTTGGAGATCGTGTAGTACTAAAGTTACAAAATGCATTGACTGCATCACATTGCTATGCGTAGCGATACATTACTCGTAATCTTGAACTAAGGTTTGTCGGCTTGCTTATTCACCGGGAGTAGTGACATGAAATCATTTTACCCATTCAACGTGAATGGTACCTGGAATTCCAATTCCAATCAATCTTCCACCTAAAAATACATTGTTTATCAAATGTCTGGCGCGAAGTTATGAAAGCCAAGTTTAGCCGAGTTATAGGATATAAGGAACATTAGAAAAATGACTCACCACGATCATGACGACGATGTGAATGCCGTCGAGATGACCGCCGATCGTGTCGATTGGCTGTGCGATGACTCCTTTTCATTCCTGGACAGTAATTCTCCTCACCAGTAGCCACGGTGGGAGTAGTCCGAGCAGAAGAAACGGAACCACTTCGTCTACAAAGCAAGCGCGATAATCGTTCATCTCTGATTGTGTATTTAAGTATATATGTAACCAAGTCATCCATACATCAATCCTAATATTGATGAGTGACAAGAAGGAAGATTAACCAAATTTCTATGCATAAGATGTGTTTGAAGGGCTCAATTCGAAACTCAAACTACCCAATTTGTAACTTGCTTTACAACTGCGCCGGAGTACTCGTCTGAAAGGCCGACTAAAAAGTTAGATCGAGTCATCTTCATATGTAAGTTGCAAGGCACTTCTGAGCAGGAGTATTGCATATTTCATCACGATACCTGTTAGCGGTTTGCACCGGGTGATGAAAGTTCCCCCTTTTCATACTATTCATGCCAATAGAGAGGGAATGCTAGCCAGTGTTCGTAGTCCGTCAGCTCAAATTTTCGGTCCACGGTTTTGGATAAGGCCTATGTACTTTCGTAGATGCGCATTTATGCTAGTCTTTCATTACAGTGCATAACGGTTCTCATTTTACGAGTAAGATACATGTACATGTGAGTGAGGAGGAATGAGACAAAGTAATTATGTCAATAATTTATCAACAACAACAAATCATTGATGCGTATAACTATAAAACAATAACCAGAGAGTCTTCAAACAGATTCCTGGCTTTATCATATTCAGGCGAAAATACATGTGACTGATGACTACCAATGTAGGACGATTTCATTATCCTATAATCCTCTTCAAGCACCAAAATTCAATAGTTTTCAACCAAGATAGAAATTAAGAGAAATAGAAATTCAAGACAAGCTGCTAATATTTTCATAATACAAAAATACCAGCAGCTTGGATTATAATTTCTATCTTGATTGAGAACGATTTCATTATCGGTTCACAGTGGTACAGGAGCTACTTTTTCTGGCGTTTTTTCTCGAACGCAGAATGAAATTTCCAGCGCTTTTCTTTTGAACACAGATTCTGCAGCCTTCATTCATACCCTATCTTGTTGTTCTTTCAACTTGCCTTGCTGCCTCTTGAAATTAGTCAGCTACTCTTCATCTTGCGGCACCTTCTCCTGTAACTGTCGCATAAGCTTTATGCGTGAATAACGCTCCTCTTCCCTCGTTTCTACAGATTGTTTCATAAAAAATGGATCACCCTTAAACATGGCCTTAACTTCAACTTTGTCTAACTCCGCCAAACTTGAACGAATTTCTCTGAAATTTGGAAGATATGTCAGTTATACTTACTAATATCATTGTTGGAAATTTCAAGCATGAATATTGAGTTGTTTTCCTGTTATAGATAAAAAAGTAGTAGATAATTTGATCTTCATTTAGCAATGTTACACAAAATCATACCTCACTCTTATAAAATTACATTTGTTTCCTTTGTTATGTAATATGTTGTTCTACAAGCCAAAAGCATCAAAGCAAAACAAAAATAAGAAAATCGGTCAATCAGAGCCATTATAGCACCATTATTCATCCAACACTAATGTAACTGCTACATGTGATTAACTGGACTTCATGTTCCATAGCTTCCTGACTTCGTTGCGGGTGGTGTTGCAGCACTCCTGATTGCTTTCAGCTAGAAATCTATCTGTTACCGGTTTGAAAACAATACAAAGCACAAATGAACAATACGCATCGCATTCACAACAGGCAAAGTGTCAGCCTTGCTAGAATAGAGGTTTTTTTTGCAAAGCTACAAGCAAGCGACAAAATGTCCTTACACAAATGTGCATCGATGGCATAATGATGATTTCGACTCTGTCGTAAAGAGGGCGCTGCCGTCCACGCAAAAATCCAAAACGTAGAGACCACCTTTTTTGAATTGTTTAAGTTGATCCATAAAACCAGTAAATCTCTCTTAACTGAGATGGCTGCACTAAACTCGTCTATTTTCTAAGTCCACTATTCGTAGAAGACTGGTTGTTCGTAGTGAGCCATCGACTTGGTTATTTATGGATGATAATGTTACGTGTCACAGGAGTAGTAGAGTCAACTTTATGCAAGTCCTCAATTAGGGCGACCTTATCTTGCCAGCTCGTTCTCCTAATCTGATTCCAAATAGAAAATGCATGGAGTATTCTAAAACGTAATGTTCGTCGTTCACTGCTACCTACAGATGGCGTATCACAACTTACGTCACTGTTAAAAAGAGAGTGGAGAAAGTTAGATCAGTCAAAAATCAACGATATCATCGAATCAATGTCTAGACGAATTGGTAATGTCATTGACAATAAGGGTAGGGCCACAAAATATTAGCTTCTTAAGAACCGTTACTGTATCATAGCTTATCAGATTATATAAGGACATTTAAATATATTAGGGACATGAAATAACATGAAAAATGCTTTCTGTATCATACTTATGTTTTATTTAGTCAAATTTTAGGATGATCCACTTTTTATGAAACGGACTGTATATATTTTTCTTTCAGTTTCAGATTCTCCTGCAATTATATGAATTTTTGATTGGTCTTTTTCTCTGTTGCCACTTGTTTAAATAATTAATTTTCTAATTCGTTTCTTCTGCTGCAATGGGATTCTTTTCTTCTTGCAATTTTCTTTTAATGCCGACAGGCGACATGCGCTTGAAGACAGAAATCCTTTAAATACTTCGTCGACGGCAAAGTCGCTGCACCCAAATTCTTCACTCGTGAACAAGACTGAGTGACTATCAAAGCTCAGAATCATAGAGTAGGGATATACAGGTATAGTGTCGACTCAAAAAGTATCTGTATACAGTGATAATTTTTATATCAAAAGATTCATTTTTTGCGGAGATTACGTTCCCGTTGTCCAAAAAATTATTTGACCACTTTTGAAAAAAGTCAAAATTTGCCAATTTACATACTACCGAGATGACTCTCCTATATAAGTAGTATGAAACAAGTTGGATATCAAAAGGAATGAATATTTGCTAATAATCATCACAACTAAGCGGAAATTAAGCTGATTATCAAGGGAATTTCATGAACCACATTATAATGCAACTTCACGGAAAAGTTTAGTCCAATTGTGCTTCTTGGATGAAATCTCAAGTTTCTAATTCAATTTTCACCGGCATGATTTTATGATTCGATCACTAAATTGATGCTTCATTTCTTGAATCTGAATAGTGATGTGGACCCATTTACATCTTTCAAAGTTAAGTGAAGTCACTGTCTTTGATAATGTGATTTTCTGCCAGTAGCAGGTTGCCTGTGATATGATCACGCTAGAGAAAATACTCCTGAGGTTGAGCATGAAAGTAATAGGAAACCATCGAATTGAAAATTCAGCAAACATTAAATCTCCAAGGCTGACATCAGAATCTGTGAAACACCATCATTCCTTCTGCATTACAGTCATGATCACTTAATTCCGTTGCACTTTCTGCAAAACTGCAAAAATTTGTATATCTCACATTTGGTGACAATACCACCTATACCTCCCTCGAGTTCATTTAATAAAATCGAAAGCGTTTACACATTGGGGATTTAATAAATGCGGAGTTACCACTCTACCTAATATACCTACTCTATGCTCTGAATGTTCTGGAGTCCAGCAGATTTCTCTTTTTTGTGATTATATCACTTAGGTTTGAATGTATACGCCCAACCTCGGCGTTGCCATGCAGAAGCACCACCACGGCCATCACAATCTTCAAAAGCAAAGGGCTGCTTTGGCTTTGGTGTGATGGGGATTTTCCCCTACTTCAGAAACTCAGAAGACATGAACATTAATTTGTACCGGTTCTACAAATAACTAAGTATATCTGTACAAATTCTTTGACGAAACTTTCAGAAATAGCCTTGTTCCACGAAAAAAAATAATTATTATGTGAAGTCATCTTCCTGATTTTCTGTTAGGCAACACCGTAAGGTTGCATTGAAATAGCAGCTGTCACAACACAACTGTTTAAAAATTTTCGGGTCGAGTCAATTTTTTCGAGCATTCGGGCCAGACTGCGAACAAGGATGCTAAGGAATGGATACCATGCCTGTATTGTAATATAATAAAGTGCCCGACGTTTTATCATCGACTCAATCATCAGCAAAGGAAATTAATTTACAATCACATGGTGTTGAGTGCAGGTCTAAGGCGATGAACTTCACTCGCCTCCACCCAGCGCTGAAGAGTGCCACTCATTATATTGCTGTATAAAATTGTCCAGGAAATGTTATTGATTGACACTTGATTATGAGCTGGATGTTGTAGACTGTGGAGTCAGTCCACGAGAAATGTTCTCTAAGGCTTTTAATGAATTCTTACGAGTTTATGCGGCTGTGCTCTAATTCTATATTGACTACTAGTGATACACAACTTATTAAAAGGAAGTTCAGTGGCAGTGGATATCCTATTTTCTTTATCAAATCTGCTTGTGATGAAGTTTTCCTAAATGGTCCGAAATTAAGAGTGAACTCAAATAACAATTGTCGTAACTGCACCGATAAATGGTGTTCACGGATGGTAACAGATTTAGCATACTCGGATGGTTTTCCATTTCATTTATCGGTACTCTTTTAGCGTCGTGAGAAGAATTGACAGTGTTCTGAGGATATTGAGTAACATTTAGTTGTTGATAAATTTATCAGTATCTTTACAGCGTCTTTAGGGAAGGGGAAGGGGGTCAACAAATCGCTGATAAATGAATGTACGTTTGTCTAAGTTCGTGGATCGCACACTCCTCTGTAATTTATCCATCGTGCTGTAGGTGGAACTGCGTCACATCTTGGTCACAGCTTTCCCTATGTGTTTACCTTTTTCTCCAAATATTTGCCGTTAACAAGTTATCTGTTTCACATAATTGTCTACTGATTGGTGTCAAATCTTTCCTGAGAGAAGCTTGATTCCATGTGAGCCTATAATTAACACTGCCAAAATAGCAGTCAAGTCACATATTAGAGGGATCGAACGTGCGATGTCGAAGACATGGAACTAAATGAACTGATTCGATCTAGTAAAGCCATAAACCAGGCGATGCAGCCCCCATGGCGAATTTGGAGATGATAATGATCATTTTAGTCAAAAGCCAAGATAATTGGCCAAACATTCTACTTTTCATTTCTGAAGCAATCGTCTTGAAATAGAGAAGTAAAACACATGTTCACACAATGGATTATTCCCCCAAAACTTCACAGGCCTGTCCGCCATAATCATTATATATGAGCTAGTCATCTTCAGACTAGATGAATTCCGGATTTTAGTCAATATTCCAACATGCAGTTCTTGGTCGAAATCCCGCTCTGCGCGCGCATATCTCACGTATATGTTTTTTATATTGAACTATTTGAGCAATATTTGACTGTCACATTCTTCGATTCATTTTGAGCAGATATCACTCACTGCACGATTTGCCAGTAATACTACTTTCTATTTTGTGTTAGATGTTTCATGAGTAGATATTTCATTTTTTGAGTCGAACTGTAAATATAGACCTATATTTTTACACGAATTTTGATTAATATATCGCTCTTTCGATTTTATGGGCAAGATAATTATATGAAGGGCCTTGATTAATAGAAAACATCAACGGTTCGAATATTTTTAATATCGTTGCTTATTTTCTCTGTATTTATCATCACTAGAAATGCAAGGTAATATAATTGCGTCTGGTATTATTTGGTTCAGCAAGTTTGAAAGCTGAAGGGTCTTTTGATATGATACTCACGGCATTATATTTTCATTATCGACTGGTCATTTACTGATTTACTATGAGTGGACTCTAATAATAATAATAATAAGTTCATTTCTTTGCCCTTTGTTAGCGATTCTAATTGCAGACAGTTGAATAGTTTTGTTCGCCGCACTGGTCAGTCGGATAACTTGAAGCTGGTCTTCAAATCGAAATCCGCATGTATTGTGCGCCGGCCGAAAACAATTAAGAACTGAGATGTCTCTAATCTCTAACTCTGTAAATCCTAAGGTTCAATATTTGGTCAGATGAAGATTATTGTTTAGCTCATCACCTGTGATATTCGCAATGAAAAGTGTGTGAGGGAATCAAAGAGACAAATACGTGTTCGCCTTAGAGAGCATTGCTAGCGGACTAATTCAACATCTAGCTCTTCATAATTAGGCGTCAATCAATAACATTTCTTGGACAATTTTACACAGCAATATAATGAATGACAGTCTTCGAAGCAGGGTGGAGGCGAGTGAAATTTCGGTCGAGAAAAATTAACTCATAGTTTGTTTTATCATAATCTCCACTCCACTTTCAAGGAATTTCTTAGTTTCTTCCGTTCATGAACGAAACATTCGTGATTTAAAGGATGGAAACTCACACCTGAGATCTCAAAGTCATTCGAAAGTGAAATGCGAAGAATTTAAGATCTCTACTAGAAACCATTAGGAAAATCTTCTCTAGCATTATCTCTTCCAATAACGTCATCAGAATTTTAATATCCGACATCACGTTCGACGGCATATCTCGAAGCCATCAAACAGGAAGATCTTCACACATCTTTAATTAAATCATTAGAATTAGTTAGAGTTCTCTTAATTAATAAAAATCTATTTAAGGCTTCATATCCTTTAGGACACTTCATATCTTTCCATATCCTTATAGGACACTTCATATCTTTTCATATCCTTATAGGACACTTTTTAAGTCAATCACCATCAGGCACAGAATTAAACACGTTGTCTCTTCTTCTGCTTGACTACAAAGGAAGCATTGGAACATGTAGCGCTAATGAAATGGCACAATCTGCTGACATAACATAGAAATCGAACAATAGCCAGGCAGTTCAGCACTAAACATGCTACATTGTGCGAAGTTTCAGTGACTGTTATGAACCGGATAACACAGCAAAGAGACACAGTCGATGTCAAGTTCTACAGAGATATGTGTGAACATTTTTTTAATGATCGCAAGGACCAAAATTATCGAGAAAACTTTTGCGCAATGATCTGAATTCTTCGAATCTAAAGGAATTGTGGCGATCGGAGCATTTTGAGTGAATTCACAGCAATCCGCAAGCGACGCAAGACTATTTTTCCTACCTCTGTAAGGCATTAAATTTGTCCACTTTTTGTCCAATTATTAAGTTCCTGTGTGTGCCATCAGGTGGTATAGCAATTTTAGACATCGGTACCTCAAATAAGCCTACACCTAAATAAGCCACTGAAGTGCCTTTTTGAATTGATACTACATTTTTTAATAAAATAACGCCAAAAAAGAAATATGAATGCAGCATCGGCATTATATGACAGAGAGGAATTTCCCTTCTCACCTGTGCCAAGTGACACGCATACATTGTGGCTAGGAGCTTGGCATCGTCATCTTTTGGTCGTGTTGTCAGATCTTCATTGAAAGTCAGCGGGAAATGTATCCTGAATCTAAACTGATTGCCAGAACAACCAACAAGAATAATATGATCATGCAAAGACTATAAAAGTCTCCGGTAGGGAACCTTTGGCGACAAGATTTCATTATATCAACTCATATCATGTCGGTTCCATTGTACGCTCGTTATCATATGAGGAAAGTTTGATTCCTGCTTGTGGCTGGATTCCTACACGCCTCTCCTTTTTACTTGACTATCTTTTGACTATCTTTCATTATTTCTATGGTCAACCACGAATCGCATCATTCACTTTGATTGCTCTCGCCATTACTGGTGCCATTTCAATGTCCGATCTAATCATTCATCGATTTAGCAGGAGAAATATTCGACATTCTCAACACCGGCAACTACTAGGATTCTACATACACTGCATGTCTTTGCTGCTTGTGTGCAACCGTAATCTCTGATTCATTGACAATAGAAAAGGCTGCCAAATACATGCATCAAAAATTGTGGAAAGGATTTGTAAAGTCTTCAACTTCTTCTATAGTGTTCACAGATGCAGAGTTTTGATCTTGTCAGATTGTTTTAACACGAGAGGAGACATAAGCTTGTTGGCGAGGATACACGGAATCCAACAAAGTGTACCTAAGAAGGGTGTACGATCTTTCGGAAATCAGGGACAATTTGGCCACCCTGTATCCAACGCGTGTTTCCGTATGCCTAGATGCAATATGACATCCTGACGACGAATGAATGCTATCTATAAATGCCACAACATGGACTATGAAATCGCGGTGAATCTTCGACATGACCTTCAAGCTTCATCCCAACAAGGCACGCAACAATTGAAATAGAAGAAACGATCCAAGAGCGGACCGGGACTCCAAGATATACTAAATTTATGAAATGTATGAACTGATAACAAAATCCCAGTCCTTCGTCTACACGCATTTAGTCATGGCAACAAAGTAGAGCCTTTAAGACGATGAGTATACACCAAACCAAAAAATGAATGTCGCACTTTGAATTGCATTTTGTCGATTACATGTGACATCACATCTTGATATCATTTCTATGCAGCCTTATTCAATGCCAAAACAAAAAGCAATCCAAGATAGCTATCTATGAATAATCAGCTTTGCTAGTATAAGATTTGAATCTTTCATGCAATTTGATATTACTTACTGTTAATCAAAGTAGACGACTACTGAAGCTGGCATTATAAAATGAAGTTAGATTTTAATGAACATCAGAAGCAGAAAAGAGCATGCACTAGAGGCCTGGTGGTCGTGTCGTCAGCAGATATTGTCTTGCAGATATGGGTTCATCCTGACTGTGATGATGTCGACTCTTCGCTAAAGTAGGTCGGGGTGTCAAAGGGAATGTATTACTGACATTGCCAAGTTGCTCAAAGTAAGTCGAAGGTCCTTACAGCGATGGAGAAGAAGACATTTGCACAACGACATAATCAACAGAACATCAACAGGAAGAAGACTCAAAACCAGCACAAGAAGCCCCCCCGCCCCCCCCCCCCCCCCCCCCCCCCCCCCCCCCCCCCAAGAACGACCCCTCCCAACCCCCCCCCCCCCCCCCCCCCCACCCCCCCAACCCCCCGCCCCCCCCCACACCACCGAAAAACCCCACCCCCCGCCCCCCCCCCCCCCCCCCCCCCCCAACCGCTTGCTATTACGACCGACATAGAAGAATAGGTTTTATTCCGTCGGAGATTTGCTGAAGTTGTGGCAAGAAGGTGTCACTGCACAGACAGTGTACAATACACATTTCTTTCAATTTGAGAAAAGGTGTCCTTTTACTGCTCCTCTTCATTCAACTACTCACACGAAGTGAAGGGAGAGCTTGACCATGAAAAGAAAAATTTCCAGAAGATATTCCATCGAAAATCTTGCTGAACTGAATAAAATTGTCTCAGAGGAGTGGGATGCTATTTCACATGAGACGATTGACTATTTAATATTAAGTTGGCCTCGAAGAATGTGGATTGTCATTTCTGTGAGAGGCGGTCCTACACGTTATTGACTTTTCTGAGCATCTGTAATTTTGAAAACGATATTTTATGTTTTACTTCTACCCCAATTGTTTTGAAGCAAATAGAATACAAATATAGCACTCGTACTGATGTGAATATAGACACACTAGCTTTATCTTATTTGAATCGATGGAAATCAGGTGCGACATTCATTTTTTGGGTTAATGTACAATTAATGATAGCTCGTCAGTGTCGGATCATAGGATTTCATACACTTCGCTTCGGCAATCCTGGTGAGAACATGGACGCTGAAGCGATATCTAAATTCAATAATAAAATCTTCCTAACTAAGGGTCAAATTATCATGAAAACAGACAACATCATCCGGAGATGGCACTGTTATTGTCTCTTTAGTAAATTAATTCAAATAAATTAAAGAATAACGGATTTTCAACAAAGTTCCATAGAAAACGACAAGAAGTTACAGATGAATAAGAGAAACCAAGTATTCCTTAAACTTGACTTTATTGGCGATGCTTCCACTCGTCAATTGCGGAAATTAATCAATAAATACGATTTGCAATTATCTACTGTAAATAAACCAGTTGGAAAAACCATTAGCAATTTGAATAGTTATAGGGCTACTAATAATCAATGTCAGTGAAA
Organism: Prostheceraeus crozeri; assembly: GCA_907163375.1. Lineage (NCBI taxonomy): Eukaryota > Metazoa > Platyhelminthes > Polycladida > Euryleptidae > Prostheceraeus > Prostheceraeus crozeri. The sequence goes on along the minus strand of CAJQUW010004133.1, from coordinate 231,718 downwards.
TATTTGTCTCCAACTGCCGAGTAAATGTCATTGTTCCACGCGTTATGTGCCACACACGTGATGAATACTACATCGGCTCCACAAATCGCCAGTTTGCAGAAAATCGAGGAAATGTTGTAAAAAGAGACAATAGCAGTGCCATCTCGGATCATGTTGTCCAATTTCATAATTTGACTCATAAATTGGTAAAAAAAAAGCAGGTAGAGCTTACTTCTTTGACATACACAAGTCAATTAATCAATTGGACATTGATTACGTGCTTAAATATTCATCGCTATTTTCTTATAATCTATTAAATACAGATACCAATTTTCGTGAACTGCTGATTTTCGAGAAGGATATGATATTCTCGAATCTTAATACAAACTCATTGATGAAAAATTCACTGTCTCGACAACAGTCGGTCAGAAAGCGCATCAGATGAATCCATGTTCTTTCATCAAAGTCTTCATTTTGGCCAAAAATCATTTCATCAGATAAAAAGACTCAAAGGAAGAAATCTGCTAACTTCGTCTCATGGAGACGAAGAAAGCATATTAGCATATGAACAATGCATATGCTTTAATATTGGAAAGGGTTTGGTAGATGTGACAATGCAAAGAAACAAACTCTTTGATGAATTTCCTAATGGAAGAAACCTTTGAATTCATTTCTATCTCCCTTAAAACCATAAGTAAGTAGGAGGTCAAGTACTTAATTATTGAAGTCATCATCTTTATCAAGATTATTTGATAAATTCATTAAATGTAAATTTACATAGACACATTCATCGTTATGTAACGCCAACAACGTCAACATCTCTGATAGCTCGGAAATGAAGCCGAGAGATAATGAAGAGATAATTCAGACTTTTCAGTGAATATGAGTAATAATGCTAAGAACATATTCTCGCTACATTCGCGATGTTGATAAGAATATTACTAAGAAATGTCGTCCAACAGAACGCATCATCTACAGTCTGAAATTAGTCAAATAAAAGACCTCCTCATGGAATTCAAGAAATAATCCATTGTCACTTAATAGCTAGAAGAATTCAAAATGAGGCAGTTATCACAGCCAATTAGTGAGAACGAGACACGCAAAATTTATCACACTACTGACTGAATTTCAGAAATTTTAAATTTTATTTAAACTTATTCTTTATTATTTAAATTAATTAATGCTCATCATTATTAAATTAATGAAAGTTCATTTTCTGACTGAGTATTTTGCAACGAATTCTAAACAATTGGATGACAGAAGTATGACATCACTATTAATAATAGAATAGGTTACTTTAAGAAATTATCGATTCCAATTGTACATTGACATGTTTTTCTTTGCAATTAAAATACCGGGGGTCAAAGTAAACGATAAAAACAAAGCAAATAAAAGTGCAGGCAAGATAATGAACTTGTAGTATCAATTAAGAAGGCAACAACAACGTAACTAGAAGATGTTGGTAATATGTAGATTATGGATTCTATGACTCTTGCATGACCATTATGGGAAAAGTCAGGTTAGTGCACTTCGAATGAACAATAATATACAATAGAAACAATAAATACTTAATAAGTGTAGCCCTGAAAAGGGCTGTTGAAAGCGTTCACGCCGGTCATCGGGTAATATAAAAGAAAGAAATAATACTTAGATGGCGTACCGAACAATAAAACATATTTACAATCTTTATACAAGACATACCAGAAAAGAATAAACATAGAAGGGGTTCATCAGCAAAATGACCAGCTAGGTCGGGTTTCGGGTCAACATTCATTGTTCATTCGGTTCATTGTTCAATGTCAAGTAATTTTGACAGTCAAGAAAGAATTTAGTTGAGATTGCTCCTGGAATTACAGACCGTTTCAAAAGTAATTGCACAAAAAAGCTAGGCCATTTTCAAATGAAATTTTCGTGTTGAAGTCCTGGATCAATTCTGATAAACGATATACCATATGAAACCTTATGTTCCATAGATTGTTTTGACATATATTTCGTTTTCATATTAAGCTTTCAGATGATATATTGTTTTTCGAATTCGGACATCAATTTGTGCAATTTCATTCAACTTATACTTTTACCTAATTTTACGCCACTTTCGCGTTAACAGTGTTCGACAACGGTCAACTGCACACAACTTATCAACTTCTGTTGTATTAACGCTGGTGCTTTCGAGTTTTTGAGTTTAAAATAATGCTGGTGTTATCAGCTCCAAAAATATGTAAGTTTTATCAAAATCGGCCCATCCGTTCACTGACAAACTTCAAATTTGTATTATTCCCATAGTCAGCTAGTGTGTGAGTCATCATTTCCCTCACTTTGAGGTCAGAAGAAATTCGAATCTCGGATCAGACAAGGGCTTGTCTCGTCTGTGCACCTGTTCACAGCAAACAATATCATTTCCTTCACGCCGTTGGAATGCTGACACTTGCGTTGAGTCCGATTAATGGAGCAGCTCATCAATGATGAAAAGGAGAATGAGTGACACGTGGGCCAACATGATATTGATATCTCAAATAGCATCGTGAAAGTAACAAAGCAGACAATCACTAATTACTTCATACAATTAGGCAAACCACATCACAATGTTTCCTGAACCAAGCGTCTCAACTGACCAAGTAAATAAGTCTATTGATCGATTATCAGCATGCGATTAAATTTGATGAGAATATACAAAAGATATAAGAATATTTTGTGCTGTGCAACGATTTATGAAACGGTCTGTATGCAGGGGAGACACCTCGAATGCCTGAAGAGCGTCTCAAGGAGCACAGACGGGCTGTGAGCAATTTATCGACTTTCTCCGACATTGCACAGCACGTCCATCAGCAGGGACACAGTATGGATTGGGATGGGGCTAGGAGGTTGGATAGGGAGAACAATTATTTTAAAAGAGGCTTGGCATACCAGACAGAGGGGTGGAGGGAATCGATTCTTCCACTCGCTGCACTGTGCCTGGGATGGAGTTTTTCTGACCTTGTATATATATCCTCGTTTTATAATCTCACAACTTTTTTTAAGCTGTGTATAATTTTTTTCAATTTAATTTATTTTTCTGTATATTTTTTTCCATTTATTCATTCACTTATTTTATTTGAGTTTCTTTTTCGTTTTGTTTCGCATATCTTAGGCACTTTTTATGTGGCGGCTTTTTCTATGAGCTTTATATCTTGTTCCGGGTAAGTACTTCAGTGTGGAGAACTGTCAGTCATCTTGTTGTCAATTGTTGGTTGCCTATGTCTCAATTGTCTATTGTTCAGCTTTCATGCCTGTCGCGATCAGTGTGTGCAAGTATTCATCTAGTGTCTGATTGGTCGGCTGTGTTGATTGCTGTGGTATATCTGATTCCAAGTGTCTTTACAAACCGTCTTCGTCAATTTGTCGTGAACATGGCTAGTGGACGCTAGCTGAAAACGTTCGACAGTATTAATGCGATGAATACAAAATATCACTTGAATCTGGGTCCTTCGCTATTCAAATTTGGTTGGGTCTGAATCACCATTATCCCAGCTTCAGAGCCTGGTATGGATAGCTTTGAGTGCAGATATCAGACACTATACAGTATAAAGGAGTAGAACGGACGCGACCACTAAAATAACACTACACCGTTCTAAGTCGTTGCTGGCATGCACAGTACATACAGAATAGCGACTTCCTATGACTTGAAAAATGCTGCGGTACATTTTCCTGTACGTCTTATCTTTACTTACTGATACATTAAATTTAGCACGGGACATCTCACGAAAGTGTTCCAGCAATGCACCGTCACTTGATGAACATAATACACAACACTTCGTTTTTGGGCATTTCTCTTGAAAAATGTAAATAGAGCCTATCACAATACAGTATGCAACAACTTATGACAAAATATTTCAAAATTTTGATTCTTCTTTCAATATTTACCAAGACCGGTATCATCAGAAAACAGCTGGCTTCCATTCTAGCAGGTAATAATTGCTACTGAATAAGGGATGAATGCTTAAGACAAGAAGTTGCGACGCTCAAACTAGCATAATTCTATAGCTCAATATTAAATTGTGTTTATCAACATGCTACTACTCAATTCACAAATTAGTAGCCAAAGTAATTTTAATACTTATGAATAGAAAATTAATTTCATTTCAACCATCGCTCACCTGTGATTGCCTCGAAAGTCTACATGATGAGTGGCATGATGAGGATATCCGGCGTACACCACTCCTCCACCTTGCTGCTTGATAGAAGGGCAGACTTCCAATCGACTTGAACTGATTAATTCAGAGCCTTCGGAGTCGACTGTTGTGCCTGCTTCGCCCTGCCTCCCTGTTCCGCTGTTCAATTCAACAGCCGGAGGAGGAAAGAAACCGAGATCCCACCAAGAGAAAGCGATCGGGGAGCGACTGTTCGGTGAGGCCACGAGGGAATGGGAGGATGGAGCAGATGCGGAATAACCGGAGTTCGCTCGACGTGTGCATCCGCCAATTATTCTATGTGATGTAAAGAAAATATGCAAAGGTTAGTAGGAGACTGAGAGAACGAAGATTTATTGGAGATACAAAACTCACCGTGACCACAAGCATTTCCAATTGGTGAAAACACGTTTGTCAAACACGAGGCTAGTCAAGCACAAGTTCATGGCGAAGTAACTGATGACGTAAAGTAAAAGAAGGCCAGCATTGGGTCTTACATCAATCTGACAACCGTTACTCTCTATCCCTGAGTCCATCGGTGAGTATAAACCCGTCTCAAACGCTGATACGGCACCTGACGCTTCCAACTGGTGGCGCATTTCGCATCTGAAACAAAATAGTCAGCGTGGTAATTTGGCGACAATCCTGACCGTTAAATGTGTTCAATAGGTCCTCGGGAACACAAGAGCATTACATTTCTACAATTGGCTGCTTTTTGTCGGTGCTCATGTAGAAGATTTAAATTCATCATGCACCTTGCATGTAATTCAAATGACAAAACACAAATAGAAGTTTTTGTGTATGACTTTTATTTACTCATCCCTGCCTCAACCAAGGCACGAATTCATGCTAGCAAGCTGGAAGTGGGGCAGCCTTCACATACGACTCTAGTTAGGTTTGGATTAGGAACCTCTAATGAAAGCAGTGGTACCTCCCGAGGCTGACAGACTCGAACCCTGGACCCTCTGCACTTCCATGCCGAAGGGCGGCCCTCAACCAACTAAGCTATCCTACCACCTAAACGATGTGGTAGAGTGTAGGTAGAAAGTGGTGATGTAAGTTTTCAATTTTCACTTATTGGATTCTGATAGATGTTGATGTCTACTGACTATTATGATTAGTGTTGAATATTATGATAAATTAACAATTAATTTTTAGATCTCACAATGTCGTTCATCAGACGTTAAAGATTGCATATTTATCTATTTCAATGTTTTATATTGTGGTCTTACAATGTGGATTACAACAATGTGGTCTCCGTGCCACAGTGGTTAAGTGCTTGGCCCAGCGATCTTTCGGTCCAGAGGTCGAGTTCCGAAGGTGTCATTGGAAGTCAGCAGGATTATGCATCCGGACTTAAAGTACTACAGTGATTCCGAAGAGTCTGACTATGTCAGAACCTTTGATTGTAGTTGGAAAGAGCCAATGTAGAATGATGGTGGTTTTATTTTCTTTTTCTTATTTCTTACAATTAATTTCAGTTAGCATCCGTTAACTATCTTCAGGTAAAAAGGAAGGAAATATGGTCTAGCATGAAATTCAAAATTCACACCGACGTCTATGTCATAATAACATAATACTGAATACAAAAGGGGGAAGTGCTATGGAACAGGTAGTATTGGGTTACATAGTACCAATAGCATCTTAATGATGACCTGACTAGATATGAAAACAATTCTTTTTCATCTCTCTGAGTTAAGTTTTCAAAACTACAGTATGATTACCACTATCCAGGTGCTTGGAGAATCATCAAACTATCCATCAATGCAGTCAAGTCAAAGGTAATGTTGTATACAAGTGATGGAAGATTTTATTATAATGAAGATTATTTTCTACCGATATGGAATTTCAATGATTTGGTGTTCGGCATGACATACCGCATGAGCTATGACATCATTCAGTCACACATGAGTCACGTATCTTCGATGAATTTTGCGAATCGGTAGAATATTGCGAATTTTTCTTCAAGCAGCTGTGTACATTTGAAGTCTTCGTTAAAATGATGACAAAGAGAAGGTTGACTTTATTTTCTAGTTCCCAAAATAGAGAAAATCAGAGTTTTAGATCATTCCAAATCCGAACGTCACAAATTAGAGCTCAGTAAAACGAAAGACATTCAGAAAATTCAGAAAAACATTCAGAAACATTAAGTAGAACTCATACAAAGTAGCATAAGGTGGGTTTTATATATAATGACGTCTGAGGATTGACCACCAATGATAAGCAGTCTTAGAACTCAGTTGTTTTAATGTTTACTATACATTTGAAACATTGATGTCCCGGAATGATTTTATACAAAAAAACCACAGGATGAATTAATGACATATATTTCGCATGCTCTCCATCGGTGCCGCACGCAGGAATGAAATCTAGTGAACAACGTTGCTTGATACAATGCAATCGGACGGTTCAGTATATATTGAAGCTAAAAGATGATATGTTCCTGGAACACTTTACATGTACTACACTAAAATTTCCCATGGCAACTTCATTTCTTTTCCATATTGGTCATCATTGTCATGCTACTTACATCTTTGCCTTCCAGTATTACATAGTCTGCGTATAAATTGTTCCAGGAACATATCATCTCTTAGCTTCGATATCTATTGTACCGTCCAATTGCATTGCATTGTGTCAAGAAACGTTGATCACTTCTTGTTCACTAGATTTCATTCCTGCGTCCTGCACCGACAAAGAGCAGGCGAAATATATCTGCCATTAATGCATCTTGCGATTTTTAACATACAATTAAATTTTGTAAAATATGCTAGGTACGCATTTATTCTTTTAAGCAGATCTAAACAGAGCTCTCAATCAATCTTTGCATTAACTTACATACACCCCCGCAAGTTGAACGATTTAAATATGAATCAAGATTCAGTTCAAAAGATTCTTTTTCAAGATTCATCTTATAGAGAGCTCCAATATCTACAATACATCATAAGTCATCATGTCATTATTTTGTGGAAATTTGGTGTCACCTATGTGTAGGCCTATATGCGGTGTATTGAATGATTGGATTCAAGTATGGGCAAACCTGGTATGATGCTACTCTTTTACAAGCAATCTGATGCGATCGATTCTCTTATAGTGTACAACTGAAGACTATGCGTTGGTATTATTTTGACATGATGAATTTGGACAATGCCTTCTTTACTCTCTTCGCCTCCAAATCCTTTAAGCAACAGTTTTCAAGCATCTTAAATCATGCAGTTCAACTCTATCAACAGAAAGAATTGACAATGGCAATAAAATCTCTGATCTAAAATCTCATTTAATAACTAAGATGAACTGAGTAATGATCAGCATCTGATATTTTATTTACTTTTTTACTGCGTTTTCCTTTTTACCGCATTGATATTCACCTTTTTGATGTTTGTGCCCGTTAGTGCAGTTACATCTGCTAAATATGTTGCTTAAGGAAAACTGTCGGACCTTGTGATTTCCTTTTCACAAATAATTGTGATTCTCAATAAACAGGTTGCAGCAAGTCTGAAAAGTGGCCGTGCAGTTATTGCAGCAAGGGAGTCGGCGCAAACTCGATCTTCTGTGTTTCCTGCAAATTGTGGCACCATAAAAAGTGCTCCCGATTGCGATCCTTTCAATGAGTAAGGAACTTCAGCTGTGCGAGGTGCACCGATGCATCCCGCTGGTCTGATGATGATGATTCACTCAAAGTGAACGGGATCACCTTGCAAGAGGACCAAGAATCTTATTGCCTCGGAGATGTCGTGGACTCAGAGGCAGGTGCAGAAGGAGAGGTACGCACTCGCATCGCGGTTTCCTGGACAAAGTGGAAAGAATTGACCAGTCATCTTACCAACAGAGGCATTCCACTGAAGTGTAGAGCCCATGTGAATGAGATGTTTATAAGATCTGTCCTCATCTGCGTTGCGGAAACGTGGTCACTCAGCGTGAAGCTGGTCGAGCTTCTGAAGATTACTGACAGAAGAATGATGAGGCATATCGCAAAGGTCGGGTTGAAAGGTAGTTTCAAGCAAAGAAGTAGCGAGACGTTGTGACTTGCCTGAGCTTCCGGTTCGCCTGCGGCAAAGATGTCTACGCGGGTTGTCCATGGAGTCATGGATGACATCAATGAAGTGCATCACTTTATTGGCCAATGGTCGCCGACAACCAGGAGGATCTAAGAAGAGACTGACTTAGCAAGTCTGCATCCCAGAAGGCCTGGAGTCTTCAGTTGTCGGAAAACATGCTTTAGATCGTTCGAAATGGAAATGAGTCATCGCAACTTCGTGAAGCCCCGGAACCAAGAAGATGAGACGCAAAACGAGGAAGAAGTGAGAAGCAGCGGATCCGATGTTTAACTGAAGACACAAGAACCACCAACTTATCACCACATGGTCATATAACGACTGCAACTAAACTTAGACACACAAAGCAAATAAAAATAGACACTCAAGGCGACCAGGAGCAAGTTTATGTCGCAAATGATCATCGCACTCAGTGTGATTTACACGAGGCGCTTTCTCTCCACTTCGGAAGCTGAACAGCGGCATGACGTCATCAGGTAATAACAATAGCCGCTTTCTCCAGCGACTCCAAAGTCCACGACCAAGCGCATTCTATCTAAATGTAACAAAACATTGCTTTAAAGCTGCATGTCAATATAGGCAGCCCGTTTAGCAACTTGACAGTTCAATTAGGATAGTAGGGGGAAAAGGACATTAGTTGCCCTCTTAAGGGTGAAAGACGATGTCCTATATGAGCTGAATGAAAATGGAAACCGATTGAGGACTTCATTCCTTGTCAGATCTTTCTAATGGACTTTGACTGCCATGGATTTCAAAAGATAGGTTACTTAATGAAACACAGACAACCATACCGGCAAACACTTACAGAATACTTTGACGAAGACTTTTATCCCATGATGGCTGATTGATAAATATGTACAATTGAATTCCAACAGCATATGAGAAAATTCCAAAAACAACAGCAACAAAAAGCCCTGAAAAAGATGAAAACATTTTATGTCATGCAGTCATAACAAGGGATGTACGATTTCTGGTTCGCAAGAGGAGCCGCAGTTTCGGATCTGAATTGGAACCATCATTTTTCTAATACAAAGAACTGGAACTGCGGTTCCTTTATCCGCCGGAATTGAATTATTTTCGTACGGTTCTCTTCAAAGAAACGGAACAGCGATTCGGACAAGGGCGAAAGGTATGTGGGACTGAAAAGCCAACATCAGCAACCGTTCTTACCTGTAGACGTGCGACTTCTACGTAATTGAGCCACATTCACCCGACCTCCTTCACAATGAATCACTTCCAAATTCAAGTCGTGAGCTCGAGTTAACAATAGCCATTGTAAACCGAGAATTCGCAATAAAAGGAGTAAAGATGCCGTTGACGAGAAACAAAGAGGAACCAAAAATAATCCAATCCTCGCTCCGATGCTGAAATGTCCAACAAAGCAAATACCGGAAAGGGGATCTCCATCAATCTGCAGACGAAGTGATGAAGCTACGGTGAGATTAGTGATTCATAAAACATATACAGGTAAAGATCGATGCAAAACGCAGCGATGATCAGCTGACTGCGATGGGGTATTAGGTCACAGATGTAATCAACCAGTTAATGTGATATAAGCTAGCAAAATTTGCTTTTTAGTTACTTAGAATGGTATTTGTTGATACACATTCCCAAGTTTCCGGAATTGTCGTAACCGCAGAAGAAAACAGAATCTTTACCGCTGGAAGAAGCTCCAGATGGTTCCATAACCTAGTAACCCCGACATTCGAATGCAGTGGACTACACATAAGCCACATTGGTTTGGTGGCCTTCTTGTCATGATTTACTGTAAGGCTTCGAACTTTACTTATCACTTAGCTTAGCCATTGACTTTTATTCGAATTACCAACGAAAACTCCGATACATTTTTTGTCACTGGCAGCGTTAGTAGAATTTTGTTGTCATGATTTCGGATATCTTTACTCAACTTGGGTGGATGTAGGCATGTAAGTAACAAGCAGTGTCAAATGGTGCGATTCTCACTCAGACGCTTTACTGCTCGAAAAGCTTTGAACTTGTAAAATATCTTACAACTCATGAAATTGACAACGTGAAGGTAAAAGATAATTTACATATGACGTTTTAGTTACATATCACTGAAGGCTGCATAATTTACTATACTGCGGGTCTGTTGCGAAATTGTATGTAAGCACGTTAAGAAACACGATGATCTTTTAGGAAACTACCGTCGATAGATAACGAGTTTATACTTGTATGCACGAATTATAGTCAACCCATTTATGTACACGACTTCGATGGGAATAACCGCAAATTGTTTTTATAAAATGCAACGTTACTCATTTGCAGAACTTCATCATAAGCGATTTCACGATTTCACTATAGCGACGCGTCAACGACAATACCATTGCCTCATAGGCATCATTGACACTGTCATATGGAAACGAAACAAATTTATGAAGTCATGAATGTTTCTTCCAGATGCTGTGCAAACATGTATATTTACTAGGTTGCATCAATTGAGATTCGAAGAAATTTAATCGAAATAGTGGGCATAGAAGTACTCGTATTAATAGCAGCTGAAATCAAGAAATTATGCTCATTGAGCTTAGTGGTAAACTATTACAAAATGGTAATCCCGGGATATTTAAGGGTAGATTGAATACTTCGCTAATATTAAAGGGCGATTCCCAAGCCCCAACAAATTCCCGGGCTGCCCAGGATTCCTGGGGTCGGCCGCCACCCTCGTTAGTTGAAGGATTTGGCCGGCGCCCCATGTGTAAATTCAGCTGATTTGCGTTGAATATTTATGTTCAACGGAAGTAACAGATGCTAGGATCGTAAAAAGCCCGCGTCATCAGTGGTCCGGCAAACCAGGTGAGAAGCGCCTGATTACATGAATGAGAGCTTCACAAATCGGCTGTGGACAGCGAATGCTGCCAAGCTGTTTATATAGTCTTCTAATTGGATGGATAGACGAGGTTACTGGATTAAAAGCACATGAAACAATTAATGAATTATGGTTTTATGCCTTCAATTTGAAGAAGTTAATGCATCTTCGCTGCTATACCCATTTATAGATATTCGTCATGATCAATGACAATGCGGATAGTTACAAACCTTGATGTACTACAGATTTCAGCCGAAAATGAATCAATTCATCAAAGCAATGATTTTCAGACATGTACAATGCACATCACAGGTGACTAAATAATTTAGGCGCAGACGTAGCCCACCTAAAGCCGCTGTTAAAAATTCACTTATGATAATCATGTGCAACTGATAGAATTACAATTGTCATAAAACCTGGAGCTAGCTTGTCATTTAAGATGAAGCACTGACATGATGAGGACTATTCCCTTTATATTGTCATGATGAAAACCTCACGTAAAAATAATATATCAATTCAGGGTGTTATTTCATAACATCTGCCTACTTACTTCTCCCACGGTCAAGCAAATGATAGTTAGAACAGACGGGATAATCCAGGCCAACAAATGACAAACCAGTCGACTTGGAGCCCAGGTCTTCCGTCCCATCTTTTGCTGTTTTTCCTGCTGCTCGCCGGTTTCCTCATAGTTCACAGATGCAACAGTCGTTGGATGAGGCTGCAGATTAGGGCACAAGGTCGATAAGAAAATGACAAACCATGAAGCGACTGCCATCAGTGTGAAGTAGATGAGAGCGAACACCAACGAGCACGTCACTGATTCACCGGAGCTACAAGAGGAACAGAATTGTCACGAGATTAAGTCATGAAACATCAGTGGGAATATTTGTGCTTTGAATAATATACGATATACTTCTCATTACGGTTGTGACATTTCAAATATATGATATTTTAAATATCTTCTAAATATGGTTGAAAATCGATGTTTTTAATAAGTTATTTTTAAATTACTGAATTGTGTTTTTCCTGTAGAAGAAGTCTTTTCTTTTTTCGATATACATTCTTGCAATTCTCAGAGACGATATCACTCCTTCTGTGTTTGTATAAGTGTGTATGAAATGTCAGTAATTCGATCATTTTACAAATCTGCTGTCATACAGTAATGCTAATAGAGCGAGTACAGTTACCCTTATAGCCACAGGCAACGACAATCGAATCTGTCGTAGGACAATATGTGTGAAATTGCAGTGCTATGGTTGATTATCATCAGTATCACTATGGCAAGGTTACAGAGCTCATGAGGATTGCGTGATCTTTTGTTAACGATTGTTTCCTATTTGATTTCGGTGTTGAAAGTGACGTTGAGTGCGTAGAGTGATGCTGAGTGTGTTGAGCGAATATTTATAATCATCAATAGCTGCTTTTACTGTAATTTTTATCCATCAAGGTTGTTTTGATAATTTTTGTTTTCTTTGACAAATAATTTATTTCTTAATTTCACTTTGTGTTTTCCATCACCATCTCAAATGATCTATTATCTATTTCCCTTCGCTCTTTGCTTAATTTAGTTCAATTTAATCTGGCTAAATTACTTCAAAGGGGATCATGCGTCTCAAAAGGAATTGAAATAGAAATGATAAACATTCCGAAATAACTTGTAATTATTACTTCCAGTGATAGTCAAACTTGATGCCATTATTAAGCAATCTAACTTAAGACTTTTCCAAATAAATAAGTCACTTTGGGTTATTAGTAATGCATAAATTATGTCTTCCATCAATTTTAGGGTAGCTTATAACACAATTCGCCGAAAGTATTACCGCAATGCTCATCAATTATATAAAAATATATTTAAAACATGAAAGATAAAAAAACATTTTTGCAACCCGACTTCCAATACTGATAACATGGAAAACACCAGCATTTTTTAGTCTGGACTTGAATAATTTCCTAATTCTTCTTATTTGTTTATATACATTTCAATAATATCTTAATCAAAATATTAATTAAATTAATATCTAAATTTAATTCTAAATTTAATCTTAATTAAAAATATCATATTTTAATTATATCATCATGTAAGCTTCTACATTTCACATCAGTATGAAAAACTTTGTAACCTCTGGTAGCAAAATCTACAATAGCTCACTTTAGTTGAGGTTCTGCCCGTCGGCGTGAGCCATCACGTCTGCATACAGTATCGGTATAAATGGAAGGTACAAACTGAACAATCCATCCGAGACATCCGAAGAGAAAACAACAATGAATATAGAAGATGATAATACGAGGATAACAACTCCACGATCGCCAATCCAACAAAAATGTTGTCTGAAAGTGAAGAAAAGAAGTTAATTATTTATTATTCAATCACATGTATAAGCTCTGACTTTCAACAACCAGAACCAGCAAAATTAGAAAAATGTTGGATATATACATGTAAATCATCAAATGAAAAGTGCATAAAACATTCTGTCTCAAAATCATAGCTCATAAAACTGGACACACAATAATCTGTCCGAGAAATTGACTCACGTTTCCGCTTTCCTGAAAAGTCTCTGTCACCGAAAGAAAAACACGTGAAATAAAAATAAATAAATTCTAGCAAAAGAACATTGGAGACGCACCATTCCGAGATTCCTGCACGTCTTGTCGATAAAAGTGTGGCGAATATAATTCGGTTGTTTATGAGTATTATTATAGCCAATTGGTAGTGTTGACTCATGCAAACTCATCAATGCAAACTCATCTTTCATCTGATGGTACGTTCATTTTATGCTTTTTCTGAATATTTCATTGCTTTCTAAGGAATCATTCTCATAAAATTTGCGTGGTCAGTCTTACAGGTGATGTTGATATTCATCTTTCTGAATCGTTTTCTTTCTGTGATAAATCGATAGAAAGGAAGCATTATTCACATCAATCAACTCTTCCAGATCCGAGCCTATCATCTCTATATATGCTAGAAGCACTGTCATGTTCTATGTCGTCGAAACTCTGACTTGTATGTTCATTAGATAAATGATGCTTCGATCTCTAGTAATATCTTCAGTATGTGGCGACTCGTCCGGTGACCAATGTGAGTAACTTACCCTCAGATATTTCAATCAATTAGTACTTCCAGAAACTAATCTTGGGATTCGATTTTCTGTTAACTGCGAGCTTCCGAGCGTTTCGCTCGTCTTCAGGCAGGTAGAGGTAAAAGTCATATCAGAGGACAGCGCTATTCAATCACATTGTCAAGAGTAAAATTCATTTCGACTGCGTGATACAACAGTTGACACGAAGGCATTACTCAAGTACTCTATACAATAAGCATAGGTTATATATACTACTATCATACTGATTTCTTTTAACTGATACATTCTTTAATGCTACTATTCAGTTTGATAGTAGTACAGACAACATAGACGTTTTGTGAAGAGTACTTAAGTAATGTCTTTGTGTCAACTGTCGTATCACGTAGTCGAAATGAATTCTACTTTTGGCGATGTGATTGAATAGCGCTGCCATCTGATATGACTTTTACCTCTACCTGCCTGAAGACGAGCGAAGCGCTCGGAAGCTCGCAATTAATACCCGAAATTGGTTTTTTGAAGTTGAAATTGAAAACTAATTGATTGAAATTGTCTGGATCTCGGTGAAGAGGGAACATTTCACATTTTCCTCAAAGATGCTCTACGAAAATGAAACAAATATTGTAGACATACTATGCTTATGTTTTACAACTTAATACAATTATTAGATTCAGGTTTCCAAGCTATTCAATGACTGATTCCAGATTTGCATTTTGCGATTATTTGATATTAATACAAGTACTATGCTGCAAAGAGTAAACATATGATTCTGAGCACATGAACTTCTGTTCGCTCCTACATGAAACCACGTGCTCCTTAGCTTGCCAATTGGCGGGACTTCACATTTTCTCAAGAACTTCAATGTCGGAAGGTCCATCAGGCAGGCAATCATTTATTTTCTCTACTGTATCCATTCGTCACTCACGCGTCTTTATCAATGTAGGAGATTGTTAAAGACACATTCATTTTGTTGTCTTCCACTCTCTTAGCACATGCACTGCATGTCATTGTGCACCTTGAAAAGGGAACCGTTTGCCTAAAAGCAGTATTAGCGAAACTATAGCGATTCCAAACCATTACACTTCTTCTGAATCCCAGTGTTTAGCAAATATATTTGCTATTTCATCAGCACTGATTGCCGATGACAGCGAACAGGTGATAATTAATATAAACAGTCAGACTGATGACCATCAGTAAATTCGCGACAGATAAAATTCTTCGGTATGATGGATTATGGAAAGTTTCTGTGAAATCGGACCGATCATTCTCAAACAGATTTATCAGAAAAACCGGCAGGAATATCACGAAAACGTTTTTTATTAATACTTAATCTATAACAAATTTTAACCAATAATATTTTCAAGAGATAGGGAGATAGTTTTAGTTTTCACTCTGTTCAACATTGAGAAATAAATCTTGAGAAATCGCACGTGATCATAAATTATTCTTCGTCACAATGTCTTTGGTTAAAACATGTTGGCTACTTGCCCTGAAAATTTTAAAAATAGTTCAGATTATGTAGGTACCTGAATATCAGACTTGTGTTGTAATTGTTATTGCGATTACGATTACTGTAATTAGTAATTGCACTCAATTGCATTTCATGAGAAATGGACACAAGTCTGCTGAATATATGAAGGAAAGATGCTATAGTAGATAAGTATTATGTCATCTGATTTTTCAGGGGCTATCCATCTTGTTTTTACATCATGAGTCACCGCCGACATATTTTTCTTTTCCGCCTTGATTTCCGTACTGCTAGGTCAATTGTCAGTCATTCTCAATACCAGCCACCAACTTGGCTCCCAAATGTCTTCCCTCTATCCACAGCAAGTGGATATTTCGATTTTATCATCACTACTGATGCATTTGCTCAATATCGAAGTCAAAAGCATCCATCTATACTACCACAGTAAATAACTGTTTAACTTAGAAGAGAAAATGAAAGAAAATCCGCAAGAACACTCTGGAAGGAGTTACCGCTTCCTCGCAATCTCCGTCCTCACATGTATTTGCACAAATAAGTGTCCAACAAAATGCGGTGTGCCACAATATATTTTGTTCCTCATCTGCATACTCAGTCGATTGCTGCAAGTAAGCAGCAATGGAAAGATCAAATTCTAGGATAACTTTTACAGTTTGATGTAGAAATTCATACTTTCGGTTGATCGATATTTGTACGCAATCCGATAGTAATGGCGACGATGGAATTATTATAAATCGTCTTTATCGATCAGAGAATGTTTACTTACTGAGGTCTCGGAACCAATGGTGCACACACAGAATTAGACAACTTCCTCTGCAGTCTTAGTTACCTAGAAGGGATGAGACGTATTTCGCATACTAGTGGAAATGGCACTCTCTCAAACAATAAGCTGTCAGCCTGCTTTTGGACAACAACCAGTGAGTTGTAGTATCATTTTGGTCACTTATCACTGTCCAGTTTACATTCAGTGAGGAATGCTGAGGAGAGGGTGGTGAAATCATCAGGTGAACCAATTTTCATGCGCCTGGTATCTTCTTCAATAATGATCAGAAGGACCAACATTATGGAGAAAACTGATGCGCAATGATCTGAAGTCTTCGAATCTGAAGAAATCGTGTCAATCGAAACACTTTTATGGAATTTACAGCAATCCACAAACGACGCACGACTATTTTTCCCATCTCTGTAAGGTATTAGGAATTCCTTTTTGCCCACTTACTTAGTTCCACCATGTCTCATCGTTTTGAATTAGTTAGCAGTTCTAGAAAAGTGAAAGATTTAAATCATCTAATTCTGTGGGCACACACATCGAGATTGGCGAACTGTCTCTTAGAGGACATTTGAGCACTTCAGTTGATATCCTAAACTGCGTGGTGAATTGTCGAAGTCTAATCCAGGTAAAAAGAGAATATTCCAACACGCAAACGTTCTAAATCATTTCAGTGATGTGACACCCTTAGCATCGTGTCACCGCATCTTGGAGCATCAATGCCATGCGACAATATGACTCCGTGCAGGCTCGGGAAAGAAGATCTGCACACTCTCATTCAAAATTCATCATCCCTCAGCACGTGAAACGAAATTCCAAATTACAATGTTTGCTCACCGATGTCCGTCAAATTTAGCTTACTTAGCTATTGCTTAGTGAAGTTCTCTGTCATTCATCGCAAAAGCTCGTCACCTGAGCCGTTCCGCATTACAAAGTTCATGCTCACAATAATTTTGAATTTGATTTTTTTTGAAATAGTTTTGCATACTCCATATGAAAAAACCTCTTCTTGATGGATGCTTTATTATTTCTCAACAGTTTTAAGGTGGTGCCGAAAGAGAATGGAAGAGAATAGGAAAAGACGCAAGATTAAGGGAAGTTTGGCGATAATTTCCACCGTAATCGAGGTTTTCACTTGAAGAGGGACTGGACTAACATCATGAGGAATTGTTCATTTGGCAAAACTATCATTTGATTTTCTCTCAGTATTAGTCTTCCATGCTATGTACAGTATTTGTAACTCCCATACATTTTATGGTCATGTTGGTTTCTCAATTTTTTGTGATATATTTTTATTTCTTCTCATTTTGTTGTCAATAGGATTGCTCCTTTACACGCATTCTAGGACATGCATGTATGCGGAGTTAATTTCTAGTTATTTTGTTTCAGCATCATTTTAGTGCGTGCATGATATCAGCAAGTGATAGGTTATCTGTTAAGTGATTTGATTGGCTGTTAACGTATGCTTTTAGACAAGTTGCATGATGACAGCATATTCTTCGATTGACTGTGTCAGTTTTCCATGTCCGCTGAGGACGCTCGCAGGTCCGAGCGAAAGCTTCGGAAATTGAGAAATTAAAAAAACGAGGAGTCCGTCAAGAAGAGTTTTTTCATTTGGAATATTGAATCTACCCTCGTAGAAGAAAAGGAAAATTGATGAGCTTTGCATACTTTAATCGATCGGGCTCTTATCAACTATACGTTCTCTAATAATCTGCTATGTAATAGAGCAACGTTAGATCAAGGAAGCAAACAGAACATTTCCAATTCAGTCGTTTGACGGTAATTTCATTTTCTTGCAAACAGTATTTCTGCTGACGTTCAAACTGAGTGATTAGTAAATTATAAAAACGGTATTTTCGAATTGTTATTACAGGTGCAAGTTTGCGACAATGTGATGACAATCAAGCAAACAGGACAAATACAAACAATTAAACTTACCACCAGACTGGGAATTTCTAAAATATTGACAAAAACGGAAATGAAAAATAATAAAGATCACTGTATCGATCGTCTTAATATTCGATATTTTGCGTTCAACATCAACACCTGTCGGACATGAAATATGAAATAATTGATTAGAAGCGCAAATTTCTCAGACACTCGACATCTAAGATCAAATCAAATGACTTACGCAAACAAATAGATTCACCAATAAGCAAATCAGAGCGAGACACGGAATGATAGAACGAGCCATTTGATATTCATAAGGAGTAAACAAGGGACTTTTGCAATCCAACCCGCATTTTTCAATCTTCGGGAACCTGAAAGTAGATATTTGCTTCAGCTATGAGCTCAGTTTAGAAACTTAACCGAGATTCGCACTCTTCACTACTATCGGATTCGAGACCCAAATGCGAACACTTGTTAATCCAAATACGACATAGCAAATGCAAATGCGTCTTAGCATATAAAACTTGATGCATATAGTAGCATACCACAGTCTCCGGAGAAGTGTGTGAAGTAAACGTTTATTAAAAACCGAAAAGACTAAATTTTTGCCTCCTCACAATATTTTAGGAGAGCTAAATTACTTTTCTAAATTCCACGTAATCAACAATATATAAGCTTATGTATACAACCGCCTCCTGGTAGGCACCGTGTCTTGATAGTTCGCCTAATAAGTTAGCTTTCTACCTGACGAGCCGAGCCGCACGACAAGCGGCTCGCCGAGACTACAGATAGAAGACTGTCGGCTCGGTTAATACAGGCAATTACTACTTGCATGCACGCTACAGGCCGTACACTTGCGCAATAGAAGTATTTCTTCATGGAAACCATCAACGCTATTTCAATCGCGACTGCCACTGTAATATGAATAAAAATATCCGGCTGGCTTGGGATATAAATAGATATTAACAGTACATCATTATTCTGTAATATTCGGAGAAGTGCGATACATCGATCTGCAATATTACGATCATCTCCATTTCTCTGATACTCCTGAGTAATGCGGAGCTTGACTTTGACGCCAATAAGTTAGTCGTTACTCACTAACATAATAAGTTATGTAAATAGAGAAACTAAATATTGAGTTACATCGTCACTTGAAAGATAGAAACAGACCTGAATCGATGTCATTTCATCCAATAACCGGAATCATCTGCAGGTCTAGCTCACATCCTTCATCATCGAAACAATTCCCTCTTTAGACTTGTAGTCATACCCGTGATGAATGACATCGGAAATTCCCTTTAATATGCTAGTATCTATTATTTAATTATATTCATCGCTACATGTTATGCTTCTGTTTTTTCTACACAACAATTGTACCCATCTCACTATTTCTCTATTGTTATGATGGATTTTCGGCTTGTTCAGAAATGATCATCTCACTTTAAATTTCAGAACTTCGCATAGAACATGATAGGAAGTTGTTGAACGAAGTTAAGGCTGTCTTTTGATGTCACTCACTAGAGGTGACCGAATAAAAATTTCACTTGACCATGAAATCCATAATTGAAGGAATCACTCATGCGAATGCGCCACTTGTCATCAGTTTGTCTACTTGCTGCAGGATAATCATGATCAGTTACTTCTACAGATTAACCTTACAATACCACGGCACATTCACAGCCAAGTACACGACATGAGCGTGTGCCGAACCGGATACATTCAGGACACATGTGCGTGTGTGATATTTATCTGATTATTTCGGATTCTATTATCAACGTTTCCAATGCTAATGGAAGTTGAATTTCTTATCACATCATGGGAAACTATTGTGCTATTCAAATATTTATCTTCGCACTTTGTAAACATTTTTCTTCTAGCATTTATCATCATCATCATTAGGATGTGAAGAATTCACATATCGTTAAGGATTAGTTCATGTTATACGTTGAAGAATCAGAATTATGTTTCGATTGAGTCTGAAGAAGCTTTCAAGTCAGGTAACTTTTGTACTTTTGCACTTCCTGAAACCCATACTATTAGATTTAACGCATGAGTTCGATAAATCAATTGATTACTCAGATTAACAAGATTATCATGAAATGTGTAATCCAAAGCATATAATCATCATCTTACCAATTCTTCTTATATAAAGTTTCCACTAATGGACGTCGACATGATATATTTCCAGTTCCAAAATGATGATAGTTCAAACTTGGGATCTGCACATTTGTCAGATTTTCCTGCAATGAAAGAAAATGATTTTGCCTCTGACAGATAGTGGTTAACAGACACTTATGATAGTCTAGTTATATGAAATAACGCAACTGAGTCAGTTACTATGATTATAAGATCACAAAATATCAGAACCTGATACATTGATCTGAAATGACAGATTGGAGTACATCACAACCTATTCAAAGAGTAGATTGAGCCAACTTCATACTTCACATGAATCCAACAGACCTCAGGAAATCAGGAGAACCAATTAAAATCAGCATAGTTCCGCCAAGACAGCAAAAATAGCATTGGAGATAGCAGGCAAGCGTGAACGCGAAGAGGTTCTACTCCTCAATTTTTAATGCAGCAATATTACAAATATAGGCCGAAGAAATACATCTCACAGTAGAGGATAGTGATTTGAAACGCATAATAGCGTACAGAGGCAAAAAAATTACGTCTCCTGGAAGTATGGGAACACTTCAACCGGGCAGAATCAGAGTAATAATTAATGAAAAATGAATTTGTTGACATGCTACTATTCATTTCGAGATTAGAAACTCCATTCCGACCTAAATACTAGATTACACTGGAGGCTTAGAAACGAACAAATTGCACTTAACAGATACAAAAAAACTGGTAGAATACTCCTACCTGTGCGGGAATTAAATCCGAGAAAAGAGGACCGAGCGGCTGTCATGCCGCCGCAGCAATCCTCATCTCTCACCTATTGAACTGTTCAAAATCCGACACTAAGTCCTGCCGTCAGACTCAAGAATACACGCCCTATGGACATCTAGTTCCTTCTCTGTCAGACAAGATCAAAGAAAGCAGAAAGTAAATCCAATGGGAAGCAGATTGAAGTTTTCGGTTAAATGACATTTTGTGTTTTCTCTGAATAAGAGAGAAAGTTTGTTCTATGTCAATGCAGTAATAGTCGTGAAATGGCATAATGACAACCTGCTAACTTCTGAACTTTCTGTTGAAGGAAGGTGATCCGGAAAAACAGCCTACGAATTAAAATCGAATTTTTAAAACTCAAATGGTCACAGTAGCTCTTTCGGAGGCGCATAGGAAGAGCGTCCTCAGGTAAGTGACAGCTTGCATTGTTGTCACTTACCTGACGATGACGCGATGGCCATTATTCCGGCCGCCAGCATACATAGAACAAACTTTCTTGTTCAGAGAAAAGACAAAATGTCATTTAATCAAAAACTTCAATCTGCTGTTTTTCCGAGCCTTCATTCAACTGAGTGTATCACAACGATCCGTTATTCTCAATAACTTTTGAACATTTGAATTGAGAACTTTGTACGTTTGACCGGTGAATTTCATCAACAATAGACTTTTCTAGCAGAGTATATTTTAAGACGTTTGGCAAGAATCATAGTGATATCTCAAAGCATCATAGAAAAAAGAATTTCTGTATTTCTGCTACTTTCAAGCACACCAATTCATGACCTTCAAATGCACACGAGTAACATAAACACTTTGAAATAAATATCAATAACTGGAAACAGTTTTCCCGAGCATTTGGCAGATGTAAAGTGAACTCTATCGAATGCTGTCAACTATTGGGAAAGTTCTTGTCGAGGACACGAACGTGACCAAATTAAACCTTATCTCATGCCAATTATGTTCATATGGGGTTGGACTTGCCTTTTGTAAGTGCACTAAATATTTACAATTCAACTGTCTGATATTCGGAAGTGTTAAAGTCACTTACCCATCTGACCTTAAGAATAGCATTCGCTAATATGAAGCTGCCTTTTATTGAAAACAGATGCACATTTCAAGAAATTGAAAGATTTTCATTAACATAATGAAATAAAGATTAAGATAATTGTGCAATTTTTTCTATTGAACGCACTGAGGAGATGATCCTCATACACGAGATTGCGAGCGACCTGCACTTAGAGGAACCTGATGTCCGAAGGCACACTATTAATGGTCGGGGTAGGGACAGACATTGATTGTCGCAGATCCACTGTATCACCTTCCTCATGGGAGTCCTGACATGTGGAATTGGATGTTTTTTATGAAAGCTAGAGGGAAGAGGTCGAACTTGATCACTGAAAGTGTCCCTCAGCAGAAGATCAAAGGGGAAGAAGCAGAAAATTAAAGAAAAAAAGTGGGAATGAAAAGGGCACTATAATTAAGTATAGCAAAAATACATAACTAGCAGCTGTGTGACTGAGTAGGTTAATAGCAAAAGCACTGAGAACGAGATGGCAGAAAAAAAGTAAATAGAAATAATGATGTGGGAATGTAAAATGCGAAATGTTTGGCCAATTCGATGAAAGGTAGGCGCGCAGAATCGGGCAATGGCCGGTGCGCAATTGGACTCCAAGGCAGAGCTCTTGTGGTCAAGGCCAGCACAATCCGGCAAATGAGGAGGAGCACGCGGCTGCCAGCCACCACGGTTGTATGTATTGACTCAAACTGTTCCATCGACGGAAAGCGGCACAGCGAATAGCAGCTCTGGCGACGTCGTGGAGCACTGTGTCTTGAGGCTACACAGCTCCTTCGACGGCGGTAACAACTGCTGCCTCATTGCCCCAGATAACCCGATGTGTAGGTATCCACTGGACGGTAACGTGAGCCACTGAGACTAGTCGATATACGCCGTGCAGTGTATTATCGAAAAGCACGAGGCATCTAGAGGACCAACCGCTTTCTAAAGCGAACACCGCAGATCAAAATCTGTAATCAGGAGTCAGTGCAGAACAGAACAACAACAAGGCCAGGTGCCGTTGAAAGGAGGCATAAGGACCGGTTTAGACAAGAAAACCAGCACCTTCAAGTCATTGATCGACCCTGACCAAACAGACAGTCCAAGCTACAGTATGATGCCGGACGGTTTGGTCAGGGCCGACTGTGCAATTTGATTTGTTTGCGCTTTTGAAGATAGCTCAAATGATAAAACATGAAAGTATAGGAGAATTATTATGGAGAACAACATCTCCACAAGCAACAAGTGGTGAACAGCTTCATGCTTACTTCATTGCTTATTCTGTTTCAAAAAATGTTCGTTCATAATACTGAGCATCTTCGATTATCCTGATGAAGGCATCCGCCAGTGTTTTTGGAGGGGCTGAGAGTTCGATGGACAATTTAATGGAATGATGTGAGAAAGATCGGGATGTGGATGCAGGTCTTGCTGAACACGAACCATGTCCAGATAAGGAGAATGGCAGTGAAAGAAGAGGGTGAGGTTGCAGTAGGAATGCACTAAGAATCGGTGTGTGTCTAATTTCTGACAAAGTTGAGGCATGATCGATTTTTCGTGATCACAACAATTTCTTTACGTTGGTAGATCGTTACTTGATAGGAGACTTCGCATTTAATTCAGTAGATACGTAGCTACTATAACCTACTGGAGGCATACATCCATGCCAAATCTTTTAAACCATTTCGGATCAGAGAGATTGAAATCATTCATGTTAACCAAGACGCCGAATCTTTGGAGATAGCACTTTCTGTCTCAAGCTCTTAGCGACTCTTCAGTTACATAGACAATTCTTACAACAAAATGAACTTGCGATTAGACACTATAGAGTCAATAGACAAACTGAGAAGGTGGTCTCCTTGGCACAGTGGTTGAGTGCTTGGCCTAGCGATCCTTTGGTCATGAGGTAGAGTCCAGAAAGTGTCATTGGAAGTCTAAAAGTATCACAACGCTCTAGAGAAGTATGACTGTGTCAGCACCGTCCAAGTCCACAGCATGGGGGAGTAGTGACGTTAAAGCTTCATTTAAAATCAATAGATAAACGCACTGCAAAAATCATAGATTCGTATTTCAAGAGCCTAATTTACTCATGGTTGTTTTAGAGTTCGTAGAACTTTCGTTTCCTCTATTTAAGAAAGATTGAAATGGATTATGAATTAGTGCGAATGAATCAGTTAGGTCCCCGCAAAAAGTTGACTTTTAAGGCATTAACCAAGTCATTTGGAAACATTCTAATTGAAATTTGGAAAACATAAATTTTGTAAATAAAAAGAAAGGCCACATTTGATTTTAGACTTGACGGGCACAGCACGCTTCGGTCAGCTCTCCTTCAGGTGCAACGCTGGACTGAGGTTTCAACGATACAAGTGAACACAATATGACAAATCGATGCATGAGGCGTAACAGAGGAACCACGGAAGCACGCAAGAATACAAGCTGGTCAGGACTATGAGTCCATCAACAGATATTGTCCTAACTTGTGTGTACAAAAAGAACATGTCGTGAGTCGTATTCTACCATGGTAATTGTCTCTCGCTTCATCTACTATCTATTTTTTTTATTTGATCTCCTGTTAATTTGTTAGTATTTTTAGTATATTATAATTTATTTTTCTACAGTATTATGACTTTTATTTTACTTCTTTTTCAGCTTTGCAGGTATTATCTTTGATTTTTATGTTTACAGTATTGATTTCGACTTCCTTGTAATACAGTATTATGACTTTCTATTAACAGTATTATTACACTTGTCTCTTTCAACGTCCGACTCAATAGTCGCTGTCGTCCTTTGTCAATTACTATCAATCTTGATATCGGTTTTTGACAGCTTGTATTCTTGCTTGTTTCTGTGTTTCCGCTGTTACGCCGCATGCACAGATCCGTCAAATTGTGTTCACTTGTGGTACATTGCATCGCCTCAGTCCAGCGTTGCAACTGAAGAAGCTGAATTGATCCCTTACAAATTTTGTAAATCAAAAGAAGGGCCACATTTGATTTTACATTTAATGGGCACAACATGTTTCGTGCCAATTAAATCTAAAATGAAATGTGGCCTTTCTTTATTTATAAAATTTGTAATGGATCAAGCTTTCTTCAAAACATAAATTTATCTTCAAACCGGTCTATTTAAAGATTGACTCCATCAATCTAAGTATAACTTCGGTAATCTGTGCTTGCAGCTGACAAGACCAACCAATTTCCAATGAAAGCATTAACACTAATATCAAACCTCTTTAGGTCAGTAAATGAACGCGTATTCAGCTAGAAAGTCCAAGCACACTATCGGTAGTCAGACCTCTTCATAATACGCAATCACAATATCCTAAATATTGTTAACTGGCATCGCCTACCACAGCGCCTCAAAGCAGATAAGACGAATTCAATCTATTTCACAGGCAACAGCAAGAGTGTTGCGGTAGAGCAAAAATACTATCGCTATCTGATTAATGGATAATTTGTGACACTAGCAAGCAGTTTCAAACGATGTGTCGAATGAAGTTTGCATCACAATAGAGCGCTGAAGTTCTGTGATGAAGATATTGTCTTCTTGCCATATTCATCTGAATTCTATAGAGTCCATTTTCCAGGGCTATTCGCTAGTTTGAGAGATTGCCTGCCATAGGTATCACGAAAATTGTTCATCCTAGCGCATTCATCAATCTCTCTATTTGTTACTCTATAAAATTGTGGCAAGTCAACTTCACGTCTTCAATCACTACTTTCGAAATCAGTGGGAGATACAGGACACTTCTTCATATTGTCAGCATAAACAATCAACGATGAATGTCAGTGCATTGGCAACTTGGCAACAAAGAAACTTTATTGTATTTTCCATTATTGATGTTTTATTCTCTTCGCATATTTCATTTTCTGTTTTATTTATATTACTAATTAAATTTGAAATGAATCTGGGGCCGAATCCTCTACGTACCCGGTTCCATTATTGGGAAAAATATAATGTTTTTGATGGCCTCATGTATTTCTTCTTCTTTTTGTTACTTTTGAAGCTTTGTTGTTAGTTATGACTTTTATCTTTATTTTACACCATATCTATAGAATGTACAGTATTGATTTGAATGATTAGTGTTAAAAGCTTGGTGTGTCTGCTGCTCTGTCGTCTAATTCAGTCATTCGTGCATGATGCACATAGCGAAACGTCGCATTGAGTAAAAGTTATTTGCAGTACTTGAAGAAATTCTCAACATAATTCA
Organism: Prostheceraeus crozeri; assembly: GCA_907163375.1. NCBI lineage: Eukaryota > Metazoa > Platyhelminthes > Polycladida > Euryleptidae > Prostheceraeus > Prostheceraeus crozeri. Next base: position 205,313 of record CAJQUW010004133.1, on the reverse strand, counting down.
TATTTCTCCCAATTGCTAATTAAAGTTTAATGTCACTGCGTCTGCAATGATAGATGTGCACGGCACCACTCGAACAGGTCTGAGCGTTCAGTAATCAGAGGCCTAATCGCAAATCCTGGTCGAGTTCCTGCAGATGAACTCATCATTATTTGGTTATTTAATTATTATAATTATTACAATTTTTCTGTATTCTTAGACACGTTTTGCTGAACTTTTGAAAAATTTCTAGCGCCTAAAGAAAGCGAACCACGTCCTTGTCAAGGTCTGATAACTTTATCTTCATCTTATGCGCAAACAGTCTAATCCTCTTGCGAAATCACAGTAGGGAGTCTTAGTCGGCATATGACAGGCCTGGTGTCAGCACTCAAATGTCAAATCACTGTCATCGTTTGAATAAGGTTGACAAAATTGATGCAGAATCCCCCACACTTTGCTGTATAACGGTAGAATTCGCAATCAAGGAACATTCAAGAAAGCAATTTGTCACAGTTCGTAGAAATAATTCCAATTAAAGTTAAATATATACACTTGTCGTATGTACTTGTACTACTTCCCTCCACATTGAAGCCAAGCAAGACTGTGAATACTATGTTACACTAGTAGAGCTACAACAAATTGTGCCTAATTAATTGACATATGTTAGCAAAATTAATTGGATGAAAATATTTCAACGAGATTCAATTGCTGGTAAATTTATTCATTTTAATGCATCTCAATTAGTCATTTTACTGTCCTACTTGCCCGAAAGGAAGAAGCCAAGTTTTGGATCTCTTGGGATATCATGCGCTTGTCTGCCATTATGGTCCTAGTGTTGTTCGCCGTCACACCGAGTTGAGAGACTGTCTCTTTAGATACTGCCAACTGGCTCACTTGGCATCTCAGTTGGAGAAAGGTGGCGACTTGGGGCATGAACAGAAACGTCCGGCCGTTATTCTCTTACTTTCATGGCACCTTGGTCGTTCAGCGGCGCTTGATCTCACGGTGACTCATCCGCTAAATTCGAACTCATTTTTGTCAGTGAGAGTCACGGCAGAGTCTGCTCCTGATTTGGCTGAGGACAAGAAGAGAAGTGAGAACTGCTCGAAGTGTGTTGAACTGGGGTGGCACTGCGAGCCATTGGCAATTTCCGCTTACCGCAATTGGGGAAAGAATGCTCGATCAGTCTTCCAAAGAATTGGCTCTCGCCTATTCTTTCAAACTGTGTCCTCACATAATGGAATAGAAAAGGTATTCACGGAAGACGGCTATGGTTTTCTTTACAGCGTGCCAACGCCCGTGCTTTGCTTCTGCATATGGGGCCAATGTAGGTGGCCAATATCTTTGCGATTCCGGATTTCCATCTCAATTTCTTTCCGTTATGTTTCACTGATTTTGCCTTTATTGTTTCTTTCAGAATATTAAGGTCATTTTGTAAACAAGTCATAGTAGACCATGAACTGTACATGTGATCACAGGTGGGTACTTATGGGCTATCTCCACGACTCGCCCCCCAGGTTTTCAAATTTGTCTAAAATCTACAAAACTTTATCAATCGTCACCAAACTTCAAGTAGAGGTAATTAGGCATATTTTCTACCCAACTGCAAAATCTTCTGCAGATCGGAGAAGTACATTTTGCATTACAGATGATAATGTGAAGTGCAGCGATGTCAGCTGCTTGATCTGACTTCGTCTGTTCGACACATTACTGTTAATCGTGTGTGCATTGTTCTCTCTCCCGCTCGTCTCATCCACTGTTATTTGAAATTTTCCCACGACCAATACCTTGTCACACCTTTTTTAAACCAAGCATATTATCAGTGTAAAGGATGTGGCCTGGTCATCATCACTTCACGAGTTGTCGGGAAATTACTTTGTTGACTTCAAGTGCTTTCTGCTCCGACGATGAGGTCAGAAGAAGTCAAATGAAGCTGTCGGCATCGCTGTACTTCAAGTTCTCTCTCCCAATTCAAAAAGTACTTGTCCGATTTACCCAAATTTTTGCATGTAGGTAAACAATATCCTCACTTGCGTGCACTTTGAGTTTTGTGACGATTGATTCATTTCCACAGATTTTAGAAAAATTTGAAAACTTGGGGGGGGGAGATAACCCATAAGTACCCACAGCTGATTCCCACTCCCGACTTATCAGTACGTTGACTGTGGTCAGAAAAAAGTCGATGTTCTAATCACCTTGTCTTCAAACCTATCGACAACTGATTGATGGGGTAGGAAGGATGAGCGATGTGTGTAGTGGTCAAATCCTTTGATATATCGATAAATTCACGCACAAAGCATTGACATGCGTGCGCGAAATACAATTATAATCGGAGCACTACATTTTATTGGCACAAATGCCAATTCCACGTTTCTAATCGCGATTTTACGATGTTGCCTTCATTAGTTTGGGGCATCTCTATGTTTTAACGGGACACTGAATCACTCTGCCTAATTCGAGAGATTAAGAGAGCGGTGTAGGCTACTAACATTAGGGGAATCTGGAGCACAAAACGAGATTTGGCCTATATTACAGTAACCGCCTGTCTCTCACTTCCACTCCCAGACAACGCCAACAATTGGCAGTTGACGATGGCATGAAGGCAGCCAATAACATTCATCCACAGAAGCTGAGTCACCTGCACGCTGTATTGAATTGCTATCTCTAGAAGAAACCCCTGAAATCCTTGAAAATCCTTGATTCGAAAGTTAATTTTGATCTTTCTCAATTTCAGAAGTTTGCAGAAGATGAAACGTGCACGAATATGTTTCATTGATAGAGCAATACTGGATCATTATTCAGGACAGATGCCAATTCCACGTGGTGTACCGATTAAGCGGAGTACACTGTATACGTCTCATTTGCAGACTTGCCGTTGGGATGAATTTCCAGCCCAATCCCAATGAGAATTTCCATTGGGATCCCAATAGCCTGCTTTAGAGCTAAAAACGTACGCAAGTTGAACCCAAGCTGCATCGGGGCTTACCGCTTAGGCCTGTACCATATGTGTTTACTTTTTTATTGACGAAGGCCACTGACGTAGGCCTAGGACTATACTGGTCTTAATAGTAATAGGGGCTTTAATTGATTTTACACAATTATGTATAATAGGCCTACTGTATGGCTATATTTTGCACCGATATAGGGGCCTACGGGTATAGCTGATATGCATGTACGAGCTACAAACATACTTGGTATTAATCAAGCCCATATCGGATAATGCGGTGTTAATAAACAGCTCGCCACACGGGCTCTTTTTGAAGCCATTGTTCCTGCGCAGTGTGACACTGTTACAGCGTCATATTATTGCCCGTTTCAATCAATGCCTCATACGCACGCGCAAAACACGAGTCGAGGCACAAGAAGACCTCCGAATTAAGCCACTATTTTTAGCAACTGGGGAAGTTAAAGCCATAGAGTAGGTCTAAAGTTGACTGTGTCAATTTGTGTGAATCACACTAAGAGCTCTCAATGCTCGAATTCGAGAGAGGCAAGGTCAGACTGAAGACACAGCAAGATGAACTGCTCAGCAACCCGAAAACATTGGTAGCGTACTGACTAATGTCAACGATAACATGTATATTTTGTTGGGAGATGGCTGATTGGGATCGATTGGGATTTATTGGGATTGGGGTGGATTTTTGGTAGCCCAATCCAAACCCACCCAATTCGGATCCCAATCCCAACGGCAAGCCTGCTCCTTTGACTTCAGTTAAGTACTACGAACGATAGAAAATCAATATGAGATCTGGAAAAAATTACATGAATTTAATCCTCCTGAGTGTGCGGAGAGAGCTAGGACATGACCGTATAGCAAAGTCAGGATTTCGACACAATTCATTTCAAGTGATCAGAAAATTGATAGTAATTATGGCAACGTGGCACAATGAACTGCACTTATCACATTCATCCGATGACCCCACATGTCTACATGTCTCTATGGTTCACCAAATATTGAACTACTCGCCAGCCGAAATGTAGCAGAAATCATACGTGTTCTTCAAACATAACCACATCAATCACATGAATGTGTACTTTCAATTCATCGACTGGTTCATCAAAATTTGATTCATTTATAAAGTATTGAGAATCCTAATAATGATCATTCATTATACTATATCATGGCAGTGACATTGTTGCTGGACGAGCTATGTATTATTTCCGAGATGATCGATCTGTCTATTTACGCATATTTTACTCATAAAACTGAAGCGTATACTACTTCCAGTGATGGAAATATGTACTCAAGTTTTAAAGAATAAAATATAAATCTTTTCAATGGCAAATAAGAATTTCAAATAACAAAAATATATTTCTAATTGCGGTAATGCTGTCATATGTCATCGTCGCAATGAACATTAAGTGCACATTGTACATGCTCATAATTCGCTATTGTCAGCTATAAAAGTTATAAATTTCATGCATAACATTTTCAGGTAGCCTAACAGAAGCCCCAGATAAATGTGAAATAGAGATGTGTTTCAGAGAGCCAGCTTTCGGAGATCCAAATATTTTCTCAGACTTACTACAAGGACTAATCAGTACCAAATGTAATGGCATTGACTAGCCTACATTTTACCGAAATAATAATAAATACGTATATTTCAAAAACCCCAAATAGAAATCATGGAGGCTCAACTAACAATGGAATGAAATGAAATAAAAGATGGATTAAATTGCCATGCGAAAGATGTGTGGCTGGTAGGATTCGAACCTATGACCCTAGATTATCTAGACTTATGATCTACCAGCTGAGCTACGAGCCGCACACTGAGCCACAAATGATACACAAAGACATCAATTCAACGTAACCAATACCATAACTTAGCGAGTTAAACTTCACAGATCTGTTATAAAATAGCAAAGTCGTCAGAAAAGTATACAATGATGCAAGCCTTTACTAAATGAGTTCTTTGACCATAATATTTGAAAAAGTTATTGAATCAATAAAAATTTAGGGGCCTACGTTTTCTCTCCCAAGTAATTTTAATGCCTGCAAGAAAAGTAGTTGAAAACAAAAATATGTACCGGCCGACGTTTCGGTCCAGACCCTTTCTCCAGGCAGCAATGAATTGACAGCGTCTAAACTGGCTCGTTAGATACGTAGTGAATCAATAAGTGCCATCCTAAAATGAACAGACGCCATGAGACAACTGGAGCTAATGAGCCAGTTTAGACATTGTCATTTCATTGCTGTCTGGAGAAAGGGTCCGGACCCGAAACGTCGGCTGTGTACATCTTTTCATTTTTAACTACTTTTCTTGCTGGCATTAACGTTACTCGGGAGAGAAAACGCATTTTTATTGATTCATTATGGTCCTCCCGCCATCAGCCATCTCATATGAAAAGCTATTGTTTCATATATTTCTCGTAGATGTTAAACACGATGGCCTTTGAAATTTCTTTAAAATAGGTAGTGTAATCACCTGGATAGCAAATTATACAAGGGATATTCCTCATGGACAATTTCAAAAAGAAGTACTTTGGATCGCTCATAGATATCTTAGTGGCACAAACTTCACACGACCTGACTTTCCACAGATAATACTGTGGCACGGATTTTGTAGTCCTTCTAACGATTCTAAGCCAGTGCTTTGCAAGTTCGCAAACAGAGCAGTGTTCCAAAACACTGGCAGAACGTCAGTGAACAGGATATCAAGTACAAAATGTTTCAGCTGATGTATGACATGAATCTTTGAAAGTTAGCATCATTCAAAATGACGCCATGATTAAAAGTAATGAAAATTTGTTGTTCATCGATGTATCTCTATTCTCACCGAAAAATAGTTATAACATGGACATATAAAATATTCACTTCATTAAGCACAACTCAATTAATATTCAAGAAGATTGCATCTGGATTGAACACAATTTTGAGATCAATCTGACAGCAAATGATGGAAGAATATATTAAACTATCAAGGAGTGGAATATAAACCAACGGAAGAAACAGTCCGTGAAGAGGCTGTGAAACCAGTGATTGGGAAACTGTGAACCAGACGATGGTTATTATAGCACCGAAACATTGTAAACAATAAAGCTTTGTAATATAAGCTAAATCAGTGCGTTGGCCTTTTGATCCTCTCTTTGGATGCATGTATTATGTGGTTGCTGAATCATATTACCATTGCCTTTGCCATTGTTAATACATACTATCTATCTTATATTAGCACTTCTTCTTAGAATTATAGCACTAACCTACATACCATGGCAATTTTTTAATATTTACATGAGAACACATGCAATTAGGGCTCTAAAAAATGCTTATTTCCTCGTCAGTGCAATGAACTGCAGAAAAGCAGGAAATTGATAATAAGTAATTTAATGATGGTATGATATTGATAATTAGTTAAAATTAGCCGCGGGTATATTCTTTTAACTTATTACAAGAAGATGCTAGAATGATAAACTAATTATTTACTAAACAAGATTATTGAAACATTAAAGCACGAGTGAACGCAATGAGCAAATTCCAGAACGAACAATCGAGGATATCTCAAAATATAATGGGTTGCCAACCTAGTTCCTGTTTCACTGCATATTCGCAATTCCAAAAAACATGCGAAAATCTGTATCGAAATAAAAAGAATGATAACATCAAACGTGTTTCATTATCCCAAAACGTTCTCGTGATTCGTTAGCAAGAGAGACCGCTATAATTGATTTACTTAGCAAGCGTTCACGTGGATCGATTCCAAGAAAATTCTATCCTCTTATTTTCCAGAGAAATCTAATTCCTCTGACTTCACAAGAAATTCTATCCTCGAATTCCAAGAAATTCAATATCTCTGATATCCCAAAAATAGTACCCTCGAAGTTTGCAGTGGAGTTGTCTCACACGTGAGCGATATCCAAGACAAAACGCCCTCAATCCTCTCTCGAATAGACGCCAATAAATTCAGGGCGTTTCTTTATTGGTTTGCACATCTGTCGAGAATTTCTGCATCAAGAAGGTCTCTTCCCGAAAGGACAAGAGCCTTGGATTAATTTTCGAACCGAATACTGCTGAAGAAGAATAAATTTAACTGAAGCATAGAACCTGATGATCCTGCACTGCAGAGCCGAATTATGAATTGAGTGACGCTGGAACCAGTTGGATCTTCCAACTGGAGATCATTATCACAGCGAAGCGAGACGATGATATATGGATGTGTACCAACTTCTGAGAGAATTGTTGACAGTCATCCTGAAATCTAATAATTCAAGTAAAGCTGACGTCAAACTCGTTCGGACAATCTCTATTCAGACCGCCTCATTTCTGAGGTGGTGGAGCAATGATCAGTTGAACCCACGTGGGAAATAAATCAACCCAGGTCCATTGTGTTGGGGGAGCGCGAGCGCTCATCTATAAAATGTTTTCAATGTCGGAAATCAAGGCTGACGAGCTGGGAACTGCACCCACACTCAAATGAAAAGAATCTTTCCCTCTGTATTTTGAGGATATACTTCGCAGAAGTCGTGTTATTCACAAATTTGGAAGGACGAAGAGGTTTTGCTTCAGCAAGTGAGTTCGGCCTAGAAAGCCAATCACACTCGAGGAAAATCAAAATGGCTTTTAATTTATCGGTCTTCTTATTCAACAGGATAAGTGATGTTCTATTTTCTGGGCAGACTATTCAAAATTCAATTTAACTAATTCTTACTGACAAAATAGTACAATTCAAAATTACTACAGACAAAATCTATCTATGACATATTATCATCATAAGTGAATAAAAAAATGCGTTTTTTTAAAATAAAAAGATCGTCTTTATTTAATATGAGCATCTTTTATAAAAGGAGAATTCAATTTGGGACTTTTGATGGGTTTCGTAGAGAAAAATAAATACCAGGAGAGAAACGGATTTTAAACCTCATTTTTTACGTATCCTTATATAATAGACAGTAATATAATACATACATTAACGCCTTAAGAAGATGTTCATTGATACGAAATGATGTAGGCTATGAAGAACCATTATAGCTATTCACATTCCACATCGGGATCTTTCTCTTCTCTGTTTCAGGTTCGTTCAAGGCAGACGCCGTGATATCCAGGAAATGTAGCATATCCTAATCGAGGGGACATTGTATATATCGGGCTACGGAATGAGCTCCATGCGGTTTTCCCCAACAAATACGAAAAAGTATCGAATTCGATGACAAATTGCGGCCGTGACCAGATGACCATCTGCTGCCGTTCGGCATGCCAATAACATGCTCAATGCATTGCTTGCACGGAATATACATCCCGGGGGTGGAACCCGTTTCTTTCTCATCTATGAGTCGACGAACGTCAGTCGAGTTCACGGAACGGTTCACCATTTAGGACAGTACATACCATCGAAACCCGGCAAATATGGTATCAAGTATTCTGGCATTTGGATCATGAAAATTCCTTTCCCCTCTAAATGTTTGGTGAACATTTGTGCCGATACTAATTGTCCTGACGAGAGAGAAATGCAAGCCATTCTATTGAAGAGAAGCTGTTTGTCAAGAAATTATTGGCGGAGAACTGGTGAACACAGGCCCGCAACATCACTGCCAGACAATTGGTTTACCCGTTTACAACGACTCAGTTGCTGACCGACTCCTGAAGGAAAGTACCACAATAGTATGAAACCATGCGCGCCCAAACAATCGCTCGATTAACCCTCCTATCCTCCTGCCAAATCATTGTCGGGCGAAGGAAAAAGGACCCTCTGGTACATTGTTTGTCTTGGGGCAAAGGTCCTTTGTTCATTTTTGAGACAAGAAAAAGGGTCCCGGTTCTCGTTCTTTCCACCACCATGGCACTCATCCGCCTTTCATTTGTGAAAACCAAAAAAAACAAAAAAAACCCCGAATAAATAGATTTTAATAACAGAAATAAAGGATGGAGTGGACAACTCTGATAGACTCCTGCCACGCTCGTATCGATCCCAACCGGCAAGTCTCGGCCGTTGTCATCTTTCCGTTTTCATGGGCGCTTGTTGAATGTTGGTGTCGTGGCGGCTATGAGGACCATGCAAAACAAAAATGAGCAAGAGATCGTTTCACATTTCAATTTCAAATGTGAACTAACTGGCTTTGGGCTTTCCCAATTGGCGATGCCTCTTGTTCGTCGTAGAGCAAAACTCTTTCTAATCCTAAAACTAACATCAAAGATTCCAAGTAGTCGGCTGCTCGTGGTTGTGACTTTTTCAATTACCAGAAATGAATCCGATCGTCGCTCCTCTCTCTCCCGGCTAACTAGATGCGCAATAACAACAGGTACCCGTCAGCAAGACAGAAAAACTCGCATGCGTTGCAGCATGGTGTATCTGTCTCCGGTTTTGCAGAGACCCAACATGGGGCCTCCGTTTTTTGTGTCCTGACAGCACACGTGACGGTTTTGGATTCTGCTTATTATTTTCACTATAGACCTTATCTGTGGACGAGTCAAATTATTAATCGGAATGTTTATTTCCGTATACACTTTGTTAATTGTTTAATATGAACTTGTAACCAAGATAAGGTTTCAACACTGGGACAAAGATACATGTATTGATGACAATTATAGACGGAGCGTACTAACGCAATAGACGCTTTTTTATACATGAATACATTAGGGTCATATATCCGCTGGTAACATGTTTTCATATAGTAGCCCATGACATAAGAAGGTTGTTCGATTACTATTTGATAGCATCAGATAATTTTACCTATCCCCTAAAACATGAAAAAATGAAAATATAATAATGGGGTGAATAACACCCCACAACGCCGTTATCCTAGTAAAAAAGGCAACGTCGTTTAACGGTTAATAAATCACTACTCAATTTCTTGGTGAAACAGTCTGTATTAATTTTCAGGAGAACTTTTTAAAACTAGTATATATAAGGTTGCCAAATATTCACATAAGACATCGTTAATTTCAAAAGATTTTTCTTTTGCAAAAGTTTTATAAATCCGCAAGGTTAGCAGTCGGAAATACATATTGGAAGGGCAGGAAGAAACAGCACTAGCAATCAAAAACAGACCACACCGTAATTCATAGGGGAACAAAAAAAATCACATCCCTACTGCAAGAAATTTTTTGCCATAGCACTATTTTGTATGATGATTTAGTCCAACAGCCAGAACGAGTTTCAGCAGGCAAAGAGACCGAAAATGAGACATTCGCCCTATGTCTACTACGAATTTGAGCGTCTGCCGAGTTCGAACTAGTTCCTCTTCTTGTCAGATAAGGATCAAAGAAAATTACATGCTAGTCCAATAGGGCGCCGAATGCAGTTTTGGCAAAAATGAATTTTTAAGTTTTCTCCGAACAATTTTAAAAGTACGAAGTCTAGAGCCATTATTTCTGACATGGAATGTCTCAAGGTAATTTCCTACGATGTGTATGTGATATTATCATACCTCTGATCGGAGAAGTATGCCAGAATGTGGTTCAATGTGGATAAAGAGGGCCAAAATGTTGGTTTTTACCGACAGTAGGAAGCTTGTCAAAACTGAATGTGTGTAGCAAGAAATGATCTGAATACACTCCATGTAAAAATAATATGGCTCTTATAGACTTGGTGTTTCCAGTTGTTAAGAGAAAAACTAGGAAATTTCATTATCGCCAAACACTGCAATCCGCGTCCGATTGGATCATCATGTGTTTTTCTTTGACCATGTCTAACAAGAGGAGAAGATAATTAGAACTCAGCAGACGCACAAATTCGTAACAGGCATAGGGTGAAAGTCTCATTTTCGGCATTTTCTCACACCTGCGGAAATTTGTTCTGGCTGCCGAATTATTTCCTTTAATACTACCAAGATAATTTGGAATCCAAGTTTTTGTTATTTGAACGCAATCTGCAAAGAAAGACTTAGAAATCATTACTGAATAGAGCATATATTAAAAAATAATTATATTATAAGTGTTTCAGCACACTAAATTATGATGCTCATTTTGTGTCATAATTTTGTGACACAAGTATCTTCAGCTTCCGCCCACTAAATTCCAAACGTTGCAACCATTATTAAGTGTTACGAACTTTCATTTCGATGTTTATTATTGAGATCCCCTCATTAATCAATGATGTACTATTGTTTGAAACTCACCTTACAATATTTTTGAGGTTTGTATCTCGAACAATCTAAGAAACTTGGATATTCATGAAATAATTCCTTAAGAATTGGGCATGAATGGATAGTCAAACGACACAAATCAAAAGCTGGTCGAACGACTATTTGTCTATTCCCAACTGCGCTACACGGAGGCCATGCAACCATACACAATAACACTTGTAATTTAGGCCAGCATTGAGGAACATATGATAATACATTCTGCCACGCCTGGAGAAAGACACTATTGTTATGTTTTACTCCGACCATGTTGAACAGATGCTGATCGGAAACATTTTTAAGCTCCACTCCAAAGCAGGACGTCGGCGACATCCTGCAAGTTCCATGACAGCTGCAACCTCTGCTCCTGTCACACTTTTCCTCACCGCAAACAAATGAAGAGAAAAAGAGGGCTGCGAACAGGAGCGCATAAGCGCCCATCCTGTAAGGAAACGAAAAGAGAATCAATGAATTTAATCTAAGAAAAACATGATAGTCATGAATAAATACAGTGTGGCCCGAGAATAACCGAACACGAATGATCACAAACGAAGATTACAATGAAATGGAATAATTACGTTACAGATAAATACAGCAAAATTCAAAATGAAGACCGCTGTGTGCAATACAGTTATGACACCCTCAAGTCTAGAGTGTTGAGGTTTGGGGATCTGGCAGACCATTCCACGGGAAGGCGGCGGTTTATCCATCTACTCGGAAAATGATCAATCCACTTTCAGACGGAGATGCCATGATGAGCAGGGGCTCCATACCCATCATAATGAAAATGTAAGTCAATACAATCTTCACGCTCAAATACCAAGGCTGAACCTCTTAGCACTTCCTATTTTTATGCATATTTCGTCTTTGTCGAATAAAAATTGACCGATTAATCCAGAGCTCTAAATGGCACCCCAAACAGCTGCACTGAGTAATTCATACCAACAGGCGCAACCATGTCGATTTATTCATCCGCTTAGTTTGAGGCATTCTTCATTCGATGTGCTCCAAAATCTCAAGAAAATCTTCAAAATAAGTCACATAAAACTCAATAAGTTCCGACAAAAAACAATTTAAAAAGCATGAACACGTTCATCCAGTGTCAAAGAGTGTCGTGTGCAAACCGTGTCTTTTAACTGAAATAAATTTTCAAAGATTATTTAGAGACAATAAATGACTTAATGCATACAGAGGGTTGACCAAAACCCGTTGCTAATAGCAATCAAGGATGCATGAACATCTTAACATATGCATTGATAGATGCAAGCAATTTTCAACTTTCAATTGAAGATAATGCTGTTAGATCTCTGAGCATCCTTGATTGCTATCAGCAACATGTCTTGGTAGTGTTCCGCATTAACAATGACTTCTAGATTGTGGAGTTCCGTGGTTTACAGAAGCTTCGATGTTGATGACTCTTTGGGTTGATAAATACTACATGCATGTCACGCAAGTGAAATCTCTTTAAAATTCCTTTAAATTCATATCAGTTGGTTCCATATTTCATGAAGCGAAGTATAAAGGAACAGACTTCGTCCGAAACCATCCATTAACTTCCAGCATCTATCAAAATCCATTTTCACGTATTTATAACTCGACTGATTTCAACTTCAATTAGGGTTCGGTTACTCCTTGGTCACTCGGTTTATCACTAAGAAACTTCCAGTTAGCAAATTGCACTTCTACGAACGAATAAAGTCGCCTATGTAACTTTATTAAAACTAGTTGATATCGCGAGCGCTTTCGAGGCCTCTTATCATACGATACGGCAGAGTAAAAATGACATCATCGTGAAATGCGCACACTATTAGATGCCATAAATAAAACTCAAAGCAATAGATAACAATAGATAGCAATAGATAGGGGAAGGATAGATAGAACAAAAGAATATTGACATCAAAGACTACCAGGGCAACAAGAAACTATATACAAACTCTTTATGAACAGAAAGGGGTGGTGCACGATTCAAAATATACAGGGCTTCTTCTAAAATACACAAGGAAGTGACATTGAAAGATCTGTGTGAAATGTAAAAATAAGACGGAAACGGAAAGCCTTTAAAATCATCACAATCGACTGCATGCAGACGACGATTGCTCACGGCAGGACTTTCTCTTATCATACTGTAGCCAACGAGGTAAACGTTCCTTTATCCAATTTCCTAAGTTCCGTCAGTGCGGCCAATGTAACTGCTTTCACAGTAGCATCTGAATTCATAGGTAACATGTGACATGTCACTTTTACTCGGCCCTATCGCATGATTTGAGGATCGAAAGTGCTCACGATGTCAACTTATTTTAATAAATTTGCATTGGTGACTCTATTCGTTCTTAATTGTGTTGGTTACAAGACACTGCTTTACTATATAGGACTTCATCGAATAGAACCTGCCTGCAAGCATAAACCGCACCTTAATAATTACATTTAAGAAAACACTATCACGTAATACTTCCATTTGGGATTTCATTACATTCAATAGTGAATATTAATACTATTATCAGAAGGCTGCATATTCAAAATATTTCCTCAAAATCATTGTCATTATACACTATCATTCCAGCCATTTAAATCTGTCAACATCTACTCGCATGACCAAAACTGACACGTGAAAGTGATTGCTACTTGTGAATAAAGAAATCATATCACAAAAATATGCTATCGTATTTCCTAATTTAGACATTTCGGCTTCTTCTAATACGGCGTTTGCTAAAATGCGAAATAATTTTACGAATGCTTCAACCATTAGCAGAGCCATGAATGACAAAGGAAGCTATCGTGTCTCTATTATTAATTAGTTATCCTCATCAGAAGTCCACGACAGAAAGTGGCTCTGTGGAAGACTACTCCAACGTTGTGCGATGTGAGCAAAAAAGCTTTTGCTGTGACTCGCTGTTTGCATGCTTTCTAAGCTCTTGAGTGTTCTAGCTCTGCGTAGGATTTGTGTACGCACCCATTTGCAGCAACTGAGCTGCTTCCAACTAAACACTACAGAATGAAGCTTTGAAAGCACATACAACTCACAAGCGAGTTTTTTAACCGATTGAAAAGGACAATATGCATTTGTGTGGGCACCTGTCCACAAATAGCAACCGCTCTCCATCAGTGGGCACAGAGGATTTGCAAAGATGGTAGACAGTTTGGTGAAAGACATCTGCTGGAAAGATAGAAGCTACTGATCCGCTGAGCTACCGGTTTTCTGATGCACGGGAAGTCGTTGGGAGTTGAGAAAGGAGTCTTAGAATGGAATCTCTGATCCCATTGTCTGACATTTTAAAGTTATGTTGGCCGTTATCTCCTTTAATCGTGAGTGCAAAATACTTTTTGATTAAAAGGAGATGATGATCAACATAGCTTAAACAACTAGTCGTTTATTTTAATTGAAGGGTTCTGTCGACTACATACATCATCAGTTTACTCAATAGGCAATCAGAGACGACAGTAGCGCACCGTAGAAAAAGAGTGGGTACCAAAAATTCATCTTTAAGAAACTAGTATTCACGAGCTTGATGAATCGACTTTTCACTATCCAAGACGACATATACCGGGTATCTACAGATCACCAAAGAAAGCAGCAAGAAGTTTATAAAGCTAACCAGCAACTCCATATCAGTTGACCGTAATAGGAAGTATCTGATGCCACACTTTATCAAACTCCTTAGTAATAATAAATGATTACGTCTCTCCTTGTCAGTCAAGAACACGATGCACATATTCAGTGGAATATAATAGCTGATCGAGATCGAGAGTGGGTGAAGCCGTACTGCATGCATTGCATACTGGCTAGAGATTCAAAAAAACTAACTCTAGTGGTTAATCACAGCATCAAAATTCTTGGCTGTAATTGGAAGCAGGTTGATAGGACGGTAACTATAGATGGAGCAGATGAGTCAGAACCTTTCTTTTGAACTTATGGAACCGGAACCACGGAAGCCTCTTCCCACCAAGAGGATGTATGATGGGAATTGATATAGGCCTACTGTTCTATGATGAGGTATAGACGGTTTGAGTAAGTTAATTTGAAAGAAGCTGACAATACTGTGATCTGCGGCGCCGAGGGGAGAACTAAACTTTTGAAAACTAGTTTGGTGTGAGAGACATGTCGAGGAGATGTCCAGCATCCTTTACCATATGTTCTAGTATAAAAAGTGACAATAAAGTACCAATCAGTGCCAAACCTGATGACCAAGGATACAACAGATTTCAAACACTAAACTGGCTGAAAGCGGACTTGCCGGATTTAGAAATCGGCCGACAGAAATCGAGTGCATCCTATCTCTATTTCTATTTGACGATTCTATTGACTATTCCGATCTCTTTTCTGGGACACAAGGAGTTGTGTTCATTACAGTATTTGGTCAAACGAAGTCTATCACACATTCAAGTCGACAAATGTGAAGAAAAATGAGCAATTAATCCAACTTTAACTGAAGTGATCAGCAAAACAAGGGTTCCAGAGACTACTGGTTAGCCACAGCACGGTTGCAAACCGTAAGGTGAAAAAAATGAAACATAGGCTTCAGACGACAGGGTCTTGATGTTTACACTGTTGCACAATTTAGGATGAGCTTCCATTGAAAAGTATTACAGGTGAATATTGATACATTAGTGGACAAAGTGCCGATGTTCAAGATAGGCCATGAGAACTCATATGTCATCGTTCGCCTTAACAGTTTCACAGATTGAAGAAAACTTCATCCATTCATAATTTTCAAGGGTAAGCGCTTTCCAAAGAATCTGCAGAAGGTCAGTGGAATCATTCTGCATCATATATCAGTGATTGTATGACACCAGAATCATCCGAAGGAATGCTTACCAAGCAGTGAGCAAAAAGCCACTCCTTTAAATTTGGAAATTATCGTACTAGCGTCAACCCTGATTTGAAAAATTGTCCTGACTGACAAGACAAGCAGCTGAAAGCTGATCCCAGTCATCCAAGATGGATACACCTCACTTCTACACCATTCGGTATTCAAGTTTGACAAACCGGCAATCAACTTTGACAAACCGGCATTCAACTTTGACAAAATGTTTTGTCACGGTCTATACTTTTATCAACTTTGAGAAGTAACTATATTGATTTTTCATTAATCAATTATATCTAATCACTAAATTAGCTATCTAAATTAAGTATATCCAATCACTAAATTAACAAAATATGCAATTAATACTTAATTACAATTTCAGCTTCATCTCATCAAACCCACTGGTATCATAATTCAATTTCAATGGTATTCTAACTCTAAAGAGAGGAGAAATTCTTTCAACTCTGAAAAACTTTACTTCTGCAACGTTGAGTAACAAACGGTTATGGAAGTCACTGTAAAGGATCTCTTGCCACGCACTTTGCTGCAACATGGTCTACCTCTCGATAGAATACTCGAATTTTTTCACGTGTTAGTTCTTGGAAACTCTGAGGTACCAACTGAAAAGACGACCTTCTCTATATGCAGCTAGAGACTGTCCAGCTTCACGTGCATTTTCAGCATCCAACTCTGGCTGAAATTCTCGCAGCTGACGTTTGATGCAGGCTTTGAGGACACTGAAGCACTCCTCCACTGGGTTGAGCTGGGGTGAGTAAGGAGCATCGAATCTCCGAATCTCGTGCTGCTGCTGGACTCCAATAAAATTGTCACCACATCTATGTATTGGGGCATTGTCCATATAAATGACACAAGCCTCACCTCCAATTAAAGCCGATAATTCTGTCATGAACTCCGCGAAGTGAGCCGCCGCTCCACCAACATAGGCCTCGTGGTGAATGATTGCACCACTGTCATCAACGGCTAAAATGATGTTGATATTCTTTCCCCGACAGTTACGAATCCTCGCCATTGCTCGGGAACCAATTCGGCTCCTTCCTTGAGTTCGTCTGGTGTTTAAATTATACCCACATTCATCTAAATGAACCTTTCTTAGGAGTTCTTGTTGATAGTCCAAGCAAAATTGTCGTCGTTTCTCAATGTTTTCTTGTGTGTTTCGGCCAAACAGGTTCATTTCTTGCCAGTTTAAGTGAATACAGGCATCCATCCAAAATACGACCGATTGTACGCTCTGATGTAACATTGTTTAATTTTTCTTTCAATTGCTGCAGTGTAATCAAAGGATTTTCCTCTACGAAATTTAAAAGCGGTTCTTCTATTTGTGGGGTGCGTTTCGTAAGTGATTCCCGTCTTCCTCCTTGAGTGTTCTTTTCAGTTCGATTGCTCTTAATTATCATGTAAGCTGTTGTTCTTTTGATTCCAAGGTCTTCCGCCAAAGAAATAAAATCTTCTCCTCGAATTGCTTTCTCGATAATGGCTTTATGCTTTTCATTGCTTATTTGGGAGTTTCCCCTCAACCCCCTCAACCAATAGAGGCTTCGCAATGAACGACCAATAAAGTCATCGCAATGAACGACGAATAAAGGCTTCGTTATCAACGCCTGTTTGTTAGCAACTTCTGAAATGTAAGATTCTTTCAATGCACCACGCTCACTCAGTTCAATCCAGTGGAGGGATTCCACAGCGATTTTTATGAGTACTTGAAATTTTCAAGTGCGTAATCAACATTGTAATTACTTGGAAAAGTTGATAGAAGTATATTACTACGTGTACATGCCAAAAAATTTTGTCAAAGTTGAATGCCGGTTTGTCAAAGTTGATTGCTGGTTTGTCAAAATTGATTGCCGGTTTGTCAAAGTTGATTGCCGGTTTGTCAAACTTGAATGCCGAATGGTGTACACCGGTTTCATGTTTCTTTTAACTCTTTAACCATCGTAGGCAAGTACTACTTTCCAAACATATGTGAACTAATTCTAGCTACATGCATGGACATTCTCTTGCAAAGAATGATGATAAAATGATATAAAACGACAACAGAAAATGAAAGCTTTCATTTAAATAAGGTAGGCCTGTAGGAAATTCGAAAATTGCAGCGTGTTCAACGCTCTCCATCACGCACGCGGCACGGAACTGTCGTGCGTGTAAGATGTATGCAGAGTACTGTAGCTGTGGCTTTTGCATGCTCGTATACATACAACTTCATTGAATAGCATGTTCTAATAGCTCATCGGTTAGTTACTTTTTTAATTGAAGGAAAGCCGGTGAGTAGTTGAGATAATCGCATATGTGGATCAGCAATTTCTCCGATTTCCAAAAAGTTTCTACTAATAGCCTACATATTGGCGAACGGTAATTACGAATTCCAGCTGGGAATTTCAGCGATGAATTGGTAGGAATATCCAACTCTATTCTTCAACGCTTCCAGATGAATTTGAGTGTCAACCAACTCAAGAGCTCTGTCAAAATTTGGTAGAAAAATTGATGGTTTGCATAATTCAGTGGCCAGGACTCAATGGGAAATGCGGAAAATTATCATCGGAGGGTGAACCGGGGAGTTGCAGCGAAAATGACTGTTCAATATTTTATCTAGTGGGGTAGTAGAACAAGTTCTGGACACAATCATGCGAGCAGATATCAAAATTTTGTCATTTGCTATTATGATGGTATCAATAACTAGCAGCTTAAAGTTTCTCGAGTCTCATTTGGAAAACCTGAAATCAGATGAC
Source organism: Prostheceraeus crozeri (assembly GCA_907163375.1). Classification (NCBI taxonomy): domain Eukaryota; kingdom Metazoa; phylum Platyhelminthes; order Polycladida; family Euryleptidae; genus Prostheceraeus; species Prostheceraeus crozeri. The sequence continues at coordinate 186,739 of CAJQUW010004133.1, read as the reverse complement.
ACACGACTGCATTTCGACTTTGCTGGAAATCAAGACTCGACTTCGAGTGAAATTGGCAAGACGAGAGGTTTCTGAAGCTTATTGGCAAAACAGCAGATGACACTCTTCATACCGGGTACCGCTGATGAATCAGTGGTGAATCTCATCCATGTATCATAATTTCCAAAGATCACCGAAGATTCCGATAATTACCGGGTACTATCGCCACTCGATTCACCTTTATATCTGGACAACATCCAACCTATTCATAGTCTCAGTTAACTCGTGTACCTATTACTAACATTACTTTGTGAACTGAGATTTTTTCAGTCATTTTTTGAAAAACCCGATACATGATCGGTTCAGGCAGAATTAAATAGATTCTTTGAAAAGCTCAGAACATTCTGTGGACGAAATTCTCTGAGCTTCGAAAATATAATTTCAAACAACGGAATCTCAAAGACATCGCAAAATCTTCTCTAAATGAAAATAGAAGCCGCTTCTGTAGGTCTGTTTCAACTTAGAATTCATTGGAACATCACGCACCAACGTCTTTTAGTCCAAGTGCTAGTCTGCTGATGTCTTCACGACAATAGAATTTTATATATCCTCTATGTCAACTTGTTAATAGATGCAGATATACACTAATCCCAAAAATGTCTGTCACCTTCTGATATCATGAATGATATATACGAACGTGAAAGCTCTTAACACATGTATTTTCAATAGGAACACAAAATTGGCAATGAGTGGGACCTCCTGAGGAATTGATGACACTTCTTATTCTTCGAAGCATGCTAATATCAAAATGTCGATTATGACTATACTCTGTGGAAAAAGTTCATGTTATATCTTTTGGTCGCTTTCCTCTTCATCAGATACCAAAACATGTTCGATAAGATCAGGTGATCTTGACACTGCGAGTGTCTCTATTACGGTGAAACTGCTCAACCAATGATAAGCGATGAGCCGGTGCATTGTCATCTTGAAAGATAAAATCCGTTGGTGCATTGATTGCATTAAAAATAGTCAATTTTTTAATGTAAGTTTCCAGAAGATTGCAAAAGATTCACTACGACCACTGAATCAGATCACTCTCCAAACGTCAATTGACTCGTCCATGCTTTGTATACTCCATTTTAAGTTTTCTGCTTTCATTCGTTCGCCGATGCCTCTCCATACTTATATCAGTCTGTCATTCCGGTCTTCTTTTCTCACAGCAACCGCACACAAGAGATGTAGACTGTCTGCAAATACAATCGCTCAGTCCACATGCTTAGTAGATCCATTGGGGATGAAAATCTGTTTCTCCGAGCTTATCACAGTAGGAGGGGGTTACTGCATTCAGTGGATTTTCATTTTCTACCGGTAGAGCGATTATTCACGGAATCTCGTTTCGTGTGTCTCGCTCTCCTCCTTAAAATCGATCTTTTACCAACACTCAAATCAGTTTGACAATTTCTGATGTCGCCATCTTCATCATCGATGAGCCAACCTCAAACCTTATCATATGGGCCATCCCTTCATTGGCTTCTGTCGTTTGCTATGTAATTTTATTGCCTATTTTTGTTCGTCTAAGTTTGATTTCAATGCTATTAACTTCAAAATCGAAGATTTTCTAATCCCAGCTGATCATACAGAATTCATAGAAATAAATATATTATATTTTAATATTCAAGAGCAGCTTATCCACGCCTAATAATGTTCAATGTTTTCAGAGATATAGGGCCTATCTAAATCAGCAATTTTATAAAGGTCACCTAATAGCATTAAGAAGTAATTCAAAAGATTACAAACATTTTTGGAATTAGTGTATTCACATGGGAGATACCGGCACATGATATAGAAGCGGCGTTGGTAGCATTTCAAGCAATTCAGCAAGGCAGGTATTGAGAACTTGTCGATTGCTTGGATTTAATTACATTGCTGATTGCCCAGTGTGCAACTATCATCTAACATCATTAAGATTTGTATTGACTCTGTCAATCGATTTTTCACTGAGAACTTCTTTACAGGTTTGCTGCTTAAGAACTATGAACATGCTCAAATAGAAATATCTCCCATAATTCCGTTGCAAGCTCCTTTCCTCTTTGCTAGGGATTGTTTCGCTTCATTTCAAATCCCCCTTCAGGCTTCCATGATTGGAGAAAATCGCTACACGCCAGGTACGCGAGAGGCCACACAAAGGGAAAATGATAATGCATAACTAAAGAGATGCTTTCATAGTCATGCGTGACTATATGGACACCCTGCATCTGCCGTTGAGTGGCATTGCAAATCATCTATCCGGAAGCCCATTGACAAGCCATTTAGGCATGATGCATAGCAAAGATCCTCTAAGATCCATATCAGATCTGATCCACAAATTGAATCCTATTTCAACTAAGTAATCCACGCATGAGAAGATAGGTCAACGTATTCTTCGTTTCTCTGGCATCCACTTCTCTGCTACTAGCGCCGGTGGAACTCCACAAATGCGAGCAGTCTAAAGACACCTATGTGAGTAGGCACAATCATTCTTTTAATCACAAACATCAAATCTGCTTCATGTCCATCAGCGTTCCAGCACACTTAGTCTCCTTGCACAATCCCAGCCGCCTACATACATTTTCTCCAAGTTGTTAGAATAATTGCTTCATACCACTTGAAGACTGAACTTGATTATTCAAGCGACCACAGCATGTAATAGAGAAGATCTGCCCATTCCCATGTATTGCACTAAGATACCCTTGTTTGGTACAAGTATACATTAATGAGCATTTTAAAAAAACTTGGTGCATAGTATTGAGAGTGCTTTGAATTTGCACTTCACTTGTGATTTGGCTTCAGACAATTAGTTAATGCGAATCATCAATACCGAAGCGTATTCAGATTGATTAGGGGTAGAATAGAATTTATTGTGAGATAAAACCTTTGTAGCGGCTCTCATCCGCCATCTACTTTTAACAACTAATTTTACATATATTCAAAGAAGAACAATTTAACGAGAAGTTGTAAAGTTAGAAATTATAAAGAAGCGGGTTAAAACAGGTGAATTTTTTTAAATATATGAGGAGAGTTGTAATTATATTAATTTAGCAGTTTCTAACAAACATGATATATTGCGACTCCATGCATACATTGTAAATGAACAGAGGTGCCGTATGTTTTAGGCCTCGGGCATACTCAAAGCAAAACCAAGTAAAGCAAACAGGAGTGTCCTCAGCAAAAGTATTATCAAAAGCTGTTAATCGCTCTGCCTAGCTTTGCTCCATGTGTGGCAGTCTACAACTGCGGCATTCATGACTATATTTGTTATACAAAGCGATTTCTTCAGAAACGCTTGGAAGAGTTCGCAGTGTGACTGACTCCTTAGTTAATCCATCATACTATCCAAAATTCATGCCCTTCCAAATACAGTGGAATATGGTTAATCGTCAAGTTTCGGGATCAATTTTACCTTGTCGATTATAGAAACCATTCTCTATTCCATACACATAGAACCTTGCCAACCCTTACAGCATGCCTGATCCGCAGTTATCACCTCGCCTAGAAAATATCAAACATGTGATAAGAAAAAGTACAAAGAAATTTTAAAAAAACGACCTTTTGCTAAAACATGTACATGTAAATTGAACCAAAGATTGAACCAACCATTGTCTTTGAATTGAACAGCATGGAGTAAATATATTAGGTAGAGTGGTAACTCCACATTGGTAGATACCCGAAGATATCAAGGTTGGGCAAAAACCCAACTAGTACCGCGCACACTGAGTTCCGACAGAGAGGACAGAAAACTCGATACTAATGCGATGACCGGTTTCGTATAATATCTTTATCAAATCGCATAAACTGAAGCACAGTACAATCGTTTACAGGCATTAAATACATTAGCGAAAAGTGTTCAACAAGTTGCGAAGATTTGAGTGGTTTGTGTAGCTGCCAATGGTTTTGTAGTTTTTGATTGACTGTTGACAGATACGGACAACTTGCTTGCTGCAGGCGCTATGTGGTAAGACCAAGTGAATAGAATTATTGTAGTCACCAAGCTTATTGATTCCATGCGTTGAAATTGTATTCAGCCGCTTCATCCATCTAGCTTCTTTGGTCTTTCGTTTGGTAGTGTTCACACAATACTCCAATGCGGTAAAAGAAAAATGTGCAATGGAACAATGCGTACGGAAATGTTCAGAGACAGCAGCCAATATAAAATATTATATACATGTTCTCTGATACGAATTGAAAGACATCTCGATGTTTCTCCCACGTACGACTTAAAACAGTTTGTACAGGTAATGAGATAAATTACAGCTACACTATTGCAATACAACCTATGTAAAATGGGGTAAGTATGTACAGAAAAGGTAGGTGTAGCGTATTTACAAATATTACAACACTTATGTGGATCACATGGAAAAAAGCCCGGTTCCCACAAGGAGGGGCTACGGTGAGTAAATGCAAAAAGTTTGCGAATAAAATTTCTGATAGCACTGCGTGTATAACCCTTTTTCATCCAGTTCTTTTGTACAATCTTTTTGCTCAAACAGAAATCACGGTAAGTAGAACTGAGAGTTAAAAATTTGTACAATTGAGAATAAATAATACTGGAAAAGATATGTGATGGATGATATGAGTCGGTATCTAATAAATTAAAAGAAACTGTAGGTTTGAAGCCTACACGGTGAAAAATACAATCATTACATCTGTACAGTTCTAAATCTAAAAATCTGATGCTGTACAAATTAAAAGTCACAGAGACAAATATTTACATCGAGGCTATTTACAGAATTTACAAAAGTAAGTAGGTCCGCTTCCGAATGATTCCACACTCCAAAAATATCATCAATGAAGCGGATCCATAAGCATGGAGTTTTTGAGAACTTAAGGATCTGCTCCTCCCATTGTCCAAGATAAATGTTAGCATAGGAACCACCAAAGGCGCAGCCCATGGCGGTCCCGTGGACTTGTAAAAATCTTTCACCATGAAAAGTAAAGTCATTGGATGATAGCAACAAACGTAGCATTGACAATATCGTGTGATCAGGACGGCGTACATCAGGAAAATTCTAAAAAAAGCTTGAGCACATGCTTTGACACCTTCGTTTGTTGGAATATTAGTATATAGCGACGCTACGTCCAGTGTAAATAAAATAGAGTCATCTTGTAAGCGAAAATTCTTCAAAATAGAAATTACATGGTTTGAGTCGCGTACGTAGCTAGGTAAGCTTCTAGCTATCGGTGACAAAAAATATTCTATGTAAGAATCACAATTTCTGGAGACACTTGAAGTATCGGAAACAATTGGTCTACCGGGTGGCATAAAAGGAGTAGACCATTTATTTTTGTGGATTTTAGGCAGAAGATAAAAACGGCGGTCTCTCGATTGCTGAACAGGCTCCAGCGCACGTAATTCACGATTAGTGATGAACTTACTTTTATACAAGTAGTCAAGAAATTTTTTCAACTTTTTACCAATAACAAAGGTTAGACTATTTTCAATCGGTTGATAAAAATTGTCTTGGCTTAACTGGCGAAAAGCCTCGTTCAAATATTCATCATTATCTGCAATGAGCCATTTACCGCCCTTGTCAACAGGAGTGACTATCACATTGTTCAAAGACGAAAGTCTGTCAAGTTCATGTTTCTCAGAAGACGGAAGGTTATCATGAGGAAAGCAGATCTTACAATTATGCAAAATGTTATGAACAGAGCGCTTAATAGTTTTACAAATATTCAAAACATGAGGCGGAACAATATTGTCCTGTGGTTGACGGAAGCTTTTATTGTAAAAACGATTTTATTAAATGAACTCAAGGTGAATACCATTGGGTATCGTTGCCAATGGCGTCACGTGTTATGACCATAGGCCTTCACTCGGCATTACCAAACACTTTTACGTTGCAATATTAATTTTCATAAAATCTGAATTTTTAATAGCAATTTCCCGAACATCTTTTAAGGTCAAGTGAAAGTGCACATGAGAAGTGATTGCTCATGTCGCTTAACCGCCTTAGTGATGAAAATTTTCCGGAAAATTATTGAAAAAATTTGAAAATTTTGGAAATTTTGAAGGTTTTGATTTTTTTGATAGGCCCTATGATTTGAGCGCTTCCACTGCCGAGGCAGCCAGGTGAAAAAAAAACTGTCGGGATCTGTCGGTCCATTGTCGCGAAGCCGGCTATGGACCGACAGATCCCGACAGTATCTTTTCACCGGGAGCTGCGTACCAATAAATTGGATCTAAAACTCGTGATTTCATCATTATTTCGATTAAAGCGATCGTAGCAAAACGATTTCCATCCGCGGATTTTTGAACATTCTCTTGCCACCATAGTGGCTTATGGTAATTTGTTGGCATTTTTAATATTATCACACAGACACCGTTTGGAATAACGTGAATATTGTTTATAACGAGTTGAGATCAGTATATCCCCTCTCTGTCCAGACCACATTTTCTCGAGAAAATAGGAGGCAAGGTCAGCAGTTTCTTTTGTTTCTCACGGCCGATCAGCCACTCACATGCTTGAAATTTTGATGCATTAAAATGTCTTGTATTTCTATTTCTTTCTCTGTGTGTTTTCAATTTTATATCAGGTGTTGGCCTACCTTGTTTGACAACTGTCATTTTTTCAAATTCCCTTGGAACGAAAGGCGTGGTTATAATCTCATCTGCAATACTAAACATGGCGTCACATCAATCACATAAAAACAAATTATAGAATTCTACCAAATCTGGGTGTTCGAGTGAGATGCATTACTCTGCATTCATTGGAGGTACGCTCATCATCTGATCGCAGTCTTGTCTGAACGTCACCCATCTACGTACTACTGTTGACGTTAGGTACCGCGCCTCGATCAAAAATTGCTTAGAATTTCATTGCAAAAATTGGAGAAGGCATAAAGCATGCACTATGTCTATCAGGAAAGCCAATTGGCGCGGGCGCGTGCGCTTGCTGCCTCACACGCACACAACTGTCTGAACATCAGACATCAGTGCTCCGTCTGAACACATGACCAGCGCGTGTCTATTTGCTCGAAGAAAGCAGCTGTGAATGTGATTCAAGCATGTGCTGCAAAACTGTTCACTGCTGTGAGGTTGAGCTTCTGATTTTCAGACGGAAAGCTGTGCACCACGAGAAGCTATCGAATTTAAATGAATGATGACACTTTTCATTTTTATAATTGTTGGAAAATAATTTTTGAGGGTGCGCCGAAGGCCTCGCAGGTACGGAGAAGACGCCACTGATTGCTACCAAATGCGAGAGATGCAAAGTTTTGCAGCTTCGAGGAAATCTCCACGGAATTGAATGATCATGATAGTAATGCAGAATGAATGATGGTATTTTACAGATTCTCAATGACATCCTTGGAGAGATAATGCTTGTTAAATTAGCAATTCGATAGGTTGCTATTATACTTTCATGCTCAACCTCAAGGGTATTTTCTTAAGCGTGATGATCACATCACAAGCAACGCCACTGGCAGAGCAAACAGAATCAAAGACAGTGATTTCAGTTAGCTTTGAAAGGTGCAAATCACATCACTATTCAGATTCTTAATGACACATGAATTTAGTGAATCATAAAATCAGGCCGGTGAAAATTGAATTAAAAACTTGAAATTTCAGTCAAGAAAGCACGAATAATATCGTGACTTTTTCATGAAGACTTTCATTATAATTGAATTGGGACGACCAAATTTCTGCAATGCTTAAGCGGGCTTCTCAAAGACTATATGTAATACGAACAGTAAAGAGTGTAATGCATGTCAGCGATTTGAAAATTGTCTATAATGCTCTTATAACTTCCTTATTTATGTATGCTTCACCCGTGTATGGCCGATTACCATCAAAGTTAATTGTTAAGTTGGACATTTTCCAGAAAAGAGTCCATTGAATGATTTGTGGCTCATCGTGCACTTGCAACAGTTTCCCTTCTTTTGAGTCTAGATTTGAGACTGCTGTTGACAATTTTCTTTTATACTGTGAAACAAACTTGTCACATCCGCTTTATGACATCATTCCACACCGTTTGAGTGCATCAAAACATTTTCTTCTGCCTCATTGCCGAACGCAGCGTAGGTTGGATGCGTTTTTACCTTGGTCCTGCCTAGTTATGAACTTGAAACTCTCGAAGTCATTTAGAAAACTCAGCAATATGTCAGGTCATATAGAAATGTATCCTCTCTTTCTTTTCTGTTTGCATGGTGCTCTACTTGCTATGGCAAATGAAACTTTTCCTTTTGTACATATTAAATGTTGTGTAACATTTTTCTTAACTTTCTGTATGTTCAACTTTTAATTTCATGATTTCCATTATCAGTGAATAAACGCTTACTTACTTACTTACTATAATACAATTCATGAAATTCCCTTGATAATCAGCTTGATTTCCGCTTAGTTTTGGATGCTTTTTAGCAAATATTCATTCCCTTTGATATCCAACTTGTTTCATACTTTAGGAGAGTCATCTCGGTACTATATAAATTGGCAAATTTTGACTTTTTCAAAAGTGCTCAAATAATTTTTTGGACCACGGGAACGTAATCGCCGCAAAAAACTGAATCTTTTGATATAAAAATTTTCACTGTATACACATACTTTTTTGAGTCGACACTACCCATAATAATCGTGCATGATCAAAAGTTCATCTAAATATGTCGAATTCGATATTTAGGAGTTTAAAATAGGCCTACTTATTAAATATTACCAAATTCAGTTAGCCTATCACAAAAAATTAAATAAAAATCTATCTTGCACCTTGCACCATACAACGATATATTTTAAGCCAAGCCGAAGAGCCGCAGCTCCGACAAGTGGAGCCGAGGGATGATTATTTCAAGCCGAACCGAACCGCCATTCCGGCTCGGCTTACGTGCATCTCTACTATCACTGCAGCGTATTTCCAGCGTAGAGATACTTCCAAATTACTTACTGTCAAACAATGTATAATTGCGTGTTGGCTCTATGGACATCAGGTCCTCCTTGAATTCCCGCGGAGAATGGCGGATTCGGTCGTCACACTCTGTCACATGGTTTTCGTAGAACTAAGCCGATGGACTTATATATACACTTTTAATTTGTGGCTTTCACTTTTATCGCATCTCAGGCGTTTCGCCAAAGTCTGGATTAATGGCCCGTAGGTTCAATTTAAAACTTACTTCAAATCAGGCCATGATGGTTGTACACAAACTGTGTATCAATTGATTAGCCTACAATTATTAATTGCTTCTAAGTCATCCATGTAATCGATTACAATTACAAGTTGCTTTCTTTTCTTCCATGTATTATAGTGATGACTAAAAGTGCTTTTGTGCACAACAAAATTTTCTGCAGTTCGACCATAAGCTGAGATGAAGTTTGGAGAGCTCACTAGTTCACCGTACTCAGCTCTTTGTCTGACAAATGACTGTCAATGGTCAGTTGATATATTTATCCCCTGCAATCACTTACAACTCGCCTATATGATATCGCTAAGTTTCACATGAGAATTGCAACTGAATATCAGTTTGATTCAATCTGTCCACTTATGGAACTCTGGTATTCAGTTATGAAGCTAGTCTCTTCTAGTAAGGAGTTAGGCCTATAATTCGGAACGGCTCGTCCATGTAAATACGTCATCTGGCACTTAGCTTCAATCGTGACGCAAGCGTCTTTCATTTGTCCTTTCATTTAACGAACAGATTTCTTCACACCAGCTGCTAGCAATTAATAAAGCATGTCACATCCAATACGCGCATCGACAGATAGATCGTGTGAGGGGCAGGTCACCTGATATTCGAAGGAACTGAGGCAATGTTGAACAGTGTCAATACATTATTTTAGCAACATCTAATGGACATCTTATTGAATCACCGTCTCGGTGTACAGCATATTCTTGTCGTGAAGAAATCGTCTCATATTTGGATATAATTGATTCTGCAGTGATCTGTGTGACTGTAACAAATACAATGGCAACGTGTTCTCGATTTCATTGAATTATAAATAAAAACTTTGAATAATTCATTAGTGAATAACTAAATAATTATATTCCATAGCAATGAAAATGACAATGAAAATGAAGTAATCCAATCACAATTGGGAATCAGTTAGACTAAGTAAAAAGTGCGACGCTGTCGAACCTCCGGTCGAACTGCAGAAAATTTTGTCGCGTTCAAGCACTTTTAGTCATGGCCAAAGTAGATGTGACACCATTTTTTCGTGTAAGCGGTAGACACGTCCGCTTGGAAGTAGCCTCAAAGCGGAATAACGGGATAAATATATCAACTGACCACACTAGGTGACATGCCACACGTAATTCAAGCGTAATTACGGAACACCCCAAACATCCGTGGTTAAGGACATTCTATTCTTCTACCCGCGTACATACGCGCTGCACTAAGAGTCAGAAATCACTTGATCTGATGCTGCTAAAACATGGGAAATGTTTATGAATACGCGCGGGCGAGCGTTTATAGTTTGCGCGTCGTCCACGGTTGTCTGCGCTGCCGCTTGAACCACGGATGAACCGCTAAGCATGTTCTGTCTTCCCTGAGCATGCAATTGAAGTCCTTTCACATTGTTTAGCCTCTGATACATGCAGACACATGAGACGCATAAAGTCTATATAACAGGACTGCCAACTATACTAACTTATATAACAGATATTGCAGCAATATCCCGCATAGCCACGGATGTTTGGGGTCATATGCGTGATTGAGCGTGGCATGTCACCTAGTATTACGCACATTTCAGTTATCCTACTTTTCAATACTTGAATTTCTATGTAAAAAAGTTGCTAATGGTTGCAACCTTGAGTACACATCTGCAGGTCACGATGTCGTATCATTAGCAGTTATTGGATGTTTGCGTACCATAAGCATTGGATCGGAACGATCAAAAGCCAACATGGTTTTTTTCTGGCTGAAGCCTATCAGATGAAATTTTGATAATTAGAACTTGCCATGAGTAATGAAATCACATCACATATAAACCTCGTGTTTGGTATATAATTTAAAAAGTGGTTCATGACCTTTGTAAGGAATTGAAATTCAGATGCATGCAACCGATTCATTTTAAAAATTATACGTAGGGTAACATTCCATACCGATGAAACTGCATATCAATTTATGTCGTGACCTGTGCTATTATCTGCAACAGACGGTATACCGACGCCATGTTGCATTCGCTTTTGGCAATCTACGAGCATGACAGCGAAACTGCCATTTTTATCATTTGTCACAAGATCGACATGCATTCGTTTTGAGAAGCCACATGAAAACATTTTGCCAACTAAAAGAACAATTTTAGGGGATTCCATTTAAAATTAATGGAGATTCCTGGATTGCAGACTGATTTCCTTACCCATCGAATTTATAGTGGCAAGGCCAGAGCCTACAGATGCATCTGTACGCCCTTCTAATCTTCTTAGTGTTGCTTTCTAATCTTAGTCAATTAGGCCTTCAACATGCACAGAGTAATGTTGTCAACGATTAGGCATATATATTTATCACAGACATCTTAACCAGCTTCCAAGGTTACGTACAGAGTATGAATCGAGCTTTATCATTCAATGTTCAAGTCTCAATCAATGAACAAGTGAAAAGTATTCTTATTTTTTTAGCCGATAATGCGTACATTTTAGCAAGATCCTTTCCAATAGGTATACAGTATAGCACAGATGCACAACTATGTCTCCGATTTCTAAGCGGAAGCTATTCAAGAATATTTCATAGCTTCATTTTACATTGAATTAATGTGTTTAATCATAATGATCGGCATGTCAAAAAAGTACGACTCGAACCCACGATCAAGTTCTGGAATTGTTGTTCTTAAGTTAACCTAAACAAGATCGAGACCCGGTTTACAGCTCCGCGTTTTAAAATCAGTGAAATATAATCAACACATAATGAATTGGAAAACCGGTTTCCTCCTGTCCCCAATTCTACAATCGTTCAGATCGCCTTATGCAGAAGTCTTGACTTCATATAAGATGATTTTAATAATGAATAAACAGATGCTTTGTGAGTGATAGACGCGCTAGGAAAAATATCTCCTGGAAATTTCACACACAAAACAACAACACAATCTCTTCGCGCTTAAATATCTGTCTCTTCTAACACTTTTTGTACTTTTTCTTCACTCGCTTTACGGTCACTGGATGAATGAGCAGCATCTCTCACACGATGTCTGCGATGTCGGCGCGTACCACCATCAGTCTTGTTTGATTCTGAACTATCTCCATCATTAGAAGTATGATGAGCATGACGCATACTTCTCGATCTGGTATTAACAGCTTTATCTTCCGTAGTTACTGGTTCCGTATCGATATTGATATCACACTGTTTTATTGGTTCCGTCTGAATCTCCTGGTCAAACGACGAAATGTTTTCTTTTATTTCAATGGTGTCAGTTTGGCAATCTCGCTCTTCAATCTCAGCCATTAAGTTGGGTTCATTACTGAAAAAAATAAATTCACACAGTGGAAGAAGTCAACAATGACCAATCATGAAACAATCATGTCAATTAACACTCGTTGATAATCAAAAGGGTCTATTGCGCAAAAAATATATAACAATAACGTGCGAAATATGGAAATAAAATAATAAAATTTTAAATACGAATCAGCATATTGACCCAAAATCAAAATGTGAATTTTTGATTTTAATATCCTAATTATTTTTTACAACTTTGAGATTGTAATTTTGTATGTCATATCACTATTATTGTCATATTTATCCTATCAATCCTTTTGATAATCCTTTTCATCATCCATTTAAAGCAATTTGCTTCCAGCAGGGATAAACAGATTGAAAACAAAATATTACTGTTAAAACAACTTCAAAGGAGATGAATTTTCAATTCAATCAAATTTATTAAACATTCTCTAAATGCGTAATGCCTTGATGATTGATTACATGGTTGCCCATATGATGATTAAATTCATGACCTGTAGCTATATATCCGATATTTTATTAAGAAATATAATGCTAAACCATAATTAGTTAAATACAAAGGTAGCATGCATGGTTGATGTCTGTAATACAGCTACATAGTTTCTCATTAGCGTCACACTTGCATAAGTAATTCGACATCAACTAGATTAAAGTCTATCTCTAAAATGAATCGTTGTTCTTGTAAACACGCATTGAAACTGCGTGTATCTTGAAAAGCAAATTTCTTAAGGATGGCTATCTTACTGATAGACTCGAAGATATTAATATTTTTAGAGAATTTTTTTAAAAAATTCAAAAAATATCATTTATATCTTTTAAAAATCCGATTTAAATCCCATAAATTGAATATTTTACATTCCCTTTATATCATGATTTTCCTAGCACTGATTGTCAAACTGCATTACGATTCCTATTACGATATTTAGTAACTTCATTAAATATGAATTTACAATGTTTATCAATTTAACAGGAAGAAAACGGCTTTAACTCATTTTGATTGGTCTTAGTTAACGTTTGAGGACCATGAAATCTTTATATCTCCATAAAGAGCAGTATTTCTGTAATCAAATGCAATGAATATGCATCCAATCATATTATGTCATGAATACGAACATAAAACAACATAAAACCAGATATTCGCAAGCCGCTCCTGTTCTTGAAAACAAATTTCAGTGTGACAGGTAATTGATAATCAATCATATTAACAAGCATATTTATTTCGAGATATGGGCCTGGTGGAGATTGCTAAGGATCATTTGGTGTCAGCGGAATACAAACGAGTGGGTGCGAGACAAAGTAAGAGTGCCAGAGAACAACGGACTGCTTGAGAACATCAAGCGCAGGAAATGCGCAAAGTATTAAAGAAGAGGAAATGGAAGAGGAGACCCGAAAGCCTTGTGCTGACGACTATCGAAGGCGAAGTGGAAGGACGAGCGAAGAGAGAAAGACGGAGAAAGGCGTGGATTGACGATGCACGAGGGACGCCCACGGCCCGTTGAATGGGCTGCTGCATTGAACCTGAAAAATGTTACACACGGATGTTCGACAGGCAAATACTATCAGACCTATGTCGGCGTCTGCAGCTACAACAAAGATGACCTTCGCAGACTTATCGCCATCTCAGTAAAGCGAGCGTCCGTTATGTGATTGACGGACTCATGAAATCACTCGCTCTGAGGTTGATGAATGCAGTAGATTGCATTAAGAACTTACTTTACATCCAAGTTACAACTTTTCTATAATTTGTTTACAGATAAGATAAAGTGATCGTATTTTGAGCGCAATGAACGCATAATCTCTTATTTCTGATGACAATTTTGCAAAATGTATAATACTCAGTACGAAAAATCAGACCTGGAGCTAAGAGAGTTTAAACTTGTTTACTATGTTAATATGCATACTGCTTAAAAGTGAATGAAATAAAAATTTTCTACTATTTATAATTTTCACTGTATTACTTCATTTAAAAAACTGCTATATGCATTTCATGAGCAATTCCTAATGATTCTCGACATAACTGACAGACCAAATAATTGAAATCTAAGAAAAAACACTTGAACGCCGAGGTGGATGTGTACGTGGACTTGCCCATACTTCTCCTTGAAAAAGAGCAGGGGCAACTATGCTTTGCATTCCCATGTCATCCTTTGGCTACAAAATTTGTTGGTTTCAACTTAGTTTCAATAAAAATTAACCCATCGATTATAATTGATAGACTTTCCCTGGATCTCAATTTGTTGCTCTTTCAAATCAAAAGATCACTCACCTGATCCGAAATTTTTTGTCCACTTTTGCATCAGTATCGATTATCATTCCTAATTCCATTTTCCCAGGTACAAATTTGATCTCCTTCGAAATAGGTCCAGGTAAATCTACAACCATTCCTTGACTCAATGATGTCAGCTTTTCTTGAACATCCTTTTTCAGAAGTAATAATTCGATGTCTTTGCCATTCAGGACCACTTCTGTAAGACTACAAGTACTTCTCAAGTTGTCCAATTGCAATTGAAGTTCAGATTTTCGACTGAGCAAATCAACGGTTTGTTTTCCATAAACACGATGGATTTCCTCAATCAAATGCTTCTCACGCTGTCGTACCTGCAAAGGAGATTCAAGATTATATTCTTGTTAACAATTCTTGTTGAATTGTGTTGCATTCAGAGCTTTTAAAAGTTAATTGCAATGCCATTCATTGGTCGGAATTAGCTGATTGCTGTCAGTCAAAAATGGCAATTGATTAATTGATTTGTAGAGCTAGTGAAGTCAAGTGATTGACGTCTTAACTAACAATGCCGTCACCACTAACCATCGTTGAGAAAACATCGTAGATTTCTTTCAGATATTACAAAGCAGATCTTGTATCAGAAACTGATAACTGCCACGTTTTTAGAGCACTAGAAGGGCTATTTAGTGCACAACATATTTATTATCTCTGTCTCACAAACACACAAAACTTTCATAATAGCTTTCAAAACTTAAAAAGCCATCATACAATTTTTTTTCAAAGCTCTGATTTGTCTTCTGTTGACTAGGCATGTAAGGTTCTTATTCACTTGTTTCAGTAACTTATTATCACATCAATAATGATGCATTAGTATATTCCATAAATTCACCAATATTTGCGTCCAATTATGATACAGCTACTTATGTATTACATGTAATATGTCTACTCACTGTGTTGAGACGAATCAAAGTTGAAAGAAAATTCAGCAAAGAATTGTCTGTTCAAATGATAGTAAATAATTTAAACTAATTGATTGCTTCCTATTGCAGTTGACGGTTGAAGGACAGGTAGGTCTTAAGAAAATGTTTAGCAAAACTAGCATTGCAGTAAGGGATGCGGACGAGCTGCATCAACGACCTCAACTGTAGCCGGAGAGTCACTGAATGTCATTTCTAAGTTATCTGACGATCATCATATGTTCTACATACTCTACAACCTCAGTGGATACATAATGAACTGGTCGAGGTGCTAAATACCGTGATTCAATTAATATGACATTACCGTCTTTGCAGTTTTTAAGCCTGCATTTCACGTTATTCAAATGGAAGATGTGAAATAGTGCCCATTTTTTAGCATCATATACTTTGTCAGATATGAAGAAAGCACTTTGAATTGCTACCGAATTTTCGGAACAGCCAATTGAAGGTTGCATCACGAGTGACGATCGAGGGCGAAGCCCGAGATCGACAAACGAGTGTTGCAACCGAATTGTTACACTCTGTTTTTTTGGACAGAGTAATGTAAGCGATTTATCACCACACTTAGCCGATTTCTATATAATTGCTTGAACTATTAGGGAATTTGTACTTTATTGTTCCTCAATGAATGGCATAGAAATCGTTTTTCAACCATAGATATCTATAACTAGCAATTTTGGCTGGTCAACAGTTTGCAGATGTGTTTTGGAACGCTATCTTAGCGCTATGATAGCGTTATCCGACAAACTAAGTATTTCAGAACGCGCTATTCTTTATCATGAAGCGCCAATCTATGCGCTATTTATTGAAGTTATGAGAAACGCTACTTAACACAATAGGAAATTGGTTGTTGTCTGTAATTGTAAATGAAAGCTATCTTATTTTATGCACCTTTTTGGCGGACAACAAGTCAATCATTAAAGAATAGATTTCATATCAAATACAATCAGCAACTGCTTTATCAAAAGAAGACACTTATGAAAGAGTAACAATGCAACGCTATGAACTTGTATGGGCATTCATTCTGTCTATTCCCTTATTCCAACGCAACTAGGTGTGAAAGTCTTGACTGGCAACAGAATCTATTGTGTTCGCTGTTGTACAAAGAGATTATCAGCTATGTTATAAAGAAACGCTATCTTAGCGTATCTGGATAACAGAACAAGTTGAAATTACGGTTACATTCACAATGTGCAATTACGAGCCATAGCAATCTTGGGTCAGATAATCAACAGATCAATCTATGCAGGCGGGCAGTGTTATTCTACTATAGCGCTAGAAAACGCTATCTTAGCGCTGTCATAGCGTTCGAAGTTAGAATAGCGTCACAAAATTGTGTTGAGACAGAGCCTTTCATACAAACTTCAGCGTGTGCAAAATGTGGAAATACCTTGTCAGACAGTCTGACGCTATTTGTGTTTCATACAACTTACACAAGCTGTGAGGAGCTCGAACGCTATCTAAGAAAGTGATATCTATGGTATTTCTTTATTCAGCAGTTGAAACAAGTGAAATTGCATCAACTGCACTTACATGAGGACGCAATGCAAGTGATTTAGAACTTCATGTTGATGTAACTGAAACTACCACAGTTAATGCATATGCATGGCCAGAGTGTAACAATTAATGTTGCTGACTACACGAGCTTTAAGAGGTGCGAACATCGCTACTTTTCCTTTGTTCATGCTTAGTCGCTCCTATACAGTAATACTGCATGGCTCCTTGCCACTATTTCTGTCCAGCGCTTAGAGATTGTTTTATATTTTTTCAATAAACGCCTACTAACCCGGAATTGGCGGATTCTTATCGAATGTCACAATCGGATTTAGAGAGTTGCATTCGTAGAAAAAAAACAGCAAAAATTGGCTGCTTGAAGAAAATTACCAAAGCCTTAAATTCTGATTTTAAACTTCACCGCAGCATTATCTCAATTTTACTTTAGTTCAACTCACTGAGGATACTTATTGACTAAGTAGAAGCTGGGCAACTTGTGCATGTCAGAACAGATAAATGATGTACCAATGCCGCTCTATCTATTTACTATATAAGATTGTGGACAGATTGTAATCCACTGGTCGGTGTCGAAGTTGGAGGGGCATCAGAGAATTGCAGTCAGGGTTAGATGTTTTTCGATTCCTGTCCCTAATTTCGACTACAAGTTTTTGCGACCTTGTTTGTCATCATAATTCAAGCAGCTATCTTTAGTTTGGTTTTCACTGATAGTCAGCTCATGACCAATTGCATATGGCTATTTGACTCGAAACTTTCCACGACTGGTAAATCATTAGAATAATCTTCTAGGATGAAGGAAAATTCTGCGTACATCGTGATATACATATGTAGAACACGCTGCAAAACAGGCCCAAGCTCAACTCTGTGGTATGTGAGCCTTGAAATATTGAATACAGTCCGATCCCAGCAACCAAAACTGCCTCAAAGCCACGGTTATTATTTGCTCATGCATGCAATGAATGTGAAAACATTACAAGACCGAAAATGACATGCTCTTAATATATTTCAATGCACACTAAAAGAGAATAAATAAATCATGACGAATATAAACCGAATCAGTTCCATAACACGTTTTTGTATGAGTCAAAACGGATTTAAATAAGACGAAGCAGCGTTCTTTTTATTTAGCAGTAACCAAGACATACGATGAAACTTTTATGAATTGTCGACAGACTTTAATCCGTAACAGACAATCAGTCTATGAAATTGATCATTCATGATAATCTGATAATAAAAGGCATGTAATGGGTCATGCAGACTCTGAGTTACTGAATGAACTATAGAGATCCGATTTAACTTCTTTTGCGATCAAAGGGCATGAAATGTTACTATGTTGGCATCGTATTGCAAATCTACAGAGATTATCATTAATTTTGATTATTTATTTAGGAGCCGCGAATCTATAGGAAATACGTTGAGTGATTCACCAATTCATCATGTCTATCCCCTAAATTATTGATGAAATATATCGTTATTCAGATCAAATCTTCAGACAAGCAATGATATGTGACGCCGAAAACTGAATCAAAACTATATAAATAATATATAAATAAATGATAGGTTTTCATATCATTTATATATAAAGCCGACTCATAGCAACACATGCTTGCCATACAATTCTGGATTTCCTTTATCTAGAAAAACAGCACTGATGAAAACAGAAAGAATAAGAGCAGAGAGAGAGCTTCTTCAAATGACATTAATTTGGATATCTCGCTAAATTTTGTTGAGAACTAGGTTTCTGCTCAACGGTTATCCTGCTGAATTCATTAGAAAACATTTCCTTGAGCTCAACATAAACCGACATATAAAACGAAACAACAAGAACGAAAAATCAGATGTAGTATACATGAAAGTCCCATTTATCAATGAATTTGAGAAGAGAAAACTGATTAGGATAACAGATGAGCATGGGCTTTCCGACTACGTTCGATTCGTATTTATAACTGAACCTGCTCTGAAATATTCGTTGATAAATCCGAAGGAGACAAGACCCTGTAATGACAAATGCATTGGATGTAGAACCGCCCAAGATCCCGGAAAATGTTTTAAGAAAAATGTAATTTATGAAATCAAATGTGATCAAAGATATGTGATCAAAGATACATTGGTGAAACGTCGAGAACATTACAACAAAGAATTTACGAACATACGAAAAAAAAACATCACACGTAATGCACATGGACCTGCACCAGACCAATGATGAAACACCAGCTTTCTCCTGGAAGATCCTGCAGATTGTAAAAGCAAAGAAGTTGAGAAAGGCTACTGAAGCTCTCTACATACGAGATTGTGACCCACAAAAATTGATAAACGGATGCAAAGGATGGAATGTACCCATTTTCTTGACTTAATCTCCCTCTGCTAGACTTTTCTATATCTATTTACTTTTATTGGACATTCTTGTAGAATTTTTTTATTACAGCTTTCTGAATCATTTCTATTTTGCATTGTAGGATTTCTTGATAGGATAATTTTGAATTCTGTATATAATTGTTAATGCATGATACAGTATATCTTTTAGCAGTAAATAATTCCCTTGATAAAGCCTACGGCGAAAATTTGGGAGAACTACCTAATTGATTTATTTGCGGAAGAAGGGCTAGTAGGCCAACAATTAATTGATTTTGATTTCAAAAAAAAATGAATCAAAACTGCCAAGACGAGAGAAGTGATGTCAGAAGCATCATAGTTCAGGAACATGATACACTTAATACTATTGAAATACGATGCGTATCGAGCATTACATTAAATGTTTATGGGAACTCAAAAGTGTAGTTCATCCATATTTTAATCTGCTAGTCACAGACTGACAAGAACTGATGAACATCTAGATGCTTCTTGGGCTCCCACAAATCATTGAAAAGACGAGATAATTGAAAATCATACCCCACAATTTTGGGAAACGTACAAAACCACCCGAACACAGCAACGAATCTACTCGACCGCTTTTATTTTCAAAAATATTGTCAAATATACTGAACCAGATGTGCATTGCACAATAATATCTTCCACTTCGTGAAAGAACCCGGGGCAAAAGGAGGATCAATCCCACCTCTTCGAACAGAAGTAGAAAATCCGCAGACTGATTATGACATTTTATATGTTATTATCCACATGTACTGTAGCATGGGAGCTGGTAAACGCAAAGTTTGTCTTACACATTTAGTGAAATGATGCTCATGGTATGACATTGCAATCCTCCACATGGCAGTTACGTAGGTCTATTGATTTAGAAACAATATTTAGAAACAATCGCGTTTAGATACCATTTTAGTGCTTTTATTTTCTGCAGGAAGTAATGCCATCATGGAAGAAACTGTACTGATGCTAAGATGTGAGAGAAAATGACAACATCGCTTGATAAGAAATGACGAAGTAGACAAGCGTCCGGCCATAAAGCTACAGAAGGAGGATGCTACATGACTAGGTGCAGGTGGAATGGAGATGTTTAATCGCGCAATCCGATATCTTCCCTCAACGATTCAACGAGAATCGAGATAATGTCCAAGCTTGCGTGAATTTCGAATGCCCTTTGATCCGCACTTGAGAAGACATGAAAATTTCTTAATAATAAGTGAATTTATATTATTTGAAAACAATTTATCCGTCTTCACTCATCAATTGCAAGGAATCTCAGATTCAGCAGTGAAAAAAAGAATAGTAATAAAGAGGCACGAAGATAATTGATGTTTCATACATTTTTGACCAGCGCTCTTGTATGGAGGATATCTACATGCACTTTAAGGAATTATTTTCTATGATACATTTCTTATCATGTGTGTATATTATCTTCTCGACACTTATGTGTCGTTTTAATGATGAATCTTTTGGTAAATAGAGGCAGCTCGATGGCTTTTGCACCACTCACCAGTGAGCACCATTGTCAGTATTTAAAGAGCAGCATTATTTATGTAAATAAGATTTCACAATGACAACAAAATTTGTACACTTCAACATAATCAGCAATTTTTGAGCAATTCTGCTACTACAGATATTCAAAGTGGATGTTTCCCGCATGGAATTTTTATCGGACAGAAATATTTGCATGTTCTCTATGAATATTCAATTCATGAACGAATATTCATGGATACGCTATGTCAAAATGTTGCTTATCATAATCACAATTTGGATGATTAAATCTACAAAGATGTCGCATCAAATGACTTTTCGCATTCTTACATTCCGTTTTTTGAATTTGATCTAGAGAAGAAGTAAAAAGAGGTGTGAGTACATCGCAGTAAGAGCCGCGATTGAAAATGCATTTGACACAGTAGCCTCTTGTGGTGTCTGAATGCATTGGTCTCGATAAACAATCGTTGTACAATGTCTCCTCATGTCCAAATATTCTTATTATATAATTACTATATTTGTCTATTTTGTGCATTCATTTTGATAAATCCTTCTCATACGATGATGAAAATCATTCCAACAGTCATTTACAATAGAATACAATGCTTACGAATTTGAATAATTAATTGAAGTGAATTGAATTGAATAATAAATTGAATAAAATAATTAATTGAACTAGCTGAATGCAATTCACACATTTTTAACATGGTAGCAAATTATGTTGTGTTCATGTCCGTATGTATCATTGCATGCATTATTGCAGATATGAGTGATCATTTGATTCATTGCTTTGATCAATTTAGGTCCTTGTGTCAAATTTTGAGCATAAGTGTAAACGTAGATGTTTTGCACTTCTTTTTACCTCTGAGATGAAGTCGATGGCAAGATCATGAATCTTCTGTTCAGCATCCTTGATTACTCGCTCTGTCTTTGTAAGTTGTGTAATATTGGTTTCGTACAGTTGGATGCTGGTTTTGCAATGGTCAAGAAGCTGCTCTATGTCGGTTTTATATTTCGTCACTGCTTCCGCGAAGTTGGTAATTTCATGATCACGATGCTCGTTGAATGTACACAGTACACATATACAAGTCTGAAAAGTAACAAAGATCATTTAGACGAAATCGTAGACATCATAAAGTCAATGCTATATTTCAATCAAAATAAACACGTTCAATGTCGATCTCATCAAAGTTCGGGAATTCGGAAGGTGACTTATTTGACGCTCAAAACGCATAGTGTCACAATGATTTGAATCAGTTTATGGTACCATCTTTTGAATTTTCCTTTTCGTGTACCCGGCATCTTTTTTAGATAAAACATAGCGTCTTTTATCAAGAATATGAAAGTATCTAATTTCAGCTGAGGGAAACTCAAAAACTAGATCGTCTTAGCTGGTCATCGTCCGACGAAATGCCATCTGCACATAAGACAGGTCTTTTGCAATTATTAAACACAATTCACTCGTCGGCATAGAAACGAATAGATTTTCTAAACGTGCCTCCCATCCAATTTCGTAAACTGGTTCCATTGCACGGATGCATGTTATAAATGATCAGCCAGTATCCTCTATGCACAGAGCAAAGATCAATGCAATTTATAGGAAATCATATTATTACCAAGAGTTCTTTGTGAAAGTCTATAACTTCCCACACATTTTTATATGATTTTCGACTGACACGCAAAGTTAACCATATTCCATCTGACCGCCTACAACCTTTGTCAATGGTCCCTTTTCTGCAGAGAAAGCAAACACAACTATTTGTGGTCGTGTTGCGAAATTCAAATTGTGAAATTGAGCTCTGTTATCTAGATCTGAATTATTTCCTTATCTGTGATTCGGATGATGGCTTATCTGCATTCGAGTTACTGACTTTCTACGGAGTGGTACATACTACTGATGACGGATAACAAGTCAGAAATGTTTGCAGTTTCATGATATAAATCATAACTTGCTATCATCTCTTGAACTTTTTCCGTTCCTGTTCCGCATAATATCAAAACGATTATATTAATCGAAAAAGATAATAATCAAACAACATCGATAACATTCAGTATTTCGTAGTAGCAGATACAGGTTCGTTCATCATCGTGATATCGAGTGATAAACGGCGCAGCCTATTTTCGGCTTCCTCGATGTCAAAGAATGACGGAGTTAGACCGTTTCTGCTTCGAGAATAAGATTGGAGCTTTCATTTGACCACACACGGAAAATCTAGTTAAATTTGAATTCAAATAAAATGGTAGCATTCTGAGAATTCATGAAATGTCATTCTGTACAGAATAATATGTATTCGTTCAATGAGAATATATATAATAAATTTCTATTTGTAAAATTAGAACAAAGCAAAAACTGAAAATTAATTTTCGCCAGGTGCCTTCTGTCTAATCATATCAAGATTACTCCAGAACATGTCTGATTGATCAGACGGAAGGTGAACAACGAAAATTAACCGCTGATTAATATTTCCGCATTACTCTGATTTTAGAAATAAGTAAATTACAATACAAGTACGCATTGACAATTTACATAAGAACGTATGATGCATTTGCATGTCTGTGATGCACATGCACATGTGACGTACTTACAAATGCCAGAAATGAGCACAAGCTAATCTTAGGTAAACATTGAGCTGTTTAACGAGATAGCATACGAGAAACGAGGTCAAAATTACGGCGAAATTCAAACATTTCTCATCTACTCAACATATGAGAAACATCAAGAAAATCATCGTCATCAGAATCATAGGTTACTGAAGGGCGTATAGACATAGACAGCTTGTCAATAATAATGGATATTTTTGTAAGACAATTTCAATACTTGCTCGTTAGCTTTCTTTTGTCCGATTTAAACTTAGTGTGTGTTTCTCTAATTCTTTCAGAACAGTGGAACAAAACGGTTGCTGCTCGGTGTAGAAATGAACAAGTGCATATAGATGCCATTCAATATAATATACAAAATGAATGAATGCTAGATTATAATAACGGAGTTTGCCAGCCATCTGGCGACGTCTTCGACCGAAAATGCGTCGATACATCGTTATTTACATACATTTGTATTTTTAAGATGTCACTCTTAACCGAATACTTACGTCACATGTTCTCTCGAATATAAACTTATAAAATTCTCTTCAGTCAAAATCATCTATAACATGCTCAAGTTAGAAATTTTGGGCTAAATGAACATCGTTTCTGTCGCTGATTTATCGGTTTTTCTTTTATTATCGACCACACAGCCTCCTAAATAGCAATCTTTAGAGGCATTTCATCTATTATTCGCCTTAGAGGCGGAGAGTCTTCGAAATAATTACGAAAGATTATAAAGGGCGTCAGTTTCTTCAGAGTTCTCAGCCTTCATCGATAGAGTATCGAGACAGTTGACAGCCTAAATTATCATGATAAGGCCTTCGCAGTCATCTTCATTTTAGCGAGTCGTAAAAAGTTGCAAATCAAGCGCCATTATGATATTGGAGAGATAAGTATACAAGTCAAGGCTGATCTATAAGAATAAAATCATAATACTTGATCAATAATCGCTGGTTACAATAGCTTGACGTCGAAGGTTTTACAAAATTTTAGCATTCAGCATATTATGCGGTGCAAGATAATATTTGCTTCTTTTTCAGCTTTCATCTCATGAGCGCTACACGGATAGAATGCTTACCAGAAATCTTTCAAATTACGTAAACCCTTAATCACGATGCTTCCATAATCTGTATGCATCGAAAGCGCAAAAAACGTCTATCATCATTGTCTCAAGTCTTTTTTGGCCTTCAGTAGATCAGAAATTGTCTTGTTGTAACCGTCAAGCAATTATTCTCTCCTTTTATCGTGAAGTGATGTGCTTCAACAACATAAATGAATCACATCGTCTCTACCGTTGCATACTTTTTTCATTCGTTTGACGATGGCCATATCCAGTAGTTGAAAGGACTTCGTAAATATTCAAGTAAAGACTTAGAACGCGTCCAGGACTTCTTTCAGTAGCCTTAATTATGGCGTGTCCCTTCTTGAATGAAATAAGCGAAGATCTACTATGCCGATGGCAGCAGAAGAAAAGGGAATGAAATAAAGAAAACAACAGATAAAATTGTCATACAAAAAATGTGCGGCTGGTAGGATTCGAACCTTCGACACCATGTTCTCGAGACCTGTCGCTCTACCAACTGAACTACGAAACGCTTGCATGCGACCCAATTGGCAGGATCAAGCCCTCACCGTCACACATCAGTAGTCATATCAATTAATCAGTGAATAAATACTTAGTCAAAATTGTGACATTAAGGGGTGAGTGGGGAGACTACAAAACAATTGGGGGAAGTGAAGGATTCAAAAATCGAAAAAGGTGATTACGCAATTGTTGATCTGAATGAAGGAAAGGAACGATTTAGCCACTCTATGAGTGCCAATTTTGTACTGTGGACTGCATGTCTGCTAACGAAGGAGTTTCAACTATTCAACATGAACACTATTTCAGGTGGTGCGATAGCTCAGTTGATTTAGGGCCGCGCTTCGGCTCGGAAGTGCAGAAGGTCCAGGGTTCGAGTCTGTCCGCCTCGGGAGGCACAACCGCTCTCACTACATGTTACTAACTGTAACTTGGCGAGAGCTGCGAGTGGGTGAAGACTGTCCCACTCCTAGCTTGCTAGTATATCCTTAAATTCGGGACGTATGAGCAAAAAAACAGTATGCTAAAGATGAATGATCTCTTACCTGGCAAGGTTCGCAGTAAAATCTGACAACTTCGTCGGTGTGTTCCTTGCACATGATGTCATCTTCTATGCCTACGTCAAAGGTAGAATGTCCACGTGTGACTTTTGTTTCACGATGTACATCAACACACGTTTTGCAAAGCAATTTAGAGCATTCCAAGCATTTACTTGTGGCTTCCTTTTGCCGTTTCGAAATCATTTTGCAGATATCACAGTAGGGAACTTTGCTGGGTTTCTGTCTCATTACCATTTCGGACAAACTCGAAACGAGAAAGTTGTCAGGGAGTTTCTTAACACCTCCAACAGGAAGCTGTGTCCTCTTACGACAGAGGGGACAGGTGAACTCCCGGTAATCCGAATACTTCTTATACGTCGTCTCTGATGTAATATGATTATCAATGCATTGTTCACAAAATGTGTGAAGACAGGCCAGACATTTTGGAGATTTATAGCTGTCGAGGCAAATTTTGCATACAAGAAACTCATCATGTATTTCTTGGCACAATTTCCCAGTCTCCGATGCTGCCATAGCAGGACTTCGAGACTGTCTCCTTTTCCTTTCCTCAATGAATTGCGTGGAATCTGAAGAGAAATATTTAGAAACAGTTATTCTGTATATAGCAATTCATTCAACCTCACATGTTCACGTTGAACCATCACGCACAAGTAATACATGCCTTTAACGTCAAGGAAATACGGGAAATAAACGTCTAGCTGTCTCGTTGGATGTTATCTTTTTTGACTAAAAGAAGTGACGAAAATAGTTTGTATATCTTCCACAAATCGCACTGAGTTTCTACAGCGCGAAGGAAGACGCAAAGACGGAAATGTATTTACATATAGATTGCACGATTTATTTTAATTTGGACATATAAAGATATACTAGCGATACTGTGGCAAGTAGGAGCACGAGATTAGTATGCAGAAATGCTTCACAGCGGAGGGTGGAGATAAATGGATATTGTACAAAAACTATAAATGCGGAAGTTAGAATCCTTAAGATTAACAATATTACAAGATTTGTCGCGCTAAAAAAGCAGTCAAGCGCCCTTTCATCCAGCGCTGGAAAGAAGTTAAACTGGTGATGAGTAATGATATCATTTTGCATGCACTTCTATAACTATTTTATAACTTAAATGAAATGCTATAAAATAATATGACTTTCTCAAAAGTATTTGTAGTCTCCTAGTGCCTATATTGAATCTATATTTAAATGAAAGTGAACGAAAAAGGGTACGTGCCAAAGATAAATTTGAGAGACGAAGAGAAACCGATGGGAGGAGATAACATGCATGATGTATTCAGGATAGGTTTCACGTCGCAAGCGTGTCGCATGGATAGAATTGCGTAGCGAGTAGATTTCATGCAGAAGTAAGTTACAAAAATAAATGGCGACTACGTTCCTCATAAAATTTGATTTTCACAAAGCAGCATTTTTTGTAAATATCAAAAAATCCTCACTGATGTATTATAGATAATAGAGGAATTGTTTGAATTCTTTTATATTTACATTTGTTGCAGTTAAAACACGAAATTCGATTTTCTGAACTGCTTTCACTTTTCCAATCATTTTATTGAGTCTTTCACCAAAGTTGAGTATAGAATGTGTGGCTTCTGATTGCAACTAGTAACGCACCTATGGAGAATGGTAAGTTCAACGAGAAATATGCACCGATGTTCTCTACATAACCTGAACGGATGATGGAGATCATTTTTTACAGTGACATTTGGGTAGCATTTCCGCTTTTCGTTCAGGTGACCAAATTTAGAAGCTAGTTCCGGCAATACAATAGAAAGATGTCTTCAGATTTGATTAATTTAAGTAATGATAACCGGCTGCGTGGTCTTGTGGTAGAGTGTTCGCTCTGCGTTCGGGAGACTTTAGATCAGATACTTGTCAGGTCTAACATAAGACTTTTAAAATAGGTACTCGCTGCATTCTTTCTAGACACTCTCTGGGATAAATTACAACTCGGCCACATGGAAAAAAGGTTCCGTGCCTAATGTGCTTCCGAGTATAAATAAAGTTAATTTACTAAGTACAAAACTTCCTGGGGTCGTAGGCGCTGCGTCTCACCCTACAAGCGCTCGTGAGTACGGTTCGGAAGAGCCAAAACTGGCCTAAAATATCTATAGCTACGGTTGCCAACGAAATTTTGCTCCTAAATTCTTCTAGTCTGTGGAAATCTTTCTACTCCATGCCAGGGCGAGCTGCTACTCTGCAATCTTTATGAATTGTTCAGGTAAAATCTAAGACTTCCAAACAGATACCCTTCAGATTCTGGGTAAACGTCCACTACCTAAAAACATGGGATAGATGAAACTCCGCGACATGGAAGAGAGGAGTCTCGCCTACTTTACTTCCGAGCATAAACACACTTAATACCTACAATTGGGTAAATTAAGTTACCCAAGCCTCCAATGCAACCCCGGAAAGGACGGTCAAAGTAGAGCCCGGGTCCCTAGCGCAGTCGGGGTAGCCTACTTTTGTTATATTTCCTTCAAAGGATTGCCTTCCCTGAGCTCTCAACTGATTCGATAGTTAGCAACTCAAATTTCCGCATGACCGAGAAGTTAGATGAAAGAATAGCAGGGCTTGAGAAGTATCAGCACAGGTATATGTAACCCTAACTAATTATCAACTTTCAATGACGACTGATCGAAGTCGGTAAGTAATGATCGGCTGAAAGGGTTTTGTGAAAGGCTTAACAACCTTGATGCGTCTGTAAAATGAATTTAAAGAAAATATTGCAATAAGTTTTCACCTACTAAGGGTGGGAAAAGTGTATAAGTTAATCACGTCAAATGCTCATCAAAAGATGAACATAAGAAAATGGTCGACACCATTATTCACAATTTATTTTTTTTCCTGAAATACGTAAACCAGAACGATATTTTTACTGATGATTTCATTTTAATACAGCTAGAGCCTGTAATAGAATCCGGTTATGAAGAGTTAAAATAAAATAGAAGCCGGGGTTGTGTTAAAAAACACGGTTTTCGTTTATTTTTCATCTTTATACACAAAACAGTCTGCAGTCTCTGAACTTCGACTTGTGCCATCCAATTGCACCTTAAGCGAATACTTAAACAGTGTTAGATCGGCCTTTTGTAGATCTTGTTTCTTCGACTGCGGTGATGTCACACTTATCCGCACTTCAGATCACACTGATAAATAAAATAGTGCTCCGTAATCATGAATAAGAATTAATTCTCCTTTGCAAGGTTGTCAAAAATATTAGTATTTCACTTGCTACCCACTTGTTTAATCTTGACAGAAAAATTCAAGAAATGATAAGCTTGCTGGTCATCGCCTTGGGTTTGAGGTAATCTCCACCGATATCCGTTCATTTCAGGTCAGTAGAAATACATCTTCCTAATCCATCAACCACATATTCATTCTGACTAAAACATGTATACAAATCGATACAACAATCGGCTAACTTGACCGCCTTCGCCTTACTTTACCTATGATTTCCTTGACCTCAGCTAAACTTGGAAATATTTTTCGCATGCTGGAATTTTCGATCAAAAAAGTCTTATATTTCCTGAAGATTCTGAAGCAGGGTTTAGTGTGGGGAAAATATGAAAGTAAACAAACATGTCAGTTCGCACTTTTCAGGTCGCTGTTAGATAAAAGAGGGTTAACAGGTAATTATAGAAAGAAATCTCGGCTTTAAATGTCATGTGTAATTTCTATTCATTACCGTCTAAGAGCGTGCACAGGAAACAGATCCTTGGCTTCCAATCATTGAAGCAATTATCTCATAGCGCGTCTCCTGAGAATTTCATAAGATGTTTCTTGTTCATAAGTCAACGGTTGATCATATGAACAACGATCGATTGAACAGTGGTTATGTTACACACGCAGAGCGATTTTATCTCAAATTATCGTTATAGTTATAATTACCTGTCTAATATGAAAGCGCATTTAGATATACTATGATGGAGCTTGGAAAATAAGATGAAGAAACAGATATTTAGCTACAAATATTTCTTACTCGGACGAACCTGATGAGCAACATGAAATGCAAGAGGTGTTGCTCGACACGGCACCTTGCTCGGAAGCACAGGAGACATATGTGCTATGTTTCAAACTTAAGATGAGGTACTGAGATATTGAGGTCTGTGGCTTCCAGGAGACTTTATTTCGTTGGGTGTAATGCGAGATAAACAATGAGATATGAATAAGTGTCATCGAGCAAAACGACGTGTCTAGGACATAGAAATTGATGGAGATTAATGGACGTAGCAACATAGAAATTGATAGAATGAAGTTTAAGTTCATGCAACACGCAATAGTGACAGAAAAACGCACGCATTTTAGCTTAGATACTCGTATGCTTACGAACGATTGCATCATTGAATTAGAATAAGTCGCATGTGTCATTCTACGATCTTCATTAGTAGTTCATGCCCAAACTTAGTTTTCACGGCTGTTGCATGGTATTGAGTGGATTTCTATTTTAATAAACTTCAGATGTGATTATCAATGATGGTTTAGCGACCCTACTCCGCATAGTATAGGGCTTCGATGATGCTGACATAGTTAGACTTTTATCTGAAGCGTTTGATCTTTAAGCCCGAATGTCCTTCCTACTGACTTCCCATGACACTTTCGGCGTTCGACCACTGACTGAAAGATCACTAGGCCAAGCACTTAACCACTGTGCCGCGGAGACCACTATTCTAAACAACTTCAGATAAACAATCTATGTCCATGCGCAACAACAAAGAGCTGCAGTTGGAATGAGTGATGCAATGGCAGATTGCTTTGCCCGAGTTCTGAACATCCCCGGCGTCTGTGCCTGAATCAAAGCAGTCCATTATTACAGCAAGACCGGTAGAGACTTTTTACTTTTTTCTTCATTTGACTTCAAATTGAAGACAATAATAAAAGTTTTCCTATTCACAACAAGAGTAGTAGGTGAATGAGTATAAAGACAATGAAGTCAGTCTCATGGCGAAATATTGAGTCCATCAATCCGAATATTTCAGTAATACATGTAAATTTGTTATTGGGGTCTCGGTCCTATGAATTATCGGTTATGAATTATTAATGTGTCATTACATCGTAAAGCAATGAGCAATAATTGTGAACTAACGAATAGTTAACATCCGCTCAATACAGTTTGCGTTGGCATCTTTAATAAAAGTAAAGACTGAGACTTTGAGAGAGATAGTCTAAAAGATTGTATTGCCTCATATTTTTCTTATTAATGGACATTGAAATAGTTGTCCTGTACATAAGGATACCACTCGTAAATCGCTGTGCGTGGAGGAAGCATTGAAGAAAATTATCCCATAATATTTCCATTTGCTGTGAGAATATTTTCTGCAACACCGACATTGACATCTGCGAAGTTCTTCTCTGCACATGATTTTATACATCTGTACTACAGCCGGACATCCAACCAGGCCAGCTTGACCCGGGGCTTTTAGTACAAAAATGGGATTTGTCATCACTTTTTTGACCATCGACATACGAGTATTTGAATGATTAACTATTTCAAAGATAGCAATCATATCTTGCCATGGACTGCAGACATGTAAAAGTCGAACAAGCAAAGCATCTGTTTAGTATTTCAGAACTGTCTCTGCATTTCAAATTTCTGCAAGTAAAGTTCGAACAAAGATGATAGTATCATAGAGTAAATGTATTAGGTAGAGTGGTAACTCCGCATTTATTAAATCCTTAATGTGTATACACTTTCGATTTTATTAAATGAACTCAAGGGAGATATAGGTGGTATTGTCACCAAATGTGAGATATGCAAATATTTGCAGTTTTGCAGAAATTACAACGGAATTGAGTGATCATGATTGTAATGCAGAAGGAATGATGGTATTTCGCAGATTCTCATGACAGTCTTGGAGATTTAATGTTTGTTAAATTAGCAATTCAATGGGTTCCTATTGCCTTCATGCTCAACCTCAAGAGTATTTTCTCTAGCGTGATCATAACACAGGCAACCTGCAATTGGCAGAAAATCACATAATCAAAGACAATGATTTCATTTAACTTTGAAAGATATAAATGGTTCCACATCACCATTCAAATTCTAGAAATAAAACATGAATTTAGTGAATCATAAAATCTTGCCGGTGAAAATTGAATTAAAAACTTGAAATTTCAACCAAGAAAGCACGATTAATATCTCGGCTTTTCATGAAGACTTTCATTATAATACAATTCATGAAATCCCCTTGATAATCAGCTTGATTTCCGCTTAGTTTTGTATGCTTTTTAGCAAATATTCATTCCTTTTGATATCGAACTTGTTTCACACTACTTATATAGGAGCGTCATCTCGGTAATATATAAATTGGCAAATTTTGATTTTCTTCAAAAGTGCTCAAATAATTTTTTGGACGACGAGAATGCAATCTCCGCAAAAAACTGAATCGTTTGATATAAAAATTTTCACTGGATACAGATACTTTTTTGAGTCGACACTACCTATATATCCCTACTCTATGGATAGTATAGCTCCATAGAGTAAGTATATTAGGCAGAGTAGCAACTCAGCATTAATTCAATCCCCTTGTGCATGCAGTTTCGATTTTATGAAATGAACACGAGTTGAGAGCCAGTACCAAATGTGAGATACGCACATTTTTTGCAGTTTTAGAGAAATTACCACGGAATTGATTCCATGAAGTTGAATTATGATGTGGTTCATGAAATTTCCTTGATAATCAGTTCAATTTCCGTTGAATTAAGACACGTGTTATCAAATATCTTTTCATTTTGATATCTAATAAGTTTCATACTGATACAATACTTATACAGGGGTACCAAATCTTTAGTATATAAACACACTAATAATTTGCAAAAATTTAGCTTTTTAAAAAGTGATCAAATTTTGTGTCCTTATAAATATGTCTTGTTTCCAAGCATCCCGAAAAGATGCAGAGAAATTCTAGCAAAGAGTGGAGAGAGGTGGAATTTATCGTGATGAATATTGTCATATTTACTTTCTTTGACTATCAAGCCTGTATTTTCAAAGTTTACTATACATAGTACTTTGGTCGCGTTCACACTTTTTGAACAGATGATAGAGTAAATTGAAATATATTTTTCAGCTGTAAATTTGGTATTCTTTGGTATTAGATATCTACAAAGTCAACTTATCTATGGGTTTCTACTAACGGAAAAATTGTTGGCTACACTCAGAGGATTATTAAAATGACACATTAAAAATTGGTTGGATTTTCATTGATCTACAACACTTTCTAAAATAGGGACATTTACTTTGACTCACTATGTGATCTACGCAAAAAAGTGAATCTTTGATATTAAAATGTTCACTATGCCGACGATTTTTTTGAGTCGACACCTACTCTATGGATAGCATGCCAGCTATTAATTCTCATCCACAGTGAAATGTGAAGCATTATGGGAAGACAGTGTCTTAACTATGTTAAAAGTTTTGACTGATTAGCCTTTGTTATCCAGAACTAGCTGAAACGCTCGAAATGTAGGAAATAGCCAGACATTGACATATAGAAAATCAACCAAAAAACAGTCTGCCATCAATACCGATGAAAAAACCAAGCAAATAAAATACACAGCGTTCCGCACCTCTATTTGTTGACGTGTCAAGGTGCAGGGTGGAGCGTTGTGCTATTTATTTGGTTGGTTTTTTACACACATTGGTCACGGACTTATTTTGTTTTTTCTTTGGATATCGAATTTCGACAATAAAAGAATGAAATGTCTCCTCAGAACATTATTCACGGTGTCAGAACGTCAATGCAATGTCATTGACCAAGGATGACGGTCCGATTCAGTTCAATTACTTTTTAATGTCTTATGATATTTTCATAACTTAGACATATTTTCTAACATAAAGATACTTTCCTGCTTTCTTTCGATAGTGAGTATTATGAGTTTTTCAAATCTATACTTGCAGTTATCCAAAAGCAACTTCGAATAAGGTCACATATTCCAATCAAAGTAATTCTCAACACTTAAGTTTTATGAATGTTATGAAGTTCAGCGTTATTACAGGTAGCATGATATTACGGCTAGCTGTGTATGACTTGATTAGACGTGAGCTGTATCAAAGGGATGATAGCAAATGAATCTCATTGTCGAGATTTCCTGCGCTGCATGTTGTGTAGATGCGTGGGCGCCAAATCAACACCACCGTGAGCGAGAGCATGAAAATCTGCAAAAATCTGCTTGGAAGATCTAGGCAATTCTCCACGTCACTATTTCAACTAGTCAACTAAACGTGTTTCACAGCTTCAGTGTGAGACAAATACTTAAATATACATGGTGGTGACGACTTCTGAATATCGGGAAATAAGTACAAATAAGCACATTTTCAGTAATTTCAGTGCATTATAACGATCGCTATAACGTAATACATATTATTTGCCTACTTCCTCTACCAAATTTGCAAACCTGAATTGAAGAGCTGAGCGGTATACATAAAACGAAAGATTGATGATGACAGGATAACTCTTGCGGCGCATCAAAATATGTGCATTAAAAATCGCATTACAATATGTTACTTGAATTGCAAGAAAGAATCATGCTCAGTTGGGTCATTATAATAAAACAAACAACATTTCTCAAGTAGCAAATTCTCTAGATTGGCCACGTTTGTGGACTTTATCATTCTACACTGGAATACCTCTGTACACGAACTGATTTGAGCAATGGTTTGATGATTTATTTCTTAATATAACACAACATTGTGGAATCATAACAATACAGTGATATTGTCAGGATAAAAATTACGATGTAGCAATATTGTCTTGAACGAAGCTAATCGATGATATCCCATTTTGGCTTACAATGGAATGCTCTTGAGGAAACCTTAGACTATCTGCCCATAATGTCTCACAAAGCACAGGCTCCTTCATTGCTAAAACCTACCGTATATTGCAAGTATTCTCGTCTAAATTCAGTTGAAACGGAGAATTTTTTGAGAAATATAAAGTCACATGTAGGTATACTTGACTTTTCAGCTTAGCAGTGTAACTTAGTAGTGACCACTATTGTCAAAAGTTGGTGTGCTCGTACATGTAGAGAGCTACAACTTAGCTGATGAATATATTCAACGAAGAAAAATAGCATTTACTTCTTGCCTAGCCTACCGCTGATGATAAAATGCTTGTCGTAAAGCAGGAAATCTAAATATTCTAAAGAGAAGCATAAAAGTTGAGAAAAGTTGATAATATATAATTGATGATATTTTTCTTTTAACTAACTCTAGAGCATATGCCATGATATCAAGCTTACCTTTCATTTTCGAAAGGCGGGAAGTTTTTTCTTCGGGCATGCCAACAGCCGTAGGTTTCCAAAATTAGTCTTCAGCGTTCCATCGAAAAGATTGGAGGCATCCACAAGCGGAAGAAAGTTTCGTCTAAGTAGGGAAACGGCTTTACGTCTTATACCATCATTCAGGGAATCAATTGGCAGAGACGGCGAAACACGTCACAGTCGAGATGAATCAGAGAAGGTTTACATGTACACCAGCCGTACGTGTGTTTGCTGTGTTATTTCGGAAGATGTGAATGTACGCGTCATGTACAAATTTACACATGCATGTGTTTTCTCAAGGAAGAATACTTCGCTTGTTTTCGGTTCAGTCTGGAAGGTCAGAGATCAACTGTTCCTCGGATTGCATAACCAAAATAGAGACACATGGCAACTGAAATAGAAAGAATAACATGTGCAAATTGATAAGATAGCAATGACATGACGGATTTCATTTGTTGTCCTGCATCAATCATGCGCACATGAATTAGAAGATACAGGAGGAATTTTCTACAAAGTTTATTCAAATAAACGAAAATAAAAGCTGATATGCATTACTATCAAGCTAGAACAGTTGTCATCGACAATATAAAATGCAAAGTGCGCAATAGGCATAATAAGGTCTTGGACTCGTCGCATCCGAGCACTTTGGATACTTTATGAAGATGAGTACTTTGTTGAGGTGCGCAGCATGATTGGTGATTTTGCATAATTTAACGTCATTACTCTCCAACTGGGTGCTTCCAATGTTGCTGATAGTCAATCTTTTCAGGAGCTTGTGATGCTTTTTGTGCAGATGCCTTTGATGTGATTGACCAAACAAAAAAAATCAGGAAACCAATTTTTGAAGGGGTCCAGTATCATTATTCATTACTACTTTACAGTAGAACCATTAGTTTGGGACATTCACATGTTGCCTGGCATAGTTCGATTATACACAAGAAATGAAGTGACACAAAATGACAGCAAAAGCTACGCGCTAAGTAATGCATGCAGCCCACACAGTCTGCGTGTAATATTTTTGCAGAATCTGCCTTGTCTCAAAAATGACCGAAATCAACCCAAAAATATCAGGAAAAATCACAACCCCTTTTCTATGACCCTCTCGGGGTTCGACCTCTATATCAAAATATTGGTAGACCAAACAGTTAACCATCATGCCCTGGAGGTCACAAAGAAAAATATCTGCAAAAGAAAAAATGTTCCATAAAGAAGGGGAACTCTGGAAGCGAGTATCTTATAAAGCGGTTGCACTGTATTGTGATCGATAGTGTTATGATACATGTTATGCTCAGCCTCATATTTTGCTCTGCATAACAACACCCACTCCAAACAAAGTATTGCGCGTATTTCATATGCTAGTTTCGTTTGCAAATATTGCTTGTGTCAATGTCCATGCAAATAGTTTGTAGAGAATGCCATTAGCATTTTAAAGTCTGGAAATCGTCATTTGCCCATGTTTCTTAAATAAAAGAACGACATGCACGATCAGAGCACATTGCTTTATCGATTACTTTAGTATTCCGAGTTGGAAAATTGCTATCAATGTTCTGCTCTTTTGTATAAATGAGGTTGGCATACAAATGAATGATAGATGAGGCAAAAGTACCATTTGGAACAGAAGGCTTTATAAAAATGAAGCGATGACCGATAATTGTGTCACAAGATGCTTGTGACTAATTGGCATCATTGAAAGATCGAACTATTGAAATAGATGCCGTCGTCGAGTCATCGCTGAATTTCCTTAAAATCTGTCAGTTTCCTTTTTGGTAAATTTCCTATTAATTTAGGACACTCGCCACGTTGCCGTCAAAAGGTATGCGCTATGCAACGATCTGTTGTTTAATGTGTACTGTTGACTGCCTACCATCGTCGTTAGCTTTCAGTAAGTAAAACTTCAAATTGTTAAAGGTGACAAGTAATAGCGTCACAAAGCTTGTGGCAGTCTATTGTTACAATTGATAGAAATGCCAGAAACTGCAATTGATCATATTAATATCTCCAATATTTCGGGTTCATCGCCTGCATCACGTCAGGGATGCAAAATTGAGAGCAAAGTCAAGAAGACATGGAAATATATAAGATTTAAAAGGCAAAACATTCAGTCAAAGAAATAAATAATTCCCAAGTTTTCATCTTTTGAGATCAACGCTGGACATAGATTTTGTATGAAAATGACTTTTCTCAATCGCAGTTAGTTATGCCTGTATCTGTTGCAAGGAACATCTGGTGGTACACAGACGATCGGGATGTCCCTTGTTACATGTGCTGCTGCTGTGGAGTGGGCAGTCCAATGTACAAAGACGAGTTTCAGTAATTTTCTGGAGATAACTCCTCAGGGTATGTGTTTCAATACCCGGAGAAATACTGAACCTCCTCCATGAGAATTGAAATGGGCGGTGAATCAAATTTAAGTAAGTGCACTTGATTTTCGCTTTGTCTAAGAACATTCTTCCAGTGAATGAGTACATAGTCCCGTATATAAATCATAAGATGGCAGTATAGGATAGTTCAGTTGACTGAGGTCTGAGAGCCTCACTTCGGTGCAATATGGCTTAACTTAGGCCCATGGTAAAAGACTGTCTGTATGGAGAGGTATTACAGCTCTCACTGATTGCTAAGCTGTTCTAGCAACGATCAATAG
This sequence comes from Prostheceraeus crozeri, assembly GCA_907163375.1. Taxonomy (NCBI): domain Eukaryota; kingdom Metazoa; phylum Platyhelminthes; order Polycladida; family Euryleptidae; genus Prostheceraeus; species Prostheceraeus crozeri. The sequence goes on along the minus strand of CAJQUW010004133.1, from coordinate 149,157 downwards.
AGACTTTAATTAGCAAAATATAGAATGTTGAATATTTAAAAGCATTAGACGTATTGACTGCAAATGATTCAACAACTGCGGAAATATTCGAATATGTTAATGTGCGTCTGTAGCACAAAGTAAAGGCGAGTTGGTACATCTCCATCTCATCTTCATAACGATATGCGCGAATTTTATCGGCAAAGGGATAATAAAATGAACTCGATGGAAACGAAAGTGAAAAAACGAATAGAAATACACGCAAAAGATAAGAATTCCGCTACGACAAAAACAACCGCCGATACCTGCAAAATGGTGACATATCTGAAAATGATAACTGCGAATCCTCGACTGCTAGAATGCATTTTTAGCACTTTCTTTACTTGGCATTCAGTCAGACATGTGTAATCTTTAATTCACAATATTCAATGTAGCGCATAAAAGTAAAACGAAAATTAATCATGTGTACGTCGTTAATCTCTAAATTGTAACCAATTATCAATTATCCATTATTTCGGTGTATGATTCAAAATGTAAGCAAGAATGTTTAACGGTTGGAAACATCGGATGGTGTCTTGACGCTTTTCATTCCAAGAAATTTGAACCATTAACATTGAGAGCTTTCAATTGATAAACACAATTAAGTACTTTATAAGCTGCTGACTTTTCTTCTTGAAAGATTGCGGGTATCTCCAAGTTTGCGAGACCAAAGCCTGTAAAATTTGTTTTGTATTGCGGTCGCAGCTACTGATGGTTGCAGTGATCGATAAATCGGCATTTTCGACATCAGAAATGTCTCGACATTCGGAATCGACATCACGATGACATAGTACATCACTCTGTGAAAGTCTCATTTTCGGCCAAGTTCCCTGCAGAAACTCGTTCTGGCAACCGGACTACACCTATAAAAGCCTCCACTCGGGAAAAGACAAAAAGAGCGACTACAAGTTGGAAGCAGCGCAGCCACTTGAAAAGGAATAATTGACATCACATGACGAACACAATGTAGTTGTATCACATGCAGATCACTTTGATGCATGACAATAAAAATATCACGACATATGGACTGTCAATGAAACTCTAGAGCAATGAATTGCTCGGATGATCTTTAAATTGGTGATTGGTGAGGATGGGTAGGAAATTAAAGTCATTGAGGGCCTTGAAATTGAAAATCATGGACTGGGCCTGGGTCTAAAATGAAAGACTGGAACAGTCCCGGCAAGAAAAATTCGACAGGTTCCCGCACTGGTCGCTAGCCGATTGAGAGGTGAAGAGGTCCACTCTCATTCTTTTTGTATGTTTAGCAAGAATGCCGTGAGATGAAGCAATGAGTGTACCACTTTCAAAAGTCTTAGATTTGACCCACCGATGTTTGAACCACGGTCTCCCGGACGCAGAGCGAACACTCTACCACAAGGCCACAGTGCCGGTTGAACAAACTTAATTGATGACGTGCAGCCGATTCTATAAATGAAATTTATGTGAATTGCATGACGCTTTGCGCATAGACTTCTCGAATGCGCATTGCTGCTACGAGTCCTCTCGTGGCCATGCCTAATGGGATTTGGTGTGTAGTCTGTGGCGAGGATCCTGACCATATGACCCCTCACATCAGACTGCTCTGTAAAGTGAAAACCCTTTCATTCTGTGACCACACGATTGAACGCGGAAGTTGGTTTCCACCATTTCCATTTCAAGTGATTGGCATGCCGGGGGACTTGGCCGCAGTTCAATTGGTTCTGCTAGACCAGGGGTGCGCAACCTGCGGCCGTAGCAGAGGCAAAGTAGCGGCAGTGACAATGAGAGGTCAATGAAAAGGACTATTGTACATGTATATTGCAAATGCTTCCGGAGTTCAAGGCAATCGAAAAACAATCGGAACTCTAGCAGCATGCTAGTCACCTCGTAACTGTCGAACACCTTTATGCCCATGTTGCTTGGAAAAATGCGCGCCTGCAGACGCGATGAAGGCGTTCAAGCAGTTCGATAACTCATGAATAGAATATTTTAGGGAAGTTACATTCATGTGCATACATCAGCTAAAAGAAACAAAAGGGACAATTGTAGTTTACTCGAATTGTTCGCACACGTTAGCTTCAAGTCCATGGCCTGAATAAGGATGCCTGCTAGATCACCGGCCCTCTGATGAATGAATGAATGAATTTTGTATTTTCTGAATGAATGAGTGCTTTCTCCTTCGGCTGCCCTTACAAAAACATACTTTCAACTTTTCAAGTGCTGATAACACCTTAAGCTTAAAATCTTTCCGGGTCAAAAATGAATGTCGGTCGTGTATGAGTTAACTTGCTAACTCATTCTTTACGAAGTAGGCCTTTATGCGATTTTCACTGCGTCATTCATCACGGAAAGCTAATTTCAGTGGTGGAATATAAAAAGGATTGGCTATTGACCTAGTTGTTTGCACACATATTAAGTGCGGCCGTGATTCTTTCGGCCTTCGAAATAGCGGCCGAAAAATGTAAAAGGTTGCGCACCCCTGTGCTAGACCAATTGTCTCATATCGGTTAGCTAACCACATTCAGGTTCATTTTCACTCATTGAGTGGTTCACAGTCCCTACGACCGTCGTATAACCACTGGACTTACGCATGTCAGTGGGCAACTAATAAAAAATTTGACAAATTTCTATAAAGTAGGCATGCATTGAATTTTGGTACATTCGAAAGAATTTTCTACCATAAAGGTTCCAAAAATGCTTTGATTTTTTCTCCAATTTCAGTAATACCCGAAATATAATACAGGCGCAGCAAGGAGGAAAACCTTTTCAACTTCATCACAAGCAACCCCTACGCACGGACGATACAGTCCATTTGCAGACAATCTCAGACAATCAACCATAGATAAATCACATATAATCACGCGGAAATAAAGGAACTCTGAGTGCCATGCTCAACAGTTCGTTTCTTAATGTTCGTTATCTTAGACTCAAATTTCTACACCCTTGCAAACTTTTGAGATTCAGGAAAATTCAGGCATTTTCACCTCCATTTTCTTAAAGTGTGATGGAACCCGTTTCAAAGTCCTCCTCTCATTAATATCAGATTGAGCTAAGTGGGTAATCAGCTAACCGACTATGCGGTCATGTAAATGCAAATTCCACAAACGGTTCTACAAAATTAAGACGGCTTTTGAAATATAGTGACTTTATGGCAGTTTTGTGTGATCGGAAGTCGAACGCCACATTTCCTTTATTCGAGATTAAATCATGCGCATGTCATCGCCTGAGGCCACTCTCTCATATCTGTTTTCAATCAAACTTGATCAATAGGTTAATGGCTACAATGCGTTGCAATTTATATAATCATGTTTAGCTTTCAGTCCGGCAGCCAGAACGAGTTTCTGCAGGGAACGAGGCCGAAAGTGAGACTTTCATAGAATGATGTGCACACTATGTCTACTACGAATCGGCACGTCTGCCGAGTTCTAGTGAGTTCCTCTTCTTGACAGACAAGATCAAAGAAAAACACATGTAAATCCAATGGGACGCAGATTGAAATTTTTGGCTAAAATGAAATTTTGTATGCTTTCTCTAATTAAAAGAAAACTACTTAAGAAATTAAACGAAGCAGAGAGTCATCATATTTGGCATGGAATGTCTTCAGGTATACGAATGTGGTAAGGAATGTATACGAAAATGTGGGTGAATGTGGATGTAGTGGCTCAAAATGTTTATGTTTGCCGACATTAAGAGGCTCTCCAAAGCTAAATGTGTCCAGCTTTATAGACAGTGGTGCATGAAGATGAAAGGAAATGACCTGAAGACATTCCATGCCAAAAATTATGACTCTGGGCTTAGTACTTATCGTTTAATTAGAGAAAACCTGCAAAATTTCATTTTAGCCAAAAATTTCAGTCTGCGTCCCATTGGATTTACATGTGTTTATCTTTGATCTTGTCTGTCAAGAAGAGGAATTCACTAGAACTCGGCAGACGTACCGATTCGTAGTAGACATAGTGTGCACATCATTCTATGAAAGTCTCACTTTCGGCCTCGTTCCCTGCAGAAACTCGTTCTGGCTGCCGGACTATTTCTGCCACCTTTGTTCCTGCGACTTCCTTGCAACAATACTTTATTAGACAATGCTGTGCTTCTTTTTGCCAATAATTTTTTAAGATAATTGTGAAAGTGAAATGTATATCCACTGCACCTCGAGACCCCATCTGTACAGGTTACATACCGAATAACCGATGCTTGGTGACACAAACATACAATTTGTCAACATTGGTACTTCAAAATGCCAATCTCGGATTCGAATGTTTTTATTACAGGTTTATAATAGCCTGTAATAAAAAATTTCGAATCCGAGATTGGCATTTTGAAGTACCGAATGTTGACACATTTCATGGATCTCGGAGAAGAGGAACTGTTTCACCAACATGCAATTTATTACACAAGCATAAAATGAACAGGTGAACATATAGGGCCCATATATAGTACCACAGCTTAACTGCCGAAGAGAGTCTGAATCTCAAATCTGAATGATGAGCAGCAATAGGTCTCATATCATATCTCGCCCATGCGGCTTCCTCTCCTGTGTTGTTCCGAATTTGATTATGGGCAGCCTTTAGTCTTCGTGGCAAAGTGCTTGGATCACTAGCGATCTTTCGGTCCAGAGGTCGAGCCCTGAAAGTGTGATCAGAAGTCATCAGGAAGGGCATCCGGACTAAAAGTACCACAACGCTCCACACTAAAGTCTGACTGTGTCAGCACCTTCCAAGCCCCCAGTATGAGGAGTAGCGACGTTAAGCCATCAGTTCTTTTTATGTCGATCATTTTGATAAAGAATAAAAACATCAGGTTTTAAGATGCATAACCTCAACTTTATCATCACTGTACTTGCGATTTCAGTGACCATTCTTCTTTTCCCAGTCTGCGAAAGACCTGATTGAAACCGATGTTATCTGTGAGATATTCTAGTCAATCAGACTGACCTCGTTTAGTCTTTAAATCTATGGTTAATTCGTGGATATTATTTAGCTGCATCGGAAATTCCTGAGTTTCAATGAATCAAAATGTATCTATGAAATGAAGGCATTGGTTCTTCAACTGTGGCAACGAGAGAAAACAGGGATAAATGGAGTTCATCGGGAAATGGAACAATGGTCTGAAGGCGGACATGCGCATGTGCATTACCTACTCTCTTGGCTAAGCGACTAGTAAATTAGACTTGTTTCTGGCCGCTAGAACGAGTGTCTGCAGGGACGAGGAAGAAATTAAAATTTCTCAAAACTAGATATGGCCACTACGAACACGGGCATCTTCCGAGTTCTACCCAGTTCCTCTTCTTCTCAGACAGGATCAAGGAAAGCGTTTGCAAATGCAATGGGAAGAATATTGAAGTTTTCGGTAAGAATGGCATTTTTTGTGCTTACTCTTAATGAGCAAGAAGTGCTAGATCACTTCGTATTTTGTATATGTGCTACTATCATGTCATCAATAGCCTCTGATTGGTGATGCAAGCGAAAAATCAGTGTTTGCTCAAATCCTCGTTAATCGCTACTATCAATCAATACTCATAGACCAATACTGCCTGTGGATTGACATGGAAATTATTTTTCTGATGAATTTGTGATGATACTCTACTACTACTATCATGTTGAAGTGTAAATAGTAACAACAGTAAAATAGAATTATAAAATCAAAGAACTTTTTCAAAAAATTAGGTTGCCGTCCATCGATATCTGTACTTATGCAACATCAGCAACACTCTCCTAGTGGGTAGTAAAATATCTTCAAAAAACAGTGAAGGACTGCACAAGAGGCTGTTCTGCGCTTACTTATCCTGGCTTTGCAGTGCGGCTGACAAAAGATCGCAGAATGCCAGCTAACCTGAAATCCTTATATTTATCATAAAATAGACCTACATAAGAAAAAATATGAAAAGTGAGCAAGGCTGTTGAAACCATAGAGTAGGTATATCCGGTAGGTAGCAACTCAGCATTTATTAAATCCCTGTGTACACAGTTTTGGTTTTATTACATGAACTCGAGGTGAATACAGTTGGAATTGTTTCCAAGCGTGAGATATGCGCATTTATACAGTTTTGAAGAAATTACAACGGAATTGAGTGATCATGATAGTACAGGGTGCGGCAGAAAAACCAAGTGTTTTTAATTACGCTATATTTCAGTACATATTGGAACAAAATAGAAATAACTTATGTATACATGTTCTTTGGATCATAGCATTTACGTTTTTGTCCATATTGGACATCAATTTCATATTTTTAGAAGTAGATTTTTTAACTTAAAATTATAGATAGCTCTTTCATGCACTTAATGAAATTATATCGGAGAAAAAACCTAAGTGTTTTGAAAACAAAAGCTTTTAACATAATATTCATTTTTTGAAAATACAAATATCATGACAAGCAGAAATAACATCAAAATTACGAATGGAAAATAACATCACTCATGTGATGACCGTTCTCTTTAACGCAACAACGAAGACGCGCTTGAAAGTTAGTTTCGACTCGCTCAAGCATATTGACACCGACTGATGCGATTTGATTCCTTATTGAATTCTTCAATTCATCGAGAGTGCGGGGTTTGTCCTTATAAACTAAGGACTTAAGCCAACCCCAAAGAAAGAAATCACAAATCGATAAATCAGGCGAGCGAGGTGGACATACAATGTCACCAGATTTGGAAATGAGTCGATTTGGGGAACAGCTCACGAAGAACACTAATTGTTTTTGTAGCAGTATGTGCTGTTGCGCCATCTTGTTGAAGCCAGAGAGATCGACGATTGAGACGGCGTCTTCTCAGCTCCGGGATGAGAAACGTTTTCACCATATTGACGTAACGCTCAGATGTCACGGTTACCGTAACTCCTCCTTCAAAGAAGTAAGGTCCGATGATGCCAAATCTTCCAACTGCACACCATACGGTCACCTTGGGGCTGTGTAAAGATGTTTCATGAGTAAGCCGGGAATTCTCCGATGACCAGTATCTGCAGTTTTGCTTATTGACAGAGCCATTAAGGTGGAAGTGTGCTTCGTCACTCATCGCGATCTTCAAATCCTCATTTTCATAGAGAGCAAGCATGTCCTGTGCAAACTTCAATCGTTGGGGATAATCATTCGTGTTCAGTTCGTTTACTATCGCCATTTTGCATGGATGAAAGTTAAGATCTTCATGCAAAATTCGTCTCATCGTTCGATCACTGATTCCCATTGCAAACCGCTTGCCTTCTAACTGACCGGTCCGGACTTCGCTCCACCGCTTCTCTGACTCTGTCAATATTCTGTTGAGTCCGCACTTCACGCATTCGCCCTGGTGGTGTTTTCTTCAATAGCGATCCTTGCGTACGAAGATTATTCACCCATCTTAAGATGGTGTCCCGAGAAGGCACTGAATCATTTCTATTGATATTGAAGTAGCGGCGGAACTCACGCTGGACAGTGGTCACAGATTCATTGCATTTTACGAAAGTGTCGTACACAAAGATGCGATGTTCTAAAGTCCAATCAGTCATTCTCTCAGACTTGTTGCTGTTGATGGTTCTTCAAGTTTGCGTGAACTGTTTTAAAACTGTTGATTTCTAACGTTTATTTGACATTCAAGATATCGATTGAATCTTGATCACTATGCATAATAAAGTGAATGTGTTAAAAGCTTTTGATCACTATGCATAATAAAGTGAATGTGTTAAAAGCTTTTGATCACTATGCATAATAAAGTGAATGTGTTAAAAGCTTTTGTTTTCAAAGCACTTAGGTTCTTACTGTAACATCGTTTCATTAAGTGCATAAAAGGGGAAAATGACTATAATTATTAAGTTAAAAAAACTGCTACAAAAAATAATAAATTGTGGTCCAATGTGGACAAAAACGTAAATGCTATGACCTAAAGAACACATTGACATCAGTTATTTCTATTTTATTTCTAAATGTAATGAGATACAGCGAAATTAAAAACACTTGGTTTTTCTGCCGCACCCTGTATAATGCAGAAGGAAATGATATTATTCTACAGATCGTCCGTGTCATGACAGACTTGGAGAGGTAATGTTTGTTAAATTAGCAGCTCGATGACCTGCTATTGCTTTCATGGTGAATCTCAAGAGAATATTCTTAAACGTGATGATACCGGGTGATCATAAAGTCACGCAAGTGAAGAAAATGCTTTGTTTTTAGTTTAATTGATTTCAAATTGAATCGAATGTCATTTATCGTGATTATATACAATAGATGTCAGCATAGAAATGAGCATTTGAAGGACGGGTTGTCTCGTGACTACTTGATTGTGTCATGTGATCAACTTTTTACATAGATATAAACATTTGAAATTTTAGGCTTAGCATATCTACATACGAATGCGTCAGACACATCATTCTTCGCTTCACTTCATTTCACCTCGTCACTCACTATGGCTTACAACGTTGCTGAACGAGTGTGCTTGATTGAAAATTATTTTCGTTCTGGAAGCTATTCTATAGCATAGAGTGCTCTCTTTCAACTCAATCCATCCGCTCCTGTTCCGAACGATTCAACAATTAAGAGATTGGTCGATAAATTTCGAGAAACGGGATCCGTGCATGACCGAAGACGCAGTGGAAGACCGTCCTTCGATGATGAGGATGTCGCAGCTGTTCAATGTGCACTTATAAACAGTCCTCAAAAATCGCTCAGATAAGTTTCCCAACAAATCGACATGTCCTTCTCCAGTGTTCAGAAGATTTGTCGAAAAGTTTTGCATCTGTTTCCCTATAAGACCTGTGTGATGCACACACTGATGTAGAATGACTACGAGCAGCGATCGATATTTTGTGATTGGCTTATTGCCGTGACCAATGATGATCCTCAGTTTTTGAAAACATGCTTTTGGAGTGATGAAGCTTGGTTTCATCTCTCTGGATACATGAACTCACAAAATACGCGATGTTGGTTGTCGGAGAATCCACATCAGTATGTCGAAACCTCACTTCATCCTCAGAAAATCGGTGTCTGGGCTGCAATGTCTGGAGAACGGATTCATTTCTCTTTCTTTGAAGGTCGAGTAGACAGTGACAAGTATTGTTCATTCATCGATCAGCTCGCCGTGACCTTAACTGAAAACGAAAGACATATTGCATGGTTCCAGCAAGACAATGCAACTGCCCATACTTCTCGAAGAACTACGCAACATCTTACTCAGATATTCGGAAAGCGACTGATCGACAAGCAACTCTTTCCAGCGCGATCACCGGATCTCACACCAATGGATTTTTTCTTGTGGGGCTACGTGAAGGATAAGGTGTTTGCCAACAACCCCAAAAGTTTGAATGATTTGCAAAGTGCCATTACGTCCTGTATTAAGAGTGTTAACTCAAACATGCTAATGAATGTGTCATCCAATATCGTAAAGCGCGCCCATTACTGTAAATCTCAGAAAGGAGAGCATTTTCAACATCTTCTTTAACATGTAATGTGTTCTTCTAAACCCCTTTAACTGAAAATTGAATATAAATGGGACCTTGTTTATCTAGAAAATTGTAGTTTTATCCACTTGCGTCATTTTATGATCACCCTATAATCAACCTGCCACTAGTAGAGCAAAACAACACAATCAAAGACAATGATTTCAATTGAATTAAAAAGATGTAAATGGTTACACATCACCATTCAGATTCAAGAAATGAAACACAAATTTAGTGAATCATCAAATCATGCCGATGAAAGTTAAATCAACCCATTCCGTACCAGTGGGACTTACCCACTTTTTAATTAACAAAATTATTGCATTTTTTGATTTTGAGATCAATTTGATGACATATCATCTAAGCTTGATTTTCAAAGTGATTGTTTCTGCCACTGTTGTGTTCTAGTGACGTCATCAATTTAAGCATGACCACTTACAATATCGGCAAAAATAGCAAAATTTTTGAAATTGCTGAAAAATTAAATTGTCACGTTTAATAGCAGCATATCAAATATCTGTTTTGCGTCCTGTTTCAGATTTTGTACCAGTATAATGCATTCACAAAAGTTATTTTTAAAAAATTATGGATGCTTCGGTAATATTGAATTAAAACATGTGGGACCTAAATGTCACAATAAATTTCCGGAGGTTCCAATGACATAATTGCGTTTGGAAAGGTCGGAAGAATATTTGGTCATATGTCCAATATAGCTTTGTAATGGAATGCATGAATCCTTCAATTACAATTATTCAGCACCACATCTGTACGTGTTTGACGTAAATAAATTTTCTCAAAATGAATACAGCCATGTTAATTTTTAGTCTAAGTAGTATTAAAAGGGCTCATACTGTCCCGGGATTAGTACATTTTGAATTGGAACCTAAATGTACCGAACAGGATGAGTACATTTTGAATTGGAACCTAATGTACCGATTTGTTTTTAAACTTGATCTTGTGGTTGTAGTCGTCTGTTATTTGAAGTGTTGATTGCGAACACAAGTGTACTGTTTTGTGTTAGTTGTGAAGAGAATAGTGTAATGTGTTGATGATGTGAGTTCGGTTAGGTACTTTTAAATGTTCTAGAGTTGTTAATTTGAACATGAATGGCAAAGTGTGAGGATTGAAACGTTGAGGATTGCTGTAATTGTGTTGAGGATGAGTACGCAGATGTTCTAATTGTATTGAGGATGAATACATAATGTTCTAATTGTGTTGAGGATGAGTACGCAGATGTTCTAATTGTATTGAGGATGAATACATAATGTTCTAATTGTGTTGAGGATGAGTACGTAATGTTCTAATTGTGTTGAGGATGAGTACGCAGATGTTCTAATTGTATTGAGGATGAATACATAATGTTCTAATTGTGTTGAGGATGAGTACGTAATGCTCTAATTGTGTTGAGGATGAGTACGCAGATGTTCTAATGCTGAACTTGTTATTTTTTTTTTTGAATGATTATGTTGAAGGCTATCTATATATCTATATATATATACATATACATATATATATATATATATATATATATATATATATATATATATATATATATATATATTATATATATATATTATATGCATGGAGAATTGTTATTATTATTATCATTATGGTTTGTGTTCGATTGAGACAATTGTGACAATTGTGACCAATGAATCCTTCATTTCTATTTTGTGTTCTTTTGTCAAATTTCTATCACACTCTATATATATATGATGAATGGTCGTCCAACATCATGGATTGTTGCAAGAGATCTTGGTTTTTCATTGCGAGCTATAAAAACAGTTACAAACTTAAATGAAACCATCCGAGCTGGCGAACTAATTGAGCGGTTAATGGATTTACTTGAAAGTACTACAAGACTAAATTTAGATCACAGTTGGATAGAAGATTTTTCGCCATCAAATTATAATGAGATACCTGAATTTAAGACAGCAATATATTTGAAACAGCGAGACGTGACTGGGAGATCAGAAGAGAGACATTCGTCAAAAATTATTTCTCCAAGTTCTTCGGCAGACCGTGGAATTCATTTGGATGAGAGGCGAAAATTGGAAAACGAGACATTTAAATTGCTGTGCGAAGTGAACTGTGTTGAATGCTTTGAACGACCAAGGTCCATTCTCTTGGTCCCATGTAACACTTTGTTTTATGTTCTCATTGTTATCATAAACAGAATAATTATATAAAGAAATGTCCTCTTTGTCAAGGGTTTGTAACATCATATACGAATGTGTATAGATCATGATGACTCATCAAGCTCGCTTTTCATTGGTCATTAATGCTTTAGCCTGGCTATAAGAGAGAGAGAGAGATAATGGTTCTCGTGTCACTCATTCATTCATTCATTGAACAAGATTGAGCATGACCTTCAGCAGCTATATCCCTGTAGCACTTGTTCATCAAGGCAAGAAATTCTAAGGATTTAAAAAATTAATGTAGTGACGACGTAACAGGTTACAAAGCTGACTTAGTAGATTTGATGGAGGACATTGTAAAATTCTTCAAGTGTGAAGACAACGTTGAGGTGCAGAAAATCCTAATGAAAGCATTGATTGAAGTGCTGACAAGAGTGACCAAATTTTGGCTTGAAGAAGTGTTCCAACCACTAAGTGGAACTGAGACAATTCCTGCTCATTCTCGGTGTTATTGCTATAAAAGAACGCGATATTTCAACACATGCCTGCATGACCTGATAACGTTCAGCCATTATGAAGAAGATGGTGTAAAATTGAAAGTTGACGTATTTGCTGGTCCACCATCCGTCAGCATCAACGTGGCGGCGCTGGACCGAGATGACACTGCTAAGTTTCGAGCATACTATGCGAATCTTCTGCGTTTGTACGCCCGAATGTCATGTTGTAGGTGTTGTCCCCTCTCGATGGACTTAATGAGTGATCTTAAACAGTTGATAATTGCAACGAAACAAACCTTAAGTGACATTGATGACTATAAACTACCATCTGTCAATGTTTGAAGTGACATTGTGTATTACATGTATGTATTGAGCAACAATGCTATTTGTAGTTTGAATTATCATCATTGTATGTATTAAGCAATAATGTTATTCGCTTTCTTCTCATTCATTGTTGTAAAAAAAAGAAATATGGTTGTACAAAGAAAACGACGGTCTTTTCCCCGAAAGAAACGGTCATTTAAACCTTCAAGTCAGTTTAAGAAGGCATTGCGGAAATTGAACAAAATACATAATAATCGGAGGAAGTGTGAATTAATTCAAAATTCAAGTGATGACTTCATACGTGATTTGGCCTTTACAATTCACAAGTGTCTTCCAATATACAAGCCTTTGTTGAATCCTAGGTCTATCAAAAACATTCGCAAATTTTCGAATCCTAGGGGTAGTGATAAAGTCAGGAGAAATATGATTCAACATGGAGGTGGTGGCTTTATGGATATGCTAAATGACATCAGTAATAGTATTTCCAAAGTGCTTGACAGTCCTCTAGGAAGAATTATTACAGGTGTTGCATTGCTGGCATAAAGCCAACAAATCAGAAGTCGACACGTCATCGATTACTCATTGACATTGATTGAAGGCTATATAAGATAGACGTGCGAGCTTTCAGTAGTCTTTTTCAAGTGATCATCCGTCAATGTGAGTACAACAGCAAAATGTCTCTTAAAATGCACATAATTAAGGAAGAGGGAGACGCTGTTGATCGCGATCTCTTGAAATTTAGACCAACGCGTAAGGTTCAAGGAATCGGAAACACGTTATATTTTTAAACGCTTAATTATGGTGATGATGGATTATATTTACAAGTTCCATTTTTTCATAGCAATGGGATGTCATCGTCTAGCTACAGCAATCTAAGACAAATGCGTGTCACATTTCCTAAATGGCAGCAAACTATACTAAAAATGATTGATTCATTCGCAAAGGAATGTGTCGAACTACCTGACAGTGCTCCGGTACATTGGAAGAAGAAGTTGGAGGAAGGGAGTGGATTCAAAGATCTACCTGAGTTGATACTCTCTTCTTAAAATTATCTGACCATTTCCAAGCGTTTGATGTGCTGTCAAACCCAATGGATTGTGATGATCTCAAGAGTGGGCGATACATGGGCTTGGTACACGTTACTGGACTTTACATTGGCGCTCATGGTTCAACTGGTAAATTGGCTTCTCTTCAGATGAAGGTTCTACAATTGGTTTATGAACCATTACCAATTGACAAGTGCTTAATTCATATTGAAGAATTTGCTACACCATGTGAGCCGAAAGAATCAAACGATGCAAAAGAAGCCAAGGAGGTTGATGAAAGCAAGAAAAGGACGCGCAGATCGAGGGACAGCATGAAGCTAAAACTGAAGCGACAGGATGCACAACCTGACTTGAAAAGTTCCTTCGATTCTACCCTCGATGAAGACACTCAAATGTGGTAAATTAAAACAACTGTTTATCGTTTCAATAAAACTTGTTTGGAAATAATTTACATGTTTTAAGTTCTAACTAAGCAAAATAATGGGTGTTAGTAAATGATGATGATGATATTGAATGACTCTAAAATGACAGATTTTCGACTATTCACTAACCGTACAATGTGTGTGGCCGGACCAAGTCAGTCTGGTAAAACAACTTTTGTAACTCAGCTACTGCAATACAGAGATGAGATGTTTAATAAGAAAATAAAACAGGTTAAATGGTACTACGGTATTTTTCAACCAGATCTGCATTCTGCACTTCGACAGCAGGGATACGAAATAAAACAGGGGCTACCACCAACTGAGGATATCCGAGCAGGTGATTTGATCGTGTTGGATGATCTACTTCGCGAAAGCAAATCTTCAAAAGATGTAACCGAAATGTTTATTCAAACAGCACACCATAGGCAAGCTTTTATCATCTACATCACTCAAAATATCTTTGATGGAGGAAAAGAGCAGAGAACTAGAAGTCTTAATACACACTATTTGGTGGTTTTCAAGAATCCAAGGGATAGTAGTCAGATACATTATTTGAGTCGACAAATATTACCTCAGCAGCCTAAAACTCTTTCGAAAATATATGATGAAGTGACGAAGAAGCCACATGGCTACCTCTTCATTGATTTAACGCAAGAATGCCTAGAGCGATTTCGATTTCGAACTAATATTATACCAAACTCTGGAGATGCAATGATAGTATTCACTGTCAACAGTTAATTAATTGGACCAATGACAGTTTTAGGCAATACATATGTGCTTCAGCTACTATGACATTTTCAATATGAGTTTTTCAAAAATGGTTGTCATTCCTCAAGAGGAATATCTACAGCTATCAATGACAAGAAATATTCAGGAAGCTAAAAATGTGGATCAGCCGGTTACAGATCAACTTAAGCAATTATCTCAACAGGATAGGGAAATTCAAAAGATTGAGGATCCTTATCGACGAATGCAGTTACAGCTGAGAATTTAGAGGAAAGACGACATATTAGGGAAAAGCTGCGCAAATTCATAACTCTTTCAACTCCTCGAGCATATCGCATGCGAGCTGAAAGGTTGTTTGATTTTATTGATCCCCATGTAAAGTTCAATGAGCGAGGAGAAATAATAGAAGAAAACGGTGATGTAATTAGGAACAGTCACATCGATGATCTTCTACAATATGCTGTGAGAGATGTAAGGCGAAAGCTGGGTGCTCCACAAGGATGGGAATACTTTCAAAAAGTGCTATCTAATCACAACGTCCCCCATAATATAATCGGAGGACCAACTATAAATGAACTGAATAAAGTGTTGGCAACCGATTCTTCAAAGGAAAAGTAGTTACCACAGTCAAGCGAGAACCCATTGTTTCTCCTGCTACGTCTCCAACTCCGAAGAGAAGAGGGAGACGTTCAACACGAACACCGAAAAGTTATAGCAAACATTAGGCAAATAACAGTGAAATTGCTTCCCATATCATGTCTATGCAGAAAATTTGCTGCTGTTTGAAGTCTGCGCTCGATAGTAAAGGAGAAGAGGGTATAGAAGTTGATATCAATTGCGTTAGCAGTTGCTGTGCAAGTAATACTCGAGCGAGTCGCCAGAATAAGGAGGATGAGCGCAGCGGAAAAACTGAGACAAATCTACTGCGATATCAATCATCGCGCAAGCTTCAGTCGTCCGAGCGTTTTAGCCCGTGCAGCAGGTGTACGAATAGAGACAGTGAAGAAATGGTTGAAGAGTCAACCAACCTACACGCTACACAAGGATGCGAGAAAGCGGTTTCCAACTAGGAGATATGTTGTCAATAATATTGACAGTCAATGGCAAGCAGATTTGGCTGATATGCAGCAGATATCTCAATACAATGACAGTTACAAGTACATCCTAACCGTAATAGATATTTTATCACGATATGCTTGGGTTCGCGCCTTGAAATCCAAGAGAGGGGCAGAAGTTGAGGCGGCTTTTCAAAGTATTCTAAATGAAGGGAGGATCCCACAAAGAATACAAACAGATCAAGGAAAGGAATTCGAAAATTCCCACGTTCGTGGTCTACTTGAGCGATATGACATTGAACTGTTCAGTGTTAAAAGTGCTTACAAAGCTGCGATGGTTGAGAGGTTCAATCGTACACTCAAGACAAAGATATGGCGGTATTTCAGTGCTAAGAATACACATGTCTGGATAGATGATTTACAGAAGTTCGTGAGAAATTACAATGAGAGCTATCATCGGATTATAAAGATGCGTCCAATCGACGTCAATCGGGATAATGCTATGGATTTGTGGCTTCGTCTGTATGGCAACGCACCAACAACAACTACCGATAAGAAGAAAATCAACGTTGGTGATAGAGGTCGCATCTCTAAAGTGAAGTCTACATTCGAGAAGGGCTATCTACCGAACTGGACGGAAGAAGAATTCTTTGTTGATGAAGTAAATAAAAAATTTAAACCAACAATGTATAAGTTAATAGACTATCATGGCAATCCAATTGAAGGGAAATTCTACTCATATGAATTACAAGTGGTTGATCGGAGTGAAGAAGTGTATATGATAGATAGAATAGTTAAGAGGAAAGGACATGGTAATCATAGAAAATATCTCGTCAAATGGAAGGGATATCCTGACTCGTTCAACAGTTGGATAGCCCATCAAGACTTGAGAAATGTGGAAGTAGGAGACATTAGAAGCTTTTAAGCTAATATTGGTGAATGACTACTGATCCCACATTATATCCAATAATGTCGTCTGCTGAGTTCAACATCATTCTCCCGAGCAACAGCAATCCCAAGATATTTCCAGAGAACAAACCATCGGAGTATTCGGTTGAGTTTGCCAAGCCTCTTTATCTGAGTGGCCCTCACGAAGTCGCATTAACTGAAGTCACATATTACAATGATATTAGTTTGTTAACGAATAATTATTTTGAAATACACACGGAAGTACGTGAAAAGGATGATTGTTTTCGCCTATTTCAGAACGGTTTACATGGAACATGGGATTTTCATCATCTTACTTTACATCCTTTCCCACCATCGCTACCGTCTGTCAAGAACATGATCAAAATTGAAAAGGCATATGCAACGTCTTCCTTCAATTCTACAGTTCCCACACTCAGCTTGCAAGATACAGAGAATGAAATTGGTAAAATGTTCCGACGAATAAACGATCTCTTCTCTCTCACTTTAAATAGATTCTTCAAGCCAGTTGTAAAAGTTTCAACTAAACTATTGAAAGAAGGGAGGAAGCATGTTCTGCTAATATTAGGTAGAGATTTGGCACACACTACACTGGGTTTTCCAGAACTACATTTTCATCTCTACATTGGTATAATGGACTTGGATGGAAAGCTGAGAGAACAGTTAGTGATTTTCAATGTAGAATTGCACCGTTGTATGCACTACAGAAAAGGAGTGTCCGCGTCAAGGAAAAATTTGAAGTAATTAAAAATATTGAAGACGTTGCAAGAAAGTTTCAAGGATCAGTGCCAGAAAGTTTAATGACTTGTGAATATAAGAAAGAGAAAGTAGCTCTTTTTACCGCTGAAATGGAGGTAGAATTTCTTGTTTTCACTAAAAAGACACCTTTGGAAAAGTCTAATTCCGCTGTTATTGAATTCGGATCTGAAATTCAGAGACTATTCAAGCATCCTGATAGTCCACCGTGTTTGACAGAATTAAATGATACATATAAGATTCAGTTGAATTCCAATAAACTAAAGACAGCAACAAACGACGCATGGCACATCAATGTATATTCCGATAAAATACTGGCTGACGAATTGAGTACCTCAACTGAGCTAGTAAGGAGGGTCAATTTAAACGTTGAAGATCTAAACACACCATCGGAAATTTGTACAAAACTGAATGAAAATGATGCACACTACCTCAACGCAGATGAGTACTTCTTTTCATATGATCCCTTAAAGAAGCGAATGGTTTTAAAAGTAGGGAGAAATTATCTCATTAAGCTCGACAAGATGTTGGCAACAATTCTAGGGTTCTCAAAATTCACAATAAATGAAGGTACAACCATTGGTAATTCAGCACCTTCATTAGAGAGAGACATCAGTAACTTATATATTTACTGCAATATTGTTGAGTATACTAGAGTTGGTGACATCGAGGCTCCATTGCTACGCACATTTCCCCTATCATCCGTCCGGAAGCAGTTAATCAATCGTGAATTCATCAACAAAATGTATTTACCGATCAATCGAAGTGTTATCAATAGAATCGACATTTCAATTCATGATGATGCGGGTGAAATTGTTCCATTCTATGGTGGTGTTACTGTGCTGACACTAATTATTAAGAATCGAGACTAAGGCTTTACGCTATTGTGAAATTCTTCAGAATTCAAATTTACAATGACAGGCTTTTATAGCAGACCATCATATCAAAGCGGATATCCCGTATTTTGCTGGATGGTAGGCGACAAGTAGGAGGAGGAATAATATTGGTGCAATTAAAGCGTGCATACTTCCTGGACTTAAAAACCTGAAAAAAGGGTCTAAATTTATGAATTTATGTCGTTTTTAAAGATACTAATTTTTTTGATTTTATGGTGTCCTGGAACGGTCTTTTTCCCATTACTAGAGAGAGAGAAATGTTTATATTTGCAAAGTTAATGAAAATCATATAAATCATAGCACATACAGGGACAAACAAAGAAAGCAGTATACTACAAAGATGTTTCAAAAATTATACAATACGTTGGTGCACGGAAATTGACTAACAAAAATCATATGAGTAAAATGTTGAAAAATGAATGCTGACTCAATCAGTCCAAGTATCATTTATAATAATAGTCTATATATATAATATATATACATGTATATAATAGTCTCTTATATAGTAGATCATGTAAGGAAGGAGTATCTGAGGACAATGATGAATTAAGTAGGCCTAATCCGCTTTCCAAATGCCAAATGTAAATACCGGTATAAATACTGGTATGTCATTCAGATTACTCGTCTTGGCAAACAGGTAATTTTATAATTGTAAATGGGATAAATATCAACTAAGTTAGAATCATAGACAGCGGATATCAGCACTGAGGTCTACAAAATATTCAATGTAAAATTAAGGGATAATCAACCAAGTTGCTGATGACGTGTGCGGTGACACCGTCCATCAGGTCCTAGGTTGCAATTAACCATCTTCATGCGAGCATATGGCAGTCAATCTCCAAGCTACAGTTTTAAGATGACACGTGCACACGGATGCATTTGAAATGAATGTACGTATACTGGCTCCCCCACGCGCGGTTCGTACATTTCTAGAAGACTGAATTAGGTTTACAATAATTGTCATCGCATAACTTCACTCAGCTTTATACTATCTTTGGCTAAATAAAAGCAAAAAATATACCATAGCTTCGGTTGAATTCGCTTAAAAATTTCGTATGTAGCTGATAGCTATCTCAGGAGCAATCAGCTATGTGCTGACTGAATCAGCACAAGTGCCGGTAGGACCCCTACGCAGGTGGGCAGGATCGAGTAGGTCAACACAAAATTCACTTTCGGATACAGGGCGGGCGGGGTGCAGGAAGATATGTACATGTAGACAGCATTATGAATGAGCTGATGCGACGAGTACAGACAGGCCTACACAAAGACAATGGACAAGTGGGCGGACCTATTTCTAGTTTTTTTCAAGTCGAGCTCCTTGATTGCCCGCAGCATTTCTCATAGAATCAAGGCTTGGAGCTTCCGATTTCATCAATTCAGATTAGAAAATTAGCAAGGGTTCAGGAAATTAACTAGAAATTATGTCACGCACAAGTACGATTCAAAAATGTACAAAGTTTCTTTATTATTGAGAGTTCTTTCCATAGAACAGGAGCGAAAATCGCAATTCATTTATTCACCATGCACAATTTTCATGAAAAAAGCAATATTCAATGATATTTTGGTGGTTGTGAAATATGATCTGATAGCGCTTTATAATTTCATTATGTTGACATACATCTTTGTTGTGCAACCAATGGAAAAATTTCATCAATATGCAGAACTTAACACTTTACACTTTACACCGGACATGAACTCGACAAGGAGTTATCCTCTAGGGGCTAACTTTTGCATGGTGCGAGTTATCTATGTAGCAGTAGGATTTGATGCTGGAAATGTGTATTTTTATAAAATTCGGTAAATGACTTAAATTTTAAGATTTTTATCACGTTGTGAAATTCAGCTGTTATTGTATACTTTGCATTTGAAAAAGAGTTCGATTCCTTTAGTTCAGGTTAACTCTACACCGGGAGTTTACTCCGGGGTTAACTCTAGAGGTTACTCCGACGTAAATGTTTACTCGACCTGAGTTCATGTTCGGTGTTAGGGTAACACTTACACTTACACCGGAGTTAACTCTACACCGAGAGTTTACCCCGGGGTTACACTTACACTTACACCGAATGTGAACTCACATGTCCGCAAAGAAATTAGATTCTATTCAACCGTCCCTGTTCATAGACATGTACATACAAGAAGAATGATTTGATTCATAGACATACACAAGAAAAAATTATATTCCTTCACTGTAAAAGTACCTTTTCCGTCCTAGGATATCTTGTCGGATTGTCTTGTGTACGACATCGCTCCTCGTACTGAAAAGTTGACTTTTTAATCTTCGTGAAAATAATTACAGCATTTGATTTCTGTATATAGATAGTAGGATTTGTTTCGATGTTTTTGTACTGAGTGACCAGGCCGGACCGGCGAAATCGATTTTAGTATTGCACTTTTGTGCGTTTAAGGACTTACATTTTAATTATTATATAATTTTGTTCAGTAATGCGAGGAACGTCGTTCTTGTCTTTGATCGTTGTGGCGATCTCTTGTTGTTGGTTCCGAAGATGATGCAATATTACTGTCTATGGTTGGTTCCGGTAAGCCTTGCGTTCATGGCGTAAATGAGTTCTTCGTGCCACAGAAATCCTTCCTAATTGAATTCTCTCCCACGCTTCGTCTTTAGCTACATCGACAATACCTCAAGATCAATTTCTAGTAAACTTCTCCTCTGCTTCTTTGCTTGAGAAGTTCAATAATTCCTCCGTAATCGATACTGTATCTTTGACATTTTAATGGCCAACTCGTGATGAGCATCAGTTTCATTCACCTAGTCTACTTAAATTCTAGTTCTTTATGGCTAACGCACTGGTGGAGATTTGATGATTATTAGTTTAATTGCTACTGTTCGATGGTCAGAATAAAGTTTTACGGTAAGGAATGACTTTGACACCTATCACCTGACACCTATGCCTTTTGTTCGTCGACATCACAGAGTTAACCATTTCTATGCCCCTGTGCCTCCCTCTATGTTATTCCAGCGATACCATGTGCATTTATAAAATGGTCTATGATCGAAGAAAGTGCTCATAACACTGTTGCTTGAGAATGCAACTTTCTTTCGCTCTCCAGTTTCTGTATTATTTAATTGATTTCCAACCTCAAGGCTAGATAATCGTCTGCGACCGTTCCGCTTGCTGAAGAGCTTTTTCTTTTCTTCCCGCTGTTTGTCAGCAAGTCTCGAGATGGATTTTCAACTCAGTCAATTGTTAGTGATGAATTGTTGCTTGAGAATGCAGCCTTCTTTAGCTCTCAGTTTGGTCATAGAGTGCCTACATTCGGTTGCATTGTTTTTCTCCATTTTCCACGAAGTCTCAAGAAGGACTTTCAGTTCAAACTCTTATCAATTGTTGGTAATGAGTTTCTCAGATTACGATTCATGACAAGGTGCAAGACAAGTCAGGTGATTCATGAGGCTGGTGCAAGACATTGACGTAGATCTGTGCGATAAAGATGCGAGCTAAGGATCTTCTTGAGCCAATTGATGTCTTCTTTGCTTCCTTGACTGCTCGTTCTGCACATCCTTTGGCTTGTGGCATCATGGATAGCTAGTCCCGTGACTTCTTCTGAGGACTTCACTGCGCTGTGATAGTGGGATAATGAGTCGTGCTCATTAACAGACCTTTGTACACACTCACGTAGCACGTTGCTGTGTACACTTACCTCAAACGCTGCAACAGTCGGAACTGTGATCGATCCTTTGAATATTTTGGGCCATCTCTCTTTGGTGCAGCGAATTGCTGATTATAACATGGTCTTTTTGACTTGCCTGACTTGCTATTTCGTTATGAGCTTGCTATCTTTGGCTTGAACCCGCCTTGATTTTTTTTACTCAATTGACGCATTGGTAGACATCTTTTGGCAGACAATCCTAATCTTAAGCATATTCCTGATTAAGACAATGCATTTGGAATCATTCACCTGGCAGCTTACGTATTCTACACGAGGCAGATCGTCTCAAGTAGTCTTTGCCGTCTCAGTGGAGTGTCATCTAGAGGTGTGCATTCGTGACACGATCACGATCGTGTTTCGTGTCGTGTTGAGGCTTGTCATTGGTGTTCGTGCTTTGACAATTAAAGTCGTGCTTTATTTTATTGTTGACAAGGATTCATTCTAAATTGCAAATCGAGATAATTTGGTAACTGTTCTAGCTTAAGACAAGTTATCTAGTCTACGAAGATGAAGAATAGATGAACAGCATTCTTTTGATGTAGTTGCAAAGCTGGATCGGCTAAGGACCAATGCATATGTGCGGACCCTCACTCTAGTGGTGGCTGAGGGTGCTGTCCAGTACCGCAATTTAGGCAGAGCAGTGCACACCAGGTCCACATTTGGCATTTTTCCTAGCAACAAATATTGTCAACCCCAGTGACTTCCGCTGGAACCGAATGTGGATTTTTGAACAACCGGGCTTCTAACAGAAAATAAACGATGTTCTCACAGAGCAGCTTGATTAACATCTTTGTATTGGATCACTAACAGGTCTACAGACTTTTGATAGCAATCATTGAACTTTTGATCTATTCTTAATTACTTTGCAAATTCTTTAAGCTGGCATAGCCTCCTCCAGTGAACTATTGCTTTGCATTAAATAATACACTTCAAATTAATCAATCGAAATATAAATTTCGTGTTACTTTCGTGCTAGGCGTAGACGGTATGAATTATTCCGTGTTCATGTCTTGTCGTGTTGAGGTAGTGCACTCGTGCTTCGGCTGAAAAACTTCGTGTCGTGTTGAGGGCTAATTTCCGATGAGTGCAGACCTCTATCATGTTGATCCCATGCTTTCATTAACGGATCTAGAGGCTCGTGGTCAGTCTGTAGAATTCTGTATTCATGTATGTAATCAGGGACAGAATAATGACTTAATACGCTGCTTTGAGTCACGATGAAGCCTTGAGATTCAGATAATTTATGTCTCCTATCACAGATTTTTTCTATTACTTTATCGTAAATTCTTTCGAGCATTTATTCGTACTAGCATATTTGATAATATTGAAGTTGATAAATCAAAAGTATATGCGTACGTACATACATGCTATACTGAAATAATTTGATGATGCATACACTCTTGCATAATAATCAACAAGCATACTGTCTATGTGGCATAATTGTGTCTGGCGTGGCAGTGTACTCTTTTCGTCACATTCGGAATTTTAACTTCCAAACATTCCTCTGTTTATCATATTCGCGCTGCTTGAATTGCCAAATCATGCACTCGAAGATCCTTATTCTGTTCCTGACTCTCCCTCTCATACAGGATTTTTAAATGTATGCGACGTAACCTAAGAATTTCTTGCCTCGCTGATTGTGATTGTACAATATCTGTACTCATCTTTCTAGTGTTCATTGATTGTTGAGCTTTATCATCAAGAACATTTAATCTTTGATTAACTGCGTAATGTTTTTCTATGGCCTGAAGTCTCCATTTTTCTACTTGCTGCTGAATGTCATTTTCTCTTCGTATTGTAATAAAATCATTGATTGAAAGTCCACCATTCTTGTTGAAATACATCGGCGCATCAGGAAGTGTTCGTGACAAGCGTATAGCTAAACCGTGAGGTTTTCTACGATTGAGTACAATAGGCATTTTCAACGACTATTTCTGTTATTAACCGATTACTGCTTACAGGTCAAATGATGGAAGGCTAGAAAATGAGCTGCATAATCTTCTAAATCTCGTGCTATGTAATACCTATGAAGAAATGTTACCTTTTAAATGACAGCCTAAATCGTCGGTGCGTTTGAATGGTAATGTAGTATCATAGAATTTGAACTTTATGCTAGAGGTGCTCTATACTAAAAGTATAAAGCACTGATTTGAGTAAGCAAACTGTGAAAATCTAGGAATGCGACGCACGAATTGAGTAATTGCTAGCGGACAATCATAATGAAAAATGCTCCTATGTCATAAGTCATGCTAGGATTACTGAAAAGCATGGTAATTGGCTTACGTAGATATCGGAGTTGAAAAAAAACTCCGGTCTCACTAATTTCCTTCAATTTGATTCCTGACTAATTAAGTTTTACACTGACATTCATCAGTTGGTTTTTGTGTTAATGTAAAAGTCTCTTTCGACACATTGTGTTTTGCACAAATTGTGCTTTGTGTTTGGCACATTGTGTTAAGGTTCATATATCTTTCAATGTTGAAATATTGAACCGCAATATACCGGTTTAGCATATTGCGGTTCAATCATAGATGACCTTAACACAATGATATTACAATTCAGATCTCAGAACCGCAATATGCTATGATATGAATATGCTGACGGTCCTCAGCCTTACAGCATATTGCAGTTCATATATCTGAACTGTAATGTTGCATTATTTCTTATGTGTGTCAACATGAATAAATACTTTTTTCTGTCTTTGCAAAAAGATGCATGAATATTTATTTGTTGTCACCTTATTCATTGACAAAATTAAAATTTTAAAGTGACAACAAATAAATATTCATCTGTTTACAAAGAAAGAAAAAAATATTTCATGTTGACACACATAAGAAGTAATGCAAAACACAATGACGAAGGAGACTTTTATATTAATGTCTGTGTTTCCTATTTTGCATTTGACGTTGTCATTTAGCTCTTCTCTGTATATATTGTATATTAATGGGTGATATACTAGACTAGTCTTCATTAAATGATACATTATTTCTTCAACGAATCCCATTGTTAGAATGGCACTATTTTTGATTCTCAGGTGAATTCTTCTTACAAGTATCAGGCACGGCCATGGGCATAAAAATGGCACCTACCTATACCACTCAAATAAAATTTTAATGAAAACTAATGAGAGAATTTGAGTACACAGACATCAACTTTATGATGCCAGACATCGAATTCTTCATGTGAGCAATCATATAGCTCATTGTGCTCAAAATTTATCCCCTTTGTTTGCTATTCCTATTTTAGGGCTACCATCAAACTGCACAAAATTGTATCGCGAACACAAAGAAAAAATATGCGTTAAACATCTGGGACCCACACTCAATCGTGACATGCAGTTTTGTTCTTGTCCATGCTATTATATCTGACTGCATTTATCTGACTTTGCCATTATGACTTCTAACTTGTAACCGCCATTTGTATTCCTGTTCTATGTATGCATTTCAGATTTCTAAGTGCATGATTTTGTACCTTGACAAGCCTTGCGACAGACAGAAACCGGTCGGGGTTTAGACAGTCAAACTTTCTCTTCGATAATTCCGTGTCGCATTTTTATTGGATTATTATTTTTTCTTATTTATATATATATATGGGATATGTAGTTTTGTTCGACACAATTTCGATGGTTTTGTTCGACACATGGTTTTGTTCGACAATGGTTTTGTTCAACAATGGTTTTGTTCGACAGTGGTTTTGTTCGACATTATGATATATATATATGTATATATATATATATATACATTATACAATGTATATAATAAACTTATTATTTTCTTGCGTATACCAAGTTCTATATCATAGCATTCATAGACATCCCTGATTAAATTGTTGTCTGTTTCATAAAACTTATACGTTTTCTTTGTTCAGCATTTTACTCCATACATTCGCGTACTTTGTGGTAGTCTTATATCAAGTTCCATCCTAGCAGGGATATAGAACTGTGACGAGGCAATATAGCAATAATGTAATTATAAATAAATGTAATAAAATGTAATTAATAATGTATCAAATAATTAATTATTCATTAGTATTCATTATGATATGATAAGTAATGATATTATGATATTATAAATTTTGATATTTTAAAAATAAATATCAAACAAAACCACTGTCGGAGAAAACCACTGTCGAACAAAACCATTGTCGAACAAATGCCTAAAATCCATGATATCTTATTGTCGAACAAAACTACTACATTCATATATATATATATATATATATATATATAAAAACCAAAAAAGCACTCAAGGAAAAGTCAGAGGTATCAAAATTCCCGACTAGTACATTCCCATGACTAGCCTGCTTAGATCAGGAGGAAACCGGTCGGGAATTTTGATACCTCTGACTTTTCCTTGAGTGCTATTTTGGTTTCTTTATTATATACCATTTTGATTTATTCTATTATTTATATATATATTCATTTTTATATATATTTCATTCATATATATCATTTATATATATTCATATATTACTCACATATATATATATATATATATATATGTGTATATATATATATATATATATATATATATATATATATATATATATATATATATATATATATATATGTATATATATATAATGAAATAAAAAATAAAATAAAATAATAAAATGAATGATAATATGATATTGACTTTTTCATTTAATTGATGAAAAGAAATCTGATGTCGATAAGATTCATCGTCTTCTAGATAATGAATTCCGCTTCAAAAAGTATGACAAACGAAAGATCGAACGAAAAAGATGACAAACGAAAAACGAAAAAAAGATAATTCATTTCATTCTAGAATAGGACAGATTCAACCGCAAATTACAAAGTTTAAAGAGCAAGCGTCTGATTGATGATATCATCATGAAACATATCAAAGTTAGTGGATCGCAACCAGCTCACTTCTATGGCTTGCCTCAAATGCACAAATATGACAAAGATCCTCCTTACAGATGAAGTCAGGTTTGAATTTCGTGATCAATTATCTCTCTCCTTGCAAGGAGAGACATTTCATCACAAAATTCAAACCTGACGTCAACTGTAGTTGGTATCTACATATTCCTAATTATGTAATTATTTTATCATTGATTTTGTTAGTGCTGAAGAAGTGGTCAACAAAATCCACTGAAACCGGTAGCGCCAAAAGATATCCTTTCAGATTTTTACTTATATTTTGACCGATTCCATCCTCTAACAAAGAAAGGTAACAATCGTTCGGAATTCCATCAATCCGGCATTCAAAGACGATTTCTTTACTGCGAAAATGGAGCATATCACCAACGAGTGGGAGCAATCCGTCCTTCAAAGTCTGCGACAGCATTACGCAGACAAGCTTCAAGAAGGTTGGTTTAATTTCATGCAATGTGTTGCCCGAACGGCTTTTGGAGGCTTCACTTAACATCGTTGTTAAATGGACGAGGCGAAAACTGCAATACAACTTTAGAAATAGAGAGCTCGATGGAGCCTTGTGTCTCATCAGAAACCATCGAAGACTTTTCCGAAGTCTTCAAGAGTTCCAACAACATTCAGCCTCACAACCAGGAGTGTGGCAAGCGAGCGGACTAGTCAGTCATCACGCAATTAATTGCTCTATACGGCCCAATGGTGTGAAACCATTCCATCCCACCCGTTTCATAATAGTATTCCAAAACGTCTATCATATAGTGGAAAACTTTGTCAACCATCAGCTTCAACTTCGGGACGATTGCATTCGTTTGTACCATGGATGCGTGCCATGCTAAATCAGAGTCAATGTCGGTAATTGTCAATAATGTTGATTTGTCTTTATTTTGTGTAACGTCTCGTGATGTTTATGATTTTCATTCAATCAAATAAGCAATACTTACTTAGATGAGGGCCTGAATCTTTGGAAGCACCATCCGGCTGCTTAATTTTAAGATAACCTTTGAAAATTGATGTGCCTTGTGTGTTGCGCAGATGCACAATCGAGCAGTTTACTATCATGTCTATCATAACCAACACTACTAACATCAGACGTTGATGGTTCGGACATCACCTTCCCGCATAATCTTCTTCCTGGTATTGATAGCATTGGAATTTCATTTGCGAGCGCGAGTCCATCAGTGTCCATCACTTGATTGTCCATCATGTGTAGCCAAAAAGGCATTACACCTCCAACTTCCGCTAAATATGTAATCTATGACAAAGTTTCTTCAAGATGCTGACTTCGCTGTGATACTTCACATTGTCAAATCAAAACTCTGACCCAACGTTTCAAATCATTGTTCATAAAGTTAGCTTAAGCTGACTAGTGTTCTATTGTCACTTGCAACTTCTGAATTTCGTTTGAAGTGTAAAGCCTTTATTACTATTGCTATGCACTTGGGCTTGCTATTTTCATAAAAAGATGGTTTAGTTGTTGACTACGTACTTAATTAGCTCATGAATACTAAGGCCTTTATTTTTGAGTGAGTCTTGATTTACTATGATTTTTTATTCAAACATAATTTGTCAATACACATGTATTTACCGTGTATTTGCACGTGTGGTTACCAGTTTGGAATAGGACATGTATTGGTCAAGCCAAGGCCTAATAACCAAACCTGATGAGTCGGGCGCTGGTCAAAATCTGAGAACTGCGCCGAGGCCAAAAAATCCGACCTGGTTCCCACTCTGAGATAGCTCTTCCACCACCCAGGCGCTGCGAAAAAATACTATCTATATACCATGATATGCGAAATAACGTTTTTATACCAAGGAAAAAGGAAAGCGTTTGAATTTTGATTAGTAGATCAGTATGCAGTGTACACTGTACTTGCAAAACAGAATAATCTGAAAAATATAGTGAAAAGTTGTAGTGACAGTGACGCTACAACTTTTCGTAGTAGTAGAAATTATGACAAACTACTGATATTCGCGAAGGTAAACAGAGAAGAGCCAGA
Organism: Prostheceraeus crozeri; assembly: GCA_907163375.1. Classification (NCBI taxonomy): domain Eukaryota; kingdom Metazoa; phylum Platyhelminthes; order Polycladida; family Euryleptidae; genus Prostheceraeus; species Prostheceraeus crozeri. The sequence goes on along the minus strand of CAJQUW010004133.1, from coordinate 120,411 downwards.
TGACAATGTCAATTACAAAATAGGAAACACAAACATTAATGTGTCATTGAATATGGTAGCAACAAATAAATATTCATGCATCTGCTTTTGAAGAAAAAAAGATTACATATAGTTGCAGAGGGCACACGGTAATCACATGGGGAGACCGACCTCGCCAACAGTGCTGCATTGTTATTGATGTTATTAACGAAACTCTTTCAAAACCTTAGAAATATTGTGTTGTTTGAGTTGTAAATTTGTAATATTCCACATAGATATGACTTTTAGGTCGCCTTATCCATTCTTTGGAAGAGACAATGTATCCTACATCGTGGCTTTAATTTAACAAGATATTCCTGACAGAATGCATTGATGAGAATTCATTAAGAAAAGTCTTCTGAAATAGTATTGATGCATTTCTGATCATTGCAGATTATATCTAAGAACAATGAAAATAGATTAATTAAATATTGTTGCATCCTTAGTCGATAAATGGGAGCAGACCTGAATAGCAGCCATTTCATCCAAAATCGGAATCATCAGCAGGCCTACAGCAGTTCATATCTGTGATCGACACAACTCCCTTTTTTAACTTGAAGCCAGCAGTGGGTTAAAAGTAGTATTTAATGAATACCCGCAGAAATTCCACTTCATATACTAATTACACATCTCGAATTGGCCTCATCTAAGACTGTTACTTTAAATGGGGAGTTGTGTTGATGCGAGAGATATGAAGTTGATGATTACTGACATTGGATGAAATGGCAGTTATTCATGACTGTGCCCATTTTTCAACTGAGGATGCAACTCAATGTTCAATTATTATATTTTCATTTTGCTTCCAAAAATCACCATTTGTCAGTTACTGCAGGTGCACTAACTTAAGCGACATGTCAGAAATGTGTTAAAAGTTGTATTTGTTTAATACCACCCGAAAATTCACTTGATATGCTTATAATTGCGTATCTCATATCCACGCAAATTGCATAACAATCCAATGTATACATAAATTAACTATTCGTTTCCGTTGATAACGTAAAACTGGAGCCTCTCAGTTGAATAAATCATTTCATAGCCTATAGTGTAAAGCTGACTTCCAAAATCAACAGTGGACTGGCAACGAGAACTCCGATTGATAGGCATCAATAGCTGGTCATTCAGTGCGACACAGATACAACAACAATTTCGACCATTATTTTCATTCCTATCTAAACATAATTGGAAATTAGATAAACGGGGGAGTAAGCCAGAATTTTAGGCATTAATTTTCGTTTAATCAAGTGATTAATAAAAGTGAGAAGCAAGCAACTTCAATTTTACGTCAATTTTATTTCATTGAAGAAGCTGCTGAAATTTGTACAACTAAATTAGAACTCAATGTCGTAATCGCATTCCCGTGGTGTCGCCGACGCCGTCGACAGGAGTAATTATGCGTGAATTTGTTTGCTCATGGTGGAGGTCATAGTTAACGCACTAAGATAACCAATGTAACTGATTTAGAAAAATATTTAGTTGATCTGTGATCGTAGTCCATTTAGAAATCCTGAAAAGTCTTGAATGATACTACATATTCTTTCAGAGATTGAGAGGTAAGTTGGTGTTAAAAGGAATAAGCGAGCTGCCGCCAAGTGAAAATTCTTATAGGAATGAGCAGGCCAAAGTGAGTGACAATCAATTTCTTACAAAACAATCTATTAGTTTAGAGGTGGTGTTTTATCTTAACATTGTTCAACTTTGCCACATTTAGGAGGAAATGTCAATTTTATCCAATCAAAAAAATTCGAATAAAACTTTCTTTGAATATCATATCATATGGTTGCGCCTGAAATTAAGCATTTGCAGCAATTGCAGTTAGTTAGTTGTATTTTTCAGAAATTCCACATGCTTCAAAACCATAGAAAGTGATAACAATAAAACCTGTAGAATGGAAGTAAAGCTTTATGCAATAGGTACAAAATCGCACGTGTTTTTATTCATAGATACACTTCTCAATGGCTGTATCATTTGGCTAGAATCAGTCATATTATGTACAATGCAAAGCTTTTCATTGGTGATTCATGCCCCAACTTAGTTCCACCGGATGTGCCGCAACCTTGAGTCAATTTCCATTCTAGTCAACTTCAGATAAACAATATGTTCAAAACCATTTTTGTTGATTACCGCACTGTTGTTCTATGTTTCTTATTTTTTAAAATCCGATAAGCAAATTCAGATTCTTACTTAGTCATTCGAGTCATGGAGCCATGAGAAACCAGGTATTCGGTGGTGAAATTACAACGTCTTCACTGAGAAGAGTTTTGCATTTCGTTGACCACTGGCAAACATGGTCACTTAATACGTTAATACTTAATACAGAAATACGCTCTCAAAGACGCGTCAGTCAGTCATGAACAGAAGGTGACCACGTTCTTCGCACTAAGGACTTGTTCTAATTTCATAAACGAATATCTGGTTTCCCCTGGCTCCGTAACTTGAATCATATTCATGACACATAGCTTATTCAAACATCAGTCATTCGAGTTAGACGCTAGCTTAGCTGATCTATCGGTATGGAGGTACGCAAGGCCATTGGCTGATGTGTACCTTTTTTGTACACATTAGCAAATTTTCACATTTCGTTTCATAAATAGTTAGAAATAAGTTAAAACAGCAACATTTTTTAGTAAACAGTAAGTTTTTAACTATAATTGAATGACTTTGTTTCCTATATCATATTAAATATTTTTCTTTGTTATATGTTGGCCCAGTAAGGGCCTGGTCCTTAAAAGGACTGATGGGTGGCTTCCCTAGTAGCCAGATTCGTCTCCTCTAAGTTCTACTACCTTTCGCATGCGATTAGGCATACTGCCAATCAGATTTCTGATCATCTGTTTATCAATCTGATTCCACTCCTGCCTCACTAAAGATTCCAATCGATTCAAATCATTATCAGGACAAATTCGTCGACGAACTCGCCGTTTCAAGATAGACCAGACATGCTTGATTGGATTCAAGTCAGGAGACCTTGCGGGCCTGTCTTTTATACAATTCAGTTGCCCTGGCACGATGTCATGGAGCATTGTCATCCATGAGAATCCAATATCAGATGATGGATAAACATGTTATTCGAGCACTCGTACTGATGTTGCGATTTGATCTGCTGCGAGTAGTCAGCCTCCGTCGGCCAGAAGACCTTCCATCAAGCCGCCGACAGCCTCTTCGCATCCAAACGTAAATAGTACTTTTGGGGACCTTTAATTGCTGCGACACAGTGCCAACTGGACGGCCACTTCGGATCAGAGCCTTATCTTGACCCCTAAGATAGCCCGTTTCCGGCAATTTTTTATACAGCAGCTTGCATGTTACTGAGAGATTCAAAACAAGTGAAATGAATGAATTCTATATCTTTCGATTACACAGCATTGTTCTCGTCTGCCTACATTCTAGACAATGCACAGCCGCATAGTAAAGAAATCCATCTGTGTGAGAAAATGTGTGACCTGTCTATGCATGCACAAGCGTGATGAGTCACGCTTTCTGGTTGGCGATGAAAATGAGAATTGAATTCCAGACAAATTGTAAAAGATTGAAACATTATTAGGTCTACTGACTGTTACACTTACGGTATAGTCATGAAATTTTCACAGGAGCAATTTCAGAATATGAGCTTTCTAAACATATAAAGTTTGTTGAATGTAGAAACGACTTTCTATACGTAATTTACGTTTACCCATTGTTAAACAGATCGACTTGATCTATTCTCGTTCAATTAATCAATTCAATTCATTTTAATTTCTATAGCATGAAAAGAAAATTTTGAAAATATCCGTTGCAATTCTTGATGTTGACAAAAAATGTGAAAGAAGTGACGAAAATTCAAAAATTCAAGTTCAGGACAAATCACTTAATGGCACGAAGTCTTAATTCCCATCGACCTCAGAATTTTGGAATCTCATAGCGAATACTGCGTACCCTGCTGTTGCTGTTCTTGCGACGATATAAGCCATCTATATGAAAGACATGATCATGAAATAGAATTGAAGTGCGGATTGAGTTTGGACTGACTTAGCACACAAAATGACCTATATTAACTTACAATGCCTATTCTTAGCAATCGGGAGTATCATTCTATTGAAGATTATCACACACTGAAAAAGGGTCTGGACCCGAAACGTCAGTAAAACTCGTTTTTCCATATGTTAAAAAGTTTTGCAGAAATTCAAGGTACTGCGTTTCTTGCATAGGGGTGCAGCTTGCAATCATGATAATCATGACTGTGTACATTACTGTCCTTTTTATTCAGATGTTGACGTTTTCTTCTTCTAAATGTGCATTGAGACTCGCCGATGTAAGTTGCTTCACATTTGTAGGAAGTTATCAAATATGCCATACGTGATATACGTGATGATTTATGTGTACGACTATCAAGGCAATGGATGTCTTTATGCCTGTCGCAACTATATAGCAAACTTCGTTTTTGGCAGAAAGGTACATGTGCACCATTAATAAAGTATAAACTATGTATCATCGATAAGGTTGAAGTTCAACTTAATAACACTAAGCGACAGAAAATGAAGAACTTATTGTTCAGTCAGGATATAGCACTACGTAGGTAGACAACAACAACTATCAAGTTAGCTTTCCCTCCTATAGAAGAAGTGACAAATGCAGATTCTCTTCTGAAGAATCTCAAATCGTTCCTTTTAGAAATTTATCCCCGCAAACATTTTCTGATTCTCAATTAGAACTTCTTAACAAAGGTCCATCCATTCTTCCTGTAATAAAAAAGCAATTCTTATATATACTCGAGTTGTAAAATTTTAATAGATTTTTGCCATTGATAAAGCGGCTGGTACGCGAAACGTCTGGCGCATAACATCTGCCTTTTTATTCAAATCACTCGCATATTGGAAAAAAGTATTGGGGAGAGACTAACAACAAATTATTGTTTTTCTCACTAAAAAAGAATTCTCATTTTCATAAAATAATATATGTATTGGTGCAACTTTTGATTCATTACGCAATCAGCTAGTTCACATTTTGAAAAATCAGAACATTGACTCTTCAACTTCCCCAGTTCTTTCTGAAGACGACACTTGGCGATTTAAGTTACCATCGAACAGAACCTTCAACATCTTAGAACAATCTTTGCTCAAAATTTGCAAGATTGTGTAAATTCTGTGCAAGGTAATACTATGCGCATTTCATAGGAATCTAAACTTCCTTTTTCTCAGAATCATCAGATAATCAAATTAAATCAAGCAATCAAGGATGTAAGAGTACTTCCAACAGATAAAACTAAACAATTAGCGGTTGTAGATACTCAAATATACAAAAGTTTGGTTTCTCCACATCTCGAGAATTACAGAATCACTGCACCAATTCTTCCAGCAGCTGCACAACAGAACTTCAATAAAGGACTTTCTACTATTGTTGAACGTCAATCTCAACTGCTAAGAAATCAACTTCGAAATCTCAAGACTAGTGAACCATTGCCCAACTTTCTAACAATCATTCCCAAAGATAATACGAGTCCTTTAAAAGGATAGCTCTTATAGCTGCGATTGAGACTCCGGGCACATCCTTATCGCGTTTCTTAGCCGATAAACTTCTGCCTTTATTGAGCTCTGTGTCGACACACTTGAGAAATACTTTCACCTTTGTTTCCCAAATTTCAAGTTTCCCATTTGACTCTTTGAACGGATTACATTTTAGCTATCTTGATGTTGTTAGTTTGCATGGATCCCTGGTCCTAACAATGTTGTTGATATTGTTTCAAAATTCTTTAACAGTCATAACGATCATACTAAATTGAAAGCTATGAGCACTTCGGATTTTGAGGATTTATTGAAATTGGCGATTTTTTCTGACGTGATTTTTTTTGAAAATCAATTTTATAAGCAATCCACTGGTTTGGTCATGGTCATGGGCAGTAATTTGTCTACAATTTTGGCAATTCTCTATATGTTTGATGTTGAAGCAACCATTTTAAAAAATTTTCTTTCGTAATGTAGATTTTGGAAACATTTTATTGATGACATTTTCATTGTTTCAGTATCTCCTCTAGATGACAAACTCTCTTTTGTTCAGTGAATGCCCACATTGTCTTTACTTTAGAAAATCCCATAAACAAATCAAGAAGTTTTCTGGACACTTCAGTTTCTGCAATTGAACAAAACTCTTTTCAAACGAAATTTTACACGACACATTCTTCCTTGGATTAAGTCATGTACCATTCACACGAAAAATCAATCTGTTTAAGTCAGAAGATCTCAGAGTACAAAGGAACTGCTCCAATAATTCCGAAGTTGAAGAAGGCATTAAGATCATACGCGACAGATTTATTGAAAATGATTATCCTCTTTCACATAATTGATAAATATGTTTGTGTGCTTAAGAACAACTTAACAAAACCTAAGCACAAATCAAATGAGAACACAATTTACGTTCGCATACCGTATATAAATGACAGTCAATCGAGAAAGGTAAGAGCAGAATTGAGAAGGATTTCTATAGCAAAAGTTATGCCGATTTTTATATCTGCACCTCCTCTTGCAGCGCAATTGAAATTAAAACCGAAGTTACCGTGCATGAAAAATTGCTTCTCCAATAACAAAGGTCTATGTTGTATAAAGAACATAGCGAAGTGTCTGAACATAGTATACATAGTGTACATACATAGTAACATAGTGTATTTGATAACTTGCAACAAATGTGAAGCCACATATATCGGCGAGTCTCAATGCACATTTAGAAGAAAACATCAACATCTGAATAAAAGGACAGTAATGTATACCAGTATTTTCTCTTGAAACACTGAATCACTTCATCAATTAATGACATCACAGCTGAAGTCCTCCAACGCAATTTCAGAGAAGTTTACGAAAGAAAAGGCGCAGAAAATAAATTTGTCGCAAGATTCAAGCCTCAGATTAATATCATGTTGTTGGCATAGCTTTCTTCCTCTTATTCGTGCATGCTTGTATCTATGTCATGATATCGATATTTTTTAATATAAGTGACAGAAATTGAACATCTACACCCTCCATTGTAACATCGGACTCATAAAAAAGACATTCGAATATATAGTCCAGTATAAAGATCATATTTTATTGACCATGTCATTCTTTCATTTTCAAAACTATATTGGTCAATGGTGAAGATTATCATTTACTATATATATGTAGTAAATATTGCATAGATTTCTGGGAGGTATGATTATATATCCCGAAAGCCGAAGGCTCGAGGGATTTAAGTTGATACCTCCCAGAAATCTATGCAATATTTCTATTAAACCATGATATTTCCGGGATGTATTGCAAAATATACCATGATGTACATAGACATCCCCTCAATAACCCGGGAGTTATTTTCAGAGAATATCCCTACGTTTGGTTTAACGATATCTGTAATTGAACAATCATGAATTACATTCATTCAAGTTAATTAGTAATTCACATGTACATGTAGAGTCAAAACATCACATCTCTATATACAGTACGTTACAAGGAACGATAAAGCGGTAAGTGGCCTATATGAATATGAAGTCAAAAGAAATGGAATGAAATGTGGTTTGTCTCAGCGTTCACATCCATCTTCATTTGCTTCCTTGCGGGCATCTGTAGCTGCCATGTTTCATTGTTCATGACTATTCTTGTTGCATTCATGTTGGTTGAATTGTTTGACATACATGCAGTTGAATCGATGGAAGCATTCGGTCTAGCACCATATAAAACTGAAGATGTCAACTGGAAGTCTTCATCATCGACTTCCTCATAAATTGAGTGCTCCTGCGATCTGTTCCCTGTATGAGCTTTTCTCTGAACCTTGGTCATACCCTTGAGAAATTGTCCTGTTGTCTTCTTGAGTGAATGGTTGGTGTAATTTCCTTTCAATTGTCCAAGTGATGCGATCTCTTTCATCAAAGTATCCAACTTGTTGTGTCCTATCAGTGTATCCTCAAACCATGAATCGTCAGTGAAATTCGTTCTAGCTTTTAGATAAAAGGCTGAAACTTTCCCGCTCGACGGACGCTTGCTGGCATAGAGTTTGTAAATCCTGACAAAGCAGCGCTCCGGATTATCCTGGTTTGTGAAGACTTATGGTTTTTGGCTTTAGACGACACTGTTTTAAGCCACCAGTGTAATTTTTGGAATGCATGTTGGTGTACACTAATGCTTCACCTGTTTCAGTCATCGTTAATTGAATTTGTGTCCCAAATTTGAGCTCTCGATGCTCTCTTCCTCCTCGCAATCCAAAGAACTTTCCGCAGCAAAAGAATATGGTTCTTAACAAAGTCTGCGGATCACTGTCACCCAAAATGCCTTTGTTCCATAACCCATCTTCTTGATTTTTGGACACCGGATTTGAGGGACCGGGTCCTTCACAAGGAACTTGAAGGTAATTTGCTTCTTTCATGGCTGCGTCCAAAGCCATCCTTGCAGATTCAAATCTTCATCATTGAATAATCTCCATCATTTTCCGAGAATATCCTTTAGATAATATCCTAGACCCTGAAATATTTCTCTTAAGGTCTTTGCTGGATATCTACCCCCATTATTCTTTCTTACTTCAAAAATGAAATAATTCAGTTGGGAATCCAGTTCCGACTTGCTCATTTCTTCAAATGCTTTGAAAACATGATCACCTCTGACTATCCAATTTCTTTGCCTTTCCGCAAGCCATTCTTTGAACATCTTTGCTGCCCAGTTGGCCTTCTTCTTTGAATTCTTGGATCTTGTGCTGTCTATTCTTTTCTTTAGTTCTTCTTCGTTCATACTTCTTTGAAATCGAGATGTTGTTGGTTGCTTGTAATCATCCATTAAACTTGCAAGTTCATCAAAGTCTAAATCAATTTCTGCCATATTGAATCGGTGAATGAATGAATCAGACGATGCAATTTCTGAAATTACTGCAGAAGTTACTCCATAGATCTCTGTTTTCTAATTTTAAATAAATAAACTTCCCTGAGATTTCAAAATATAAGTTTAGTGTGGACATCATAGATATGACATGTACATGTACACATCATAGATATGACGAAGCACGAGATCACTCTCAACCACTATGCTGCAAAATAAACTTCCCGGGGAGGATTATTAGATTCCACTATCATGGTATGTAACAGATATACGATATCATTCTTCAAAAGCCCTCGGAATAAAGAATCTGCCCTCGCTACGCTCGGGCAGATTGCTATTTATTCCTCGGGAATTTGAAGAATGATATCGTATATCTATTATATACATCTTGGAAATTCAAATGAATCTAGTTATGTCTTGAGCATCGTGTATTTTAATTTCAAACTATAGACATCATTTCTACTAAGTGGAAAACATGGCATATGTGAGTGATGATATGAATGACTGGCCATATCCAATTGATTTTAGTCTATTTCCAGGAGAAATGATCAGTGGCCTGGAAATTCATGAAATAAATGAAGTTCTTCTCGAAAATGCAAGTATAAGATCCTCTTCTGGCCCTGCAAATAATGAAACAAAAACTGTTTCTCCTGGATCTGAAGAACTTCCTTGTGGATCAGTATCTCGCTTGGAAACTGTATAAGTACAGAAGAGATCAACATCTTGAATCACGAAGGGAAGTCAAAAAACACCTTGAAGCGAAATAGATGGGCCTACAAGATTTTGACTGATTGGATAAAGGAACAAAAGATAGAAATAGACTTTTACAACAAAAATGAACTTTGTAGTATGATGGCCCGCTTTGTTCACGAAGCAAGAAGCGACGGACAACGATATCAAGGCGCTACATTAGTTTCAATTGTAGCCGGAATTCAGAATACATTACCTACAAATAAAAACCGAGTCGATTTCTTTAATGACAACAGTTTCTTGCATGTGAAAGAATGTTTGGATACTGCAATGAAAATGTCTGCTAAATTGAGTTGCAACTTACCACGAAAATCCGCAGATGTTATTAGTTTTGAAGAGGAAAAGAAATTATGGGAGAAATCTTTGGGGAATGAGACACCAGAAAAACTGGTGTACACTCTTTTCTACTTGAATGGTATTCACTTCGCATTACGAGGTGGAGATGAGCACAGCATGTTAACAATGGACCAATTCAAAGTGGAAATACGAAATGAAAAGAAATGTCTCGTGTATACTAAAAGTGCTCCAAAAACAATTCTGGTGGGCTACGTAACATGCGGCATAAGGCAAAAGAAGTTGTACAATTTGAAAATGACAATAAAACACGATGTCATGTTGCATTCTTTGAGAAATTCAACCAAGTCCGACCCGCTGATACTAATCAATTTTATATAATTCCGAAAAAGAACTAATTTGTCAAACACAACGTGGTATACAAACCGATCAATCGGTAGAAATAAGTTGGCTGGATATATGAAGAGGATTAGTGAAAAGGCAGGAATTTCTCATCACATAACAAATCACAGTTTACGAGCAACCTGTGCTACACGACTCTATGAAGCCAATGTCAATGAGCAGTTAATAATGGAAAGGACAGGACACAGGAGTGTTAATGGAGTGAGAGCATATAAAAGGACATCAGACATTCATTTAGAACAGTGCTCAGCAGTATTGGACGGCAAACTTCTGCGCCAAGTGCAACCCAACAATCCAAGCCCTGCTTCTGGAGAAGATGCCCGTATCAAGATAAACGTGTTTATCAGCCATTCAAACGTTTCGAATATTAATTTATATATATATATATATATATATATAATAAAATAATGAATGAAAACACTTCAAACTATTAATTCGCACGAGCGCTTTCTGCAATATATTTCCTTCTTCAGGTGCATAACAAACAGTGACATGTTAGAAAAATTTGAATTACAATGTACATGCATGCATAGAAAACTGACAACGAAGAAATATGTATTCAGAAGTATATCATTGAAATTCTGTAATCGTGGAATAAGAATCAATAGATATAAAAAAGTAAAATTTAGATATACAATGCAGATTATGCACAATTGAGAGTAGGATGGAAAATATTTATAAAGTATTTTTCTTTGTTCTTACGTGTATTTATATCATCAAAAATCTTATATAAGGGAAATATATAAAAACGGGATTTACCGCAAGATTCAATATGCTCACTTAGATGTATTCGTCTTTATATTGGACGACTTATTTGCTGCTTGTGTACCCTCACTCTAGCACGGATCGTATTTCCTGTTTCGCCGATATAATATTCACCACAACCACAACAACTAATTACATAAATTACATTTCTTGTTTCACATGACATGTTACTTTTCACTTCAAAAATCTTTCCCTTAAAATCAAATGAATCATCAGTCATAATATATTCGCAGGTTCCGCATCTCAAATTGTTGCACTTTCTTACACAGAATTGTTCATTAGACTCAAATTTAGATTTACAGATTGCTTTAAAAATTGCTTTAATATTTTTAGGTTGACGTTTACTTACAATGAATTGTTTTTGTTCAAAAATACTATTAGTTTGAGGATCATCAAGAAGTAAAGAATTTATATGATTAACAGTAGGAATAACATTTACATTGTTTGGATTATGAGCATGAACAAAAGCAATAGTATTGAATTCATCGGTATTATTCTTATTTTTGTTTTGTTGCTCTTTAAAGATCTTTTTATACCATCTTCAATCAAATTAAAAGGATATCCTTGATCCTGAAGAAATATTCTTAATTCATTTAGGCGTTTATCACATAAAATATCATCATTTACGATGGTGCAGATTCGTCTGGCCAAATTATATGGAATAGCACGCTTGATATGACGGGGATGACAAGATTCGAAACGCAAGTATTGATGAGTGTCCGTCGATTTATAATACATATCAGTAATAGCACGGTTTTCTTTTCGAATGATTAAAATATCCAAAATGCAATTTCGCAATTACTAACTTCCATTGTAAATGAAATATTTGGATCCAATTTATTCAATAAGTCTTTGAATGTGTCCAACCGATCAAGATCATAATCCCAAATTACGAAGCAGTCATCAAGATATCTTCGCCATTTCTTGATTATGGAATTTGCAATTTCTTCACCCCACGTAAATACCATGGTTTCTTTCAATTTGACCTCTAAATATCCTAGGGTCAATGTTGCGTAACTGGGAGCCTTTGTCCCCATAGCAGTACCTTTTATCTGTTTATAATTATTGCTCGCGAATGAAAATGTATTACAAGTTAAGACCAGTTTCAAACTTTCGATTATGAAATCTTGATTAATACTTCTATCAATTAATGGTTTGAATGGCCAGTATTGAATGGCTTGTAACCCAAGATTATGAGGAATGTTAGTATAGAGGCTTTTGACATCAAATGTAACAAATTTGGATTCTGAAGGAATGCTTTCAGGAAGATAATTAAGGAAATCAAAATCATCTCTCACATAACTTTCCGCCATTTTACAAAAAGGCTTAAGAAGCATTAAGAAGGCTTAAGCATCCCCGTCATATCAAGCGTGCTATTCCATATAATTTGGCCAGACGAATCTGCACCATCGTAAATGATGATATTTTATGTGATAAACGCCTAAATGAATTAAGAATATTTCTTCAGGATCAAGGATATCCTTTTAATTTGATTGAAGATGGTATAAAAAGATCTTTAAAGAGCAACAAAACAAAAATAAGAATAATACCGATGAATTCAATACTATTGCTTTTGTTCATGCTCATAATCCAAACAATGTAAATGTTATTCCTACTGTTAATCATATAAATTCTTTACTTCTTGATGATCCTCAAACTAATAGTATTTTTGAACAAAAACAATTCATTGTAAGTAAACGTCAACCTAAAAATATTAAAGCAATTTTTAAAGCAATCTGTAAATCTAAATTTGAGTCTAATGAACAATTCTGTGTAAGAAAGTGCAACAATTTGAGATGCGGAACCTGCGAATATATTATGACTGATGATTCATTTGATTTTAAGGGAAAGATTTTTGAAGTGAAAAGTAACATGTCATGTGAAACAAGAAATGTAATTTATGTAATTAGTTGTTGTGGTTGTGGTGAATATTATATCGGCGAAACAGGAAATACGATCCGTGCTAGAGTGAGGGTACACAAGCAGCAAATAAGTCGTCCAATATAAAGACGAATACATCTAAGTGAGCATATTGAATCTTGCGGTAAATCCCGTTTTTATATATTTCCCTTATATAAGATTTTTGATGATATAAATACACGTAAGAACAAAGAAAAATACTTTATAAATATTTTCCATCCTACTCTCAATTGTGCATAATCTGCATTGTATATCTAAATTTTACTTTTTTATATCTATTGATTCTTATTCCACGATTACAGAATTTCAATGATATACTTCTGAATACATATTTCTTCGTTGTCAGTTTTCTATGCATGCATGTACATTGTAATTCAAATTTTTCTAACATGTCACTGTTTGTTATGCACCTGAAGAAGGAAATATATTGCAGAAAGCGCTCGTGCGAATTAATAGTTTGAAGTGTTTTCATTCATTATTTTATTACATATAATTCCAATTGCTGTGTTTCCCTTTCAATATTTGTTACTATTTGTTACTTATTTCAATATTTATATATTTGAAATGAAGACAGGTATCAAAATGGCATTAAATAAGTAAACAAACAAAAACTCAGAAAAAAGTCATGAATAACTATCTACTAGTTATGAATAATCGCCTCTTCACGGGAGGCTACTCATGGGAAGTGAAATAAATCTATTGGAATCAATCACATTTGTATACATTCATAATGTAGACATCAGAATTAGGTGGAAAGTAAAAACATAGAAATTATTCACTTATTCAGAGGAGGACACAGCATAGAGATTTGTTCCTTTAACTCTCTATCCATGCGGCTGGCACTAGGATGCATCTGATATATAGGGGCCGCTTCAAAATTAATGTTAAGTGGGCCTCGAGCACACTGGGCTATATGCCTACTAACGGCCAGAACTCTATAAGCTTCACTTGAGATTTGTTGGCGGTGAACAGTTATCCGAGTTCGAAATGCATCGCCGGTTTGGCCAATATAGAATGTGATTAGGATTAATGTGATTGTTTCTCAACAGAAGAATAGATAACAACAATTAACTGAATTAAAGACTACGCTTATAAAACTAAATTACCCCGTCACCCTCACTGACCACGCATTTTGTCGTGCGGCTCAAAATGGAACTCAGAGGTCTCAGCTGGAAGGCAGTAGTAACAACAGGAATAACAAAGTGCCATTCATTTGTACATATAATAAGAACAATCCCAATGTGTATAGAGATGTGATCTTACCAATAAGGAATGCCATCAAACAAATTCCCCATTTTGATAACTGTGAAATGTACAGATCATACAGGCAACCTCCGAATTTGATAAGACTCCTCAACCATAACAACAGGCCAACAATCAAAGGTATCACCAGATGCGAAGAAGCTCGATGTGGATGTTGTGATCTTCTAATCACAGGTAATCAGATAAGTCTGAAGAACAATGAGCCCTTCAAGATTAAGACCAACATGAGCTGTACCTCCAAGAATCTGATTTACGTTCTTCGGTGTAAGTCCTGTGGCGATTTCTATATTGGCCAAACCGGCGATGTATTTCGAACTCGGATAACTGTTCACCGCCAACAAATCTCAAGTGAAGCTTATAGAGTTCTGGCCGTTAGTAGGCATATAGCCCAGTGTGCTCGAGGCCCACTTAACATTAATTTTGAAGCGGCCCCTATATATCAGATGCATCCTAGTGCCAGCCGCATGGATAGAGAGTTAAAGGAACAAATCTCTATGCTGTGTCCTCCTCTGAATAAGTGAATAATTTCTATGTTTTTACTTTCCACCTAATTCTGATGTCTACATTATGAATGTATACAAATGTGATTGATTCCAATAGATTTATTTCACTTCCCATGAGTAGCCTCCCGTGAAGAGGCGATTATTCATAACTAGTAGATAGTTATTCATGACTTTTTTCTGAGTTTTTGTTTGTTTACTTATATATATATATAAATATAATAAAAGTTAAAATTTTTCAATACGTAACTATTAGTACTATAGTTTCACGGCCATTCGACCGATTTTCAAACGTTACAAACTTTTTTTAACTTTTTTTAACTTTTATTATATTTATAATAGCTCTATTTAATGATATTGAGCACTTTGATAACCATTTCTTCAATCAAAAATATATATATATATATATATATATATATAGGTTTTAAAAGAGAATGACATGGTCAATAAATGAGGTCTGAAGTTGCAGCAGGTTGAAGGAATGAATAAGGTAGAAGTTCTGAATATAATTCCGAAGTTGAAGAAGGCATTAAGATCATACGCGACAGATTTATTGAAAATGATTATCCTCTTTCACATAATTGATAAATACACGTATGTTTGTGTGCTTAAGAACAACTTAACAAAACCTAAGCACAAATCAAATGAGAACACAATTTACGTTCGCATACCGTATATAAATGACAGTCAATCGAGAAAGGTAAGAGCAGAATTTAGAAGGATTTCTATAGCAAAAGTTATGCCGACTTTTGTATCTCCACCTCCTCTTGCAAAACAGTTAAAAGTAAAACCTAGATTACTATGCATGAAAAATTGTTAATGTAACAAAAGAGTTTATATAACAACAAAGTTTATACAACAAAAGCCTATGTTGTATAAAGAATATGGTATATTTGATAACATGCAATAAAAGTGGAGGCTTTTTGAATTCATAAAAGAATTCATCAGCATCTCAGTAAAATAGACAGAAATGTATACCGGCATTTTCTCTTAAAGCACAAAACTAGCCCATCAATCAATTTTATTACAACTGAAATCCTCCAACGTGATTACAGAGACTTTTAAGAAAAGCTGCCGAGAAGAAATTCATCACGAAATATAAGCCAAAGATCAACATCATGTTGTCGGCATAGTTTTCTTCTTCTCATTTGTGCATGCTCCTATCTATGACTCATTTTTGTTATTTGATATCGATTATTTTTGAATTGTTTGACAGAAATTGTACATCTACATGTACACTTTACAACATCTGACTCATAAAAGAGACACTCGAATATACAGTCCAGAAATAAGACCTTATTTATTGACCGAGTCATTCTTTTTTAAAATCTATTTATTTGGTCAATGGCGAAAATCATTATTAATATATATATACATATACATTTCTTTGAAAATAGGCATCCTGAGTAATTATGTAGTCAGAAAAAACTTGCTCATCAGGATTATAACATTTTAATTGACAAAACAAATTCTCACAACCGGAACTCCGGCGCGTCGTCAGGTGTGAACAAAATGTGAGTGGTACAGTTAAGCTAAAAGATATACAAGTGACTTAAAAAATTCAAAAATTATTCAGTGTTGCTGCTGCTGGCGGAGAGTGGCATAGATAGTGCCAAGCTCCATGTGTCTGTTAATGGATCTTTAATCTGAGTACCACGCTTCCTTAAAGAGTCTTCCATATCTATGATTGCATGTGTCTAAAGGTCTTGTATTATCCCAGTCAAATCGATGATCGGTTTCCGACATGTGTGAAGAAATTTGAGATTTAGGTTCTATTCTTCTCACTGCTAACTGGTGTTCATGAATCCGTGTTTTTAATTGCTTTGATGTTTGACCCCACATAAATTTTCTCGCAGTTGGCACATGGGATTTGATAAATTGTATGTCTTTTTTCGAAGTTATATATATATATATATATATATATATATATATAGATAGATAGATAGATAGATAGATAGATAGATAGATAGATATATGTGATAGAAAAAAGTTCAAAAATGGACATTTATATCAATAAATGAAAAACGGCACCCGAAAGTATATCTAGGTATTAAAAAGATGTTAAAAGCCCGACCGGTTTCTGTCAATCTCATAACTTGTCAAGGGCTTAAACAAATTAAACACAACAATGCCTTGGCAGATGCTGCGTTTCGCCCTCAAGGGCTCGTCAGTACGGCTCGGAATGGCTCAAACTAGCTTAAAATATCTAGAATGGCTGAACAAGCTGAAGGACTGCCCAACAGGCTGCTCTGCGTTTGTTTATCCTGGCTTTGCGTGCGGATGGTGATCATTAAGATTACAGAGTGCCAGTTCGCCTGGACAATGAATAGAAAGATGTCCTCAGACTTGAACAAATTAAGCACAGCAATTCCTCATTAATGATGTATAGATATATACATGTATATTGATTGTCTTGATTTTTTAATCTGAAATACCTGATTGGAACTGATCAGATATGTTTTGATGGTTCTTTGATATTTTTGTTGATTTGATGGTTGTAAATTTTGGTTTCAGTTTATTTTCTTTGCTCGTTTGATTGAATTTTATGTCATTGTTCAGTTTAATGCATTTATGAAATATTCTTTCTGTTTTTCCATACTGTCATCTGGATGAGACGGTACAGACATTTCGATTTAGTATACATTCTGATGCCCCTCCCCTTTTCAGGTATACAATCCACAACGGGATAGCTCCGTCAGTTTTATACCATGAATTGGATGAATGTGAGCATAATCATCGTGGATATGCCTGCCGACCACTGTCTGTTCGTTATCTTATGGCTTTTATGTTACATTGTGGTTTTCTCATCAGTTTCGGTATTCGCTCAAACATAGGATTGGCAACAGTAGCAATGCGAAATCATGATATTGAAGTGTTGCGTAATTTGTCGAGTGACGAGGTGAGTTGACCAGGCTATCATACTCGTGCAATCATCATATTGAGTATGTGAATGAATAATACATTTTACATCACCAACGTGTTTTACCGAATGCTTGTGCTCATATTTTCGGCGTAGTTCTTCATGAGCAATAACATATTGGCTGAAATTCAAAACAGTTGAAAAGCAATGTATTTTGCTAAGCCGAAGTTTAGATCGCAAGTATTCAATGAAAATCGAACCGATGTTCATTTATGTTTTTGTTTGTCGTCAGATATCGTTTTGTAGCAAAGTCGGCTTCTCATCCGAACAACTTTTTGCAGCATAGTTCGAGTACATTTCATACACAATTGTTTGATTATGTTATTGAATTATTGATATTATTATCACTTTTGATTGCTGCATGCAATCATAGAGTAAGCATATCATAGGTAAAGTGGCACCTCAAAAGAATGTCAACATACAGTGAAAGTTTTTCTATCAATGGATTGAATTTTACGGAGATGATGTTTCCGATGTCCAAAATGATATTCGGTCAATTCTTAAAAAATAATTTTTCCAAATTACTTTTATGCTTAGATTGGGCCATTAGTTGAAAAGAATATTTAAGTAACCTATTCTCATGAAATAGTTAATGGATTGACAGCATTCGTCGTATATACAATCCTCCTATACCCACAAACAAAAAATTGGAGATAAAAATTGCAATGAGAAGACGTAATAGCACGTTTAGCTTATCTTCTTCAAAGTTTTCAGATTTTTTTGTAACCAGTACATTTTCAAAAATTGCACAAACGCTTTCACATGCTAATCTACAGGCGTATTTTTTATTTACATGCAATATTTCGCTCAGGTTGGATTAGAGAAGCACTTTAATAAGAAGTAGAAACATTAGAGTGAAGTGTAAACGATTTCTGCTGAGCTTGGAACAAATGTTTGATTACATTTGTGTTTGAAATGCATATATACTTTTTACTTTTTACAGTACATATTTGTATTTTTGACATTCTGCATATAGCATTTACATGTCTATCTGCATCTTTGGATTTCTTAAATACTGTCTTCGCATGAAAGGGGCACCAATCTTATTTTGACATGTGGCCTTAAAGCAATCTTCAGTTTTATTTAGATCGAATGCGACTGATCGCAGGCAGCATATCTCATCGAGGAAGGAGAAAAGGGTTACTGTGTCTAGCTAATGACGTCACGCCGCAGAAGTGAAAAGCAAAAAGCCTCGTCTGTGTTAGTGCGTTTATACATCTTCAATTCAACACATGAATATGATAAGAACCGCAATTACCTTGCAAGTTAAGTCGCAAAAATTGTAATAAGAGTCCGATACTTATTACTTAGCAGCAGAATGATACTGAAATTTAAGCCCATCTACTATGAAATTATCTTTCTGGCGTGCATTCTTTTTCTTAAAGGGTTACTTAATTTAGCTGAAGGGTTCTTGTGAGGTATCGTTTTTAAACCTTTTTAACAGAGCAAGAAAGCTGCACCTCAGAATATAAAAACATCTCAAGCAGAAACAGTCATCAGTATTCAAACATCTTGAATCATGCAACAAATATATGTACATGTAAATAGAAAAAAATCACCATTTTTCCCGATATCATTAACCTTTGTTTTAGAGAACCAATGGCAATAAGATCTTCATGACCAATATTAACAACGAAGATAAACGCAGTGATTAGGGTTACCAGCATCGAGTATTTCAAAACTTGTGCTACCTTTATTTTTTAACTTCAGTGATATTTCTTTTTTCTGAGTTTTGCTCCCGTTGATGCAAATTTCCCGTTCTGAGAACTATTGTTTCCAACACGCTAGCAAAATAATTCAATAGCAGATCGACTTAATTTCAACACCCATTCTGCTGCTAAGGGATAACTATCGCACTCTCATTACAATTTTGCGACTTAAAGTACAAGTTAATTGCGGTTCTTAACCGATCCCTACGTTGAATTGAAGATGTATAAACCATCACCACAGGAAACAAATGAGCACAAACACAGACGAGGCCTTTTCGCTCTTCACGTCTGCAGCCGATGAGCGGCGTGACGTCATTAGATAAACACAGTAACCATTTTCTCGTTCCTCGTTGAGATACGCTTCCTGCGATCACGTGCATTCGATTTAAATAAAACTGAATATTGTTTTAATGCCACATGTCAAAGTATGTTCGTGAACCTTTCATCTGTACTTTGACACTTAAAAAGAGAAAATCCTGCAAAATTTGCATCCGCTCCCAGCTTCAGCTCTGCTGGTCATGTCTAATCCGAGTGAGGTGGGTGGACGACTATTCTCTTCAACTTGTTATCTAATTTCGAAAATGACAATGATCCAGTCAAATCAATATAGTACTTATACAGAAATTCAGTGATGATGTTAATGAAAAAATGTGATCCTGAGAAATCATGAGATAAATTCTAATGAAGACACATGACTGATGAAAAAATAGACAAAACAGAGCTATATCTGCACCAGCAGAGAATGAGCAGCCATTCCGTGAAGAAGGACACTCCAAAATCAAACCAAGCTGCTGCCTTGCAGTTTTGGCCGCTAACGGCACAGGTTAGCCACCGCCGATGTATGTGGCTAGCGTCAGGAAGAGCATGCGGCTACAAAAAGCACCCTGCTCCATTAGGATTGTCTGTGTCATACAATTTTCCGAAAACGGCTAGGTCACCCCCTGCAAGCGACGCGTGTCAGGACCCGCCTAGCACAAAAAGTGGAATAGGGGTGCCGTGGAAACCACGAACACGGTCAAGGGAGAGAGTGTACTCTCTGCTGAATTTTGAAGTTGGAACGAAGGCAGCATGACAGGTAAAGGAAGGGAACTGGGGGAAGTATTCAAGAGAAGATCAATTGATATCGCGCGCATCCGAGAGACGAAGTGGGATAGAAAGAGTGCAAGGGAATTGGGCGAAGGTTATACAAGGTTATTGTAATTCAATTATTCATATTATATTTATATTATATATGAATACAATAAATATAATTGTATCTGTATTGTATTATATTGTATAATATGATATTGTATATCCCTTGTAAGATATTTTCAATCAGAGAAAGAAACACCAGATATGAAGTTGGCATTATCTTAAATGCAGAACTCAAGACGAAAGTGATCGAGGCGGAGAGGCCAGGAGACCGCTTCATGAAACTCAAACTTATTATGGAAGGCGAAATATGCAACATTATCTGAGATCATGCCCCACAAGTCGGAAGAAGTGAATGGAAGTTCTATGAAGAGTTTGAGAAACTGGCGCTTTCGTGGAAACAAGAAGAAACACTTCTTATCGGAGGATAAATGGACATGTTGGTGAGAGAAATGACAGATTCCAGCGAACCCATAGATGTAGGGGAGCTGGAGACGGAAATTAGGAAGGTGGAAAGCTACTGGAAAGTTGTGAGATCCTGAGTTGAGATTTCATGGACACCTCATACAAGTTCGGTGTAGACGATCGCTCGTTTACTAATTATTTCTATACCTACACATCAAGTAAATTATGATGTCGAAATTTCGTGATAGATGCGCTTCACATAAGTCGGAGAAGAAAGGACCGAATACAATCATTGCAAGAAAATACTTTCCACGACAGGATATTCTATGGTCAACAAACGGCTCCTCCGTCAAAACATGACAGGTCAACAAACGGCTCCTCCGTCAAAACATGACATTATGTGTGATTTATTCTTTGACATAGAAGAAGAAGCATGTGTGAGGTAGAAGAATTCTTATGTAGAAAAAGCATCCAGTTAATCTGTTTAGGAGTCCACAATGTTTTTTTGACTTTTCTACATCTCTTTATCATCATAATTCAAGTCTTTATACAAAATATTAAAAACTTATAAAACTTCATGGCTCACTCAAGTTCGAGTTTGTTGACTTATCAAATTTAGCTCATTGCCTTTTTTCAACATGCTAAATGGATAGAGTTGACACATGTCCAAATTATAAGCTTACAGAATGCATTCTGCGGCAATAAAAATCATCGTGTAGAATTGAGATGTAAATGGTTAAAATCATAACTCTGTGCGGAAAGAATTGAACACGCACATTCATGTGGATTAATTCAATCTCCTCAGGCATGATTTTATGATTTATTGCATTAAGTTTTGCTTTTACCTGAATATTATTATCTTTAACGTGTATAGCCTATATCTAGAAATTAATTGTGATCATTGTCTTTGATTATGATATTTTAGTCTTTTAGTGGCAGGTAATTTGTGACATGATCATATGTAAGAAAATAATTTTTATAGACAAGACTAACTCGGTAATAGTCACTTCCATCGAGTTTAATCAAAAAAATGTTAAAAGTTTAAAAAAATGTTGAAAATGTTAAACGTTTAATCTCCAATGCAAACTTTGCTTCACGGTAATCAGTATTGACTTGAAGGATTTGTAAAATGCGATTCTCTCAATTATATTGCTATCCTGATCAGTCAATTCTGTGTTAGTTATCCAAAGCAGTAAAAAAGTTGCCCATCCCACATGTGGTGCAATGTAGAAACAAGAGCTTACTTAATAAAATCGAAACCACTATCACATTGGGATTTAATCAATACTGAGTTAATGCTTGCTCTATGGCAACAACTTATAAATATCAAAATGGTCATTATTTTCACGTTTTCTTTTTTTATCTCTGAATAAAGTGTCAAATTAAACGTTGAAGGACAGATATTTCCAGATTTTTGGTTTCGACTTTGATTACTATGTCATCGTATTCGAGATCATGAAATCATAATAATTGTTGTCGGAATTCTAGAAAGTTATAGCGAAAACGCGATAAGCGTCCAAAGCGTTCAATTCTTGATCAGAACAAGTACATATATGATCGACTTGACGATTCACTTGATAGGATAATGTTCGGGACAAAATTCAGAATGATGCTATTTCATAAGAAAAGCTGAGAATTAGATGTATTAACAAGGACAAACCTCAACAATATAAATAAATATATGAATAAATATAGATAAAAAGAGCCGCGAAATTCATCAAGATCTATTATCATGAGGCCTTTCGTCTAATCTCAACGCGTGCTAACTTTGGAAACAAATAAATCTTAGATGCAAACTTAGATGTAAAATTTGAATCATTCATAACAGATACTTGGGAAATTAAAGAGATATCCTTATACATGAACATAATAGAAGTCAAAGCATATCAATGCTGTGATACATAAACTATACACCCTATAGTACTGATAGAAAGCAAAAAAAGAAAAAAGGAAGAAATCTACCACGGAAGGAAAACTCTACCTATAAAGTCCTTTTGAGCACAAAAAGCTGGATTCCTTCGTTTGATAATCAAAGCCTCTATAATTGAAAGAATGTCATACCGCGCGCGCACACTTGTTTATCACGGAAAACTTTCTTCTGGTATCAGTCGAGGAAGCATCACTAATTTGGAGATGTAGAGTAAAAGTGCTGGATGGAACATTTGTCGATCTTGGGGGACACTTCTGAGCTTTATCAAGCCATTTTGGGACGTGTTCCGACACTCTCTTTCCAAGACATCTTGTCATCCTCCCAATATACCTGCATCCACAAGTACAGTCAAATTGATAAATCACGTTTGAGTTTGAGAGGAATGGCAATTCATCTTTGAGAGAGCGAATCGAATTTTGCTAAAAATTATTATCTCCAGGATTTGTTTTAAGAAAATGAATTCAAAGTTCTCACGGATGATATCCCATACATATTGGGGATCAAAAGTTTGAAACATTTTCAGATAGAAAAATACTTTTTATTTAGCAACTCCATGATCTCTGATTAGGGCGGTTCTCGTGAAATCACGAGTGCGTGAATTTCACGAATCACGAGCCATTTTTCGTGATTCGTGAATTCGTGAATTGACCCCGATTTCACGAAATTTCACGAAATCGCTATTATGCTGTATGTAAACCGGGTAATCAACTGACAGGCAAGCATTCGATTAATAATGTACCATGCAGACAGCACAGCATTTAATTGCCAGTCAGTAGATCGGCGGAGACGCACGTGCACGCCTCTGTTCATTCGTGATCGTGAAGCGATTAGTCAGTAGTCTCCCCTAATCGATCTCAAATTCAATGCCATTCAGACAGCAGCGCCTCTGTGGGTGCGGCTATTCACGCCTAGAATCCACGAGAATCGAGGACCTTTTCATTTCAGTTGACCTCGCACTCACAGTCAGAGTGTAGAGAATGGCGACAGCGCAAATTGATCTATCTAACAGGTGGAACTCCTAAGGAAGTTTGGAAAAAGTTTAAAGGCAATTCGTATGTTTGGGATCATTTTCTTAAACATATTTCCGATCCCAGAGCAAAATGCCTGCATTGTGGAAGCATCCTCAACATAAAAAGGGGCAGTACTGGAGGATTAAGGCGACACTACGACAACATCCACAACAAGACAACTCCCTCTGAGGCGGAACTCTCTTCAAGATCATCTGCGAAAACTTTAAAATGCGAAGAACCACCAGCGAAACGAACCATCCGACCATTTGTACGGAAATCCGAAGCTCATTGTCGGATGAGATGTTATGCAGTTTGTGTTTGTTAAGGGCATTTTACAATAAACATTAAATGTCTCAAAAAATGATTTGAGTATACGGTACCGGTCAGGTACTCGTACATGTTACCCGTAAAAGTGCAGGATTGTGGTAGGAATCACAACTTGTTGTTTATTACGTGTACTTTTGTTGTTTATTACATGCATAACTTGTTTTTCATTACATGTACGTTCGTAATTAATATGATTCCCTGTCAAAGTTGTGATAAAAATATACATGCTTTATTTTTGAGATTTTGAAATTAGTTTTTGAGTAACTATATTGTTCTAGATTTTCGTGAAATTTTCGTAAAATTTTCCTGAAATTCGTGAAATTCTCATTTCGTGAATCGTGAATTCGTGAAATGAATATTTCGTGAAATGCCCAGCCCTATCTCTGATACAGGGGAAGGGGAACTCACGTCGAAAGATACACAGTCGTGTCCTAAAACCAGACACTTAATCACATCAAATTTCATTATAGCACCTCGTTTATACAAATTCGCCGAGAAATCATCAGTGGCGAATAAGTGCGACCCACACATTCCACGCGTCCATTACAAAGTTGACTGTCTCTCTGCATCCGTCTCTATTTTCCATTGTTGATCTCCATCTCCCCTGTGTTTTTTCTCACGCCGTCGCTTCAGGTACTTGCCCCTTCGTTTTGTGCCACTGTATTCAGTAAATCTCTCTTCTGTAATTCTTGCAACGTGCGTGTCATGCCGATGATAGTATTATCACTGCAAACAATCTTCTGCGTTAGTGGTCTTCACAATTGAACAATATCACATTTGTAGTATTGAGGAAAATACCCCTAATGGTCAGTGAACCGTAAGTGTTTGGCCGACGATTACCGCATGACGGATGTTGCAGCCAAACAAAAGGAGATTCCGCCGCTCTTAAATGCTACTCGTAGTTCCGTTGCCGCTATTTAGAATTTGCCATCATAGAGAGTTCAGACGTGTCTGTGGATCCCTAATGTATGTGTACGGGGCATCGTACAAACCCCTAGTGTGGCACATCGCATGTGTCGACATATATGCGCAATCGCATCTGATTGACTCAGTCATTGAAGGTGGATTTTCTGCCTCAATTGCCGAGAATGCAAAGCGTATCAAATATTCTAACAATACCAACGGACCTTTTATTTCGAGCCATTCGCTGTTGAAACCACGGGCGTTTATGGAGGAACCACGAAATCTATTATTGAGGAACTCGAACACCTCCTTTCCGAGTTCACGTGTGACACACGTAAAACTTCATGGCTTCAACAGGTGATTGAGGATTGCGATAACCGTCTTGGGTAGCAACGCCTTGTGTAAAGCACCTTCGTGACTTATTTTATACATTTTCCGCACTCAACTCATTCTTCTTGTAATGACCTAACCACGGAAACTGAAATTTCAATGTTAGTTGATGTTGCAATCACAATGTATGTCTTCTTGACACATGTCCGTAGTTTGTCGCTTGAATCATTCTTTCCACATTTTCACAGATGAAAGATAGCTCTATCTGAAGTTGCGACGAAGAAGCTTTGCACTGAAAAATGTCATACAGTCTGCAAATGTAAAAAGTCCCACATGTTTCGTGTTCATCGGATACAAAATCATAGATGAACTCCAGCATTTCGAGATCGTATATTGCAGCTGAAACCATGCTACAAACCTAGTGAATCCAGGTATCGGAGGCTGGCTTGGAGATGGATCACCATGCCTCTTCAGAAACCCCTTCCAAATACTTCGGCGAGCAGCTGTGGTCTTCTTAAAGTGGCAACGCATCTCCCATTCATCGTTACGCCGACTGCCGACATACTTGCCGACTAGATCTTTTCCTATTGTACGCCCTACTCATCAAAAGAAAGAAGATTGACTATGTACGTCAGTGAATCAAACCACTATAGAACGGCAGAAATGTCACCAGTTTGGAAGCGGCAAATGATTAGTCAATAGTGCACATCGCCTAACGAAATTTTCCTTAGTTCCTCTGCTCTTTTTGCCAATTGTCCCTTCCATAAAGCAGTAGAAAAGCAAAATTCTGCTATCATACTTATATTTCGCATTTACCACTCAGAGTATTTTCTAAGGAAATTTCACTGAGCGATATTATTGCAAAATATGTGCCGTATGACGGAATCTACGAGATTTGTTCTCTTTTTTCCTGAATGAAAGTCTATATATTCTGCATCCTGTCTGGTGTAGGCCATGCATGAAAGTTAACTAAATTACTAAAACTGGAAAACAGAAATTGGATTTTTTCGGTATCTTTATTGATAGTTGAAACACGCATGTCATGTTGCATGTCAATATACTTAGTTACTAGCGAAATGACTTTTCAGATGATGGGCTAGAGTTTCTGATTGTCACTCTCAAGAACTTTCCTTACAAATACACGATTCACGTATAAGTCAGAATGTTTCCGGGTATTGCGTTCTTTCTTCTGAAGGAAATTTGCCACTGTAAGTCGCGGATCAAAAGCTGCAGTTCCTGAACCAGGCGATGAAATTTTACTGTTCAATGTATCTCACAAAAACCGCGATTGTTTACAGTTTTTGAGGATTGTATAACATCATACAGCTCTCTCCCTGTCCGCAGCTGTGTGGGCATAGTGATATATATGACTGCGCTTTTGGAAAAGAAAGTAACTTTCATCCATATTTGCATCAGGTAGTACATTGTGCTGTGGTATCGGTTTAACTTGACGGTATCGCCAGTTTCTTTGATGTAAAGAGACCAACAAACTCTTCCGAGTACTGGCGAACTATGCTGCTTCTCCAAACAGGTCCTTCACCGCTTGTCTTGTTGCGGCAATCATGTCGTAAATCTATCAGCAATTGAATGTCTTCAATAGCAGAATTTTGCTCATCATCAAGCCGCTGAGACAGATATTCGGATGCACTCATGATAATTTCATTTTTGACCAGCGAATTATCTCTTTTGAAGGTCACCAGAGAATTAATTGTTCTCCTTGAATCCTCTCCGTTAAGTTCCTCTTCCAGGCCCCAGGAGATGGACCGTCCTTCATTAGATCAAGAGATCGCACGGCCACATTTTACGCCATTTGAATATCCAGAACAGACGTACTGGCCTTCTGACTTTCCTTCTGCAGCACTTGGATCACTTGCATAACATCCATCACGATTGCAGTTAGATGGATATGGTCCTTATCCCAGGTGTTGAGGAAAAATCACGCTGTTGCCTTTTGGATTTTCTCTCCACTTTCCAGCAATGGATTCCAATGCATTTTCAAGAAAGGCAAGTTATTCCACACTGCACAAAGGCATTTCGCACGTGTTGAGCGAACCAAACTTCAAATTCTTCAGGAAACTTGTAAAACTTTCCACCATGTTCTTCACAAATTTTCTGCAATATCTTTGTGCGGACTGTCGATGTCCTGCAGTACTTCGCCACCGATTTCATATTTGAACGCCAATGTATCACCTCTTCAACATTTGCTTTCAAATCTTCAAAAGCTAATAAGTCAGACCTGTGGGCAGCGCACCATAGACAGGGAATGTCTCTCCCCAAGAACGTTCTCATTCTTGTCCACAACACACAGGTAGCAGTGAACGACGAACGTTACGTTTTAGAATACTCCATACATTTTCTACGGGATTCAGATCAGGAGAACGAGCTGGCCAAGATAATGTCCTAAGCCCTAATTGAGACTTGCATAAGTTGACTCTACTACTCCTGTGACACGTAGCATTATGATCCATAAAAAACCAAGTCGATGGATCACCAAGTTGATCTGTCATTTGGCCAATGTTCATTCGTAAAACATTCACATAGCGTTCAGAATTCATGGTTCTTTGCTGTATGTGAAGTTCAGAGCGGCCATTAGTCCAAATGCCAACCCAAATCAGTAGAGTCGCACCACCTTGTACCCGGGGACGATGTAAATGTCTCGGAATTTCCTGATCCGATTTTATCCATAATCTCAATCGACCATCACTATCCTTCAGACGGACTGATGCCTCATCAGACCAGACAACCCGATCCCATTGATTTCGCCAGTGACAATGACTCATTGCCCATCTGAGACGTCTTTTTGTATGCTGATCTGATAATTCGATCTGAGAGGGCCTCTTACAGCTCTCGAAATTCGACTCAATAAGTCTTCTACGAATAGTGGACTTAGAAATAGGCGAGACTAGTGCAGCCATCTCAGTTAACGAGAGACTTGGATCAACTTTAACAAATCTCAAAATTAGGCGGTCTCTACGTTTGGATGTTTTGCGTGGACGGCCAGAGCCCTCTTTACGACAGAGTCGAAAATCATCATTATGCCATCGATGCACATTTGTGTAAGGGACATTGCTTGTAGCTCGCAAAGAAAACCCTAGTTCTAGCAAGGCTGACACTCTGCCTTTTGTGAATGCGATCTCGTTATTGTTCATTTGTGCTTTGTATTGTTTTCAACCGGTAAGAGATAGATTTCTAGCTGAGAGCAATCAGGAGTGCTGCCAACACCACCGCAACGAAGTCAGGAAGCTATGGAACATGAAGTCCAGTTAATCACATGTAGCAGTTACGTTATTGTAGATGAATAATGGTGCTATACTGGCTCTGATTGACCGATTTTCTTTATTTTTGTTTTGCTTGATAGCTTTTGGCTTGTAGAACAACATATTACATAACAAAGGAAACAAATGTAATTTTATAAGAGTGAGGTATGATTTTCTGTAACATTGCTAAATGAAGATCAAAATATCTACTACTTTTTTATCTATAACAGGAAAACAACTCAATATTCATGCTTGAAACTTCCAACAATAATATTAGTAAGCACAACTGACATATCTTCCAAATTTCAGAGAAATTCGTTCAAGTTTGGCGGAGTTAGACAAAGTTGAAGTTAAGGCGATGTTTAAGGGTGATCCATTTTTTATGAAACAATCTGTAGTTAGGTAGGTAAGAGTATTGATTGACATAAAAGAATAAGCACCAAATAGATCGCTTCGCCAGTAGTATGTCTAATACTTCGCAACACAAATGCTTTATTACCTCACTATGTAATACGAAGTATCAAATTGCACTGTCGCCCAGTACTTCGAATTTTCAATGACTGGGCGACATAAATATGTTAAAAAATGCACGGCTACCTCTGAATAAACAATAATCCGCCAAATACCGCTAGTGGCGGAATCTTGTTCAGTTTGGTTGCAACCGTATCAAACAATGGCACTTGCGGAGTATCGACCGTGGCATGTGTGATACGCACGACACAGTCTCACATTCCTGTCCAACCCACAAAAACGACAGTGGCCATTGTGACGTAATAGCAGCAACCCGATAAGTTTGGTATGATGGAACAAGAGGAAGACAGTCTGATGGATGAAGGAATTTTTTTTCTGCTGTGGCAGAATCACTCGATGAGACGAAGTGTGCCATTGAGACCGGCAAACAGCACAACATGGACCCAAGCTTCCGGGAATACCTGACGGTTCTGCTTGACGCAACCATCATCACCCTTTCGGACAGTCGGATATCATAGGAGGATAATTGTGACCGGTATTCGTTTATTGAATGCCATGTACGTACGAAAACGAGCTATGTTGCAAATTCAGTCTCCACGCCATCCATCCAGAATATCTCTGGTAGAGTAAGCAAACTATACAGTGAGAGCTCACAAATGTTGAGAGTTGCACGATCTACCGCCGGCGACAACGAGGACCGAAAAAAAGTGGCGTTAGCGATAACGGTGGAGAAGAAGGAGGAAGAAATCATTCCAATTATTTCATCGAACAACTTCCTGATCCTCGGCCGAATTTATCCTTCCGACGCGCAATCAATAGTATACACTGCTATTGACATAAATGACATTGGCATTAACCCTCATTTCTGCCATCTGTAATGGGCAATGCTAACAGCAGGAGACGACAGCAAGATTGACAGGGAAGAATTGAGTTGTGCATGTTTGCCCCCACCAGTGTTCGAGTACAGTAAGTAGTTCTCTATCCTATTGCATGTGACCTTCCAGAGTGGCAAATCCGCAAGTGGTTGCCTAGCCCCGTGGTGGCTTTCTATTAAGGGAAATTCACCATCACTGGTCCCACCAATTTCTTCATCCATCTATATTTAAAGCTTGATTTAAAGCTATTTTTAAAATCGGAATTCCACAATTTTCATTGAGTGTTTATGTGATGGACATTCACGAAAGCACACATGTGTCGACACCAATACGGTTGAGCCAAGGATCAATAGTTTTAAATAGCGTCAGGACAGTTTTCTTGATAGCAGCTGATAGTATTAGCCACTCAACGCTTCAGCAACAAAAAGCGAAATTGAAATAAAATGATGGCCATCGACGTTCATGATATATATAATCCGGAATTTCACGGCACATGAGAGACACAAACCAGTGAATATGAACAGATTTCAGTTGATCAATGAAAACGGAGCAAGATCGTGTAGATGAATCACGAAGTCAAAGCCACAGCGAGATAAATCAAACTTCACAGAATCGAATGATATGAAATTCACAAAATCGAAATAAGTGTGAAATCTAAAGAGTGAAAGATCTACACGATGAAGAACATCGCTTAATCGATTCTCCGAGGTCGCCTGGACGCAGCTGCCTGTTGAAAAGACAAACGAGGAAGATGGTGTCATAATGCGCGCTTAGAGCTATGCCTGTTCCTGACACGATCGTGGAAGGTGTGCTTCGCTGGTCTTGGTGATCTTCGTGCCGCGTTAGGCGTTCGATGACTTGGTTCGATTCCCACTTGGTAGGCCATTTTTCATTGTGGTGCCAGGAACGTGGCACACAGAACTGTCTTCTTTTCGACCTCGTGAAAAGCCAGAGAATCTGAGTTGCGTTTTTACCAAAGACTTCCTTTCTATTGCTCTGTTGATAACTTTCAAAAAATACTTCTTGATGCTGAGGATCATTTGTATTTAAAAACTTACAATGGTAGTTGAACCTATGAAAATAGTACAACAATTAACAACATAGTCCCAGTTAATTAATCGTCAAACTTGGAAGAAACAGCTTCCACAGTTCTGAAGTGAAGATGGGTTTCTACCGTCAGTGGGCCTACATGCTGCTTCCCTGCGTATAACATGTCAGATCATCACCATTTTCATGTTTACATGTATATTCATTTTCTTTTCGTGAAATACTCCTTATGACGATTACACACAGGTATTAATATTTAATAGAGAAGAATATGAAATATTGCTTCAAATGCCAACTGCTACCATTTTCCTGATCCATAAGTCCTCCTGCATGCAATTCATCATAAAGCGAGCAACGTCGGCCCTTGACATTTGGCGCTCAATCTCCGCTATGTATTGTCCTTCCTTGGTTTTGATTTCGGCATCTGAAAAAAAACATGAATTGATTAAGACGTTTCATCAATATCCATCCGGAGACTTCAACTTCTTTCCCCTGGTCATACATAAGGTAGCCATACGAGCTCAACATTGATGCAATTGGCAGTTTTTAGAAGAGACAGTTAAAATTTGCTGAATAAAGTGAACGCGAATTATCTTGATTTATAGAGCTTGTTATACATCCTGTTTTTTGGAATATCCATACATTTTAATTTTTGAACTTTTACAGGATCTGGTTTAATGCAATCCTATACAATAAAACCAAGATATTTCACTTGATGTGAAAAAACTCTTTTCAAGTCTAATTTTCAGGTTGTGATTACTGAGTCGTTGTATAGCATTTTGCATCGATAGCAGATGTTAATCAAAGTTCTTATTGGCAATAATAATGTCATCAACGCAAGGTAGAACTCCTAAATTCTTGAAATAGTCTGAATCCTTCTTTGGAAAAAGAGTGTGCGCATTATTTAAGTCCATAAGGCATGCGGTTGAACTCTTATAGACAATTATTAACAGCAAACGCAGTTTTCTGTTTAGACTGCTCATGCAGTTCCACATGATCACATGCAGACGTAAGGTCTAATGTCGTAAATTTAAAGCCACCCAGTTCTGTGATACATTCGTCGATCATCGGCATAGGAAAGCAATGATTAAATGTTATCTTATTTTATTCACCACAAGTTGAAGTCGGCCATCTCTCTTTTTATGAAAATATTGGATTGCTCCAGGAATATGTACTCTCTCGAGTGATACTGTGCTGCAACATGTCATCGATTATCTTTCTTGTATCATCTTTTTGAGAAAATAGCAGCGGATTGTCATTACAACGAAAAGGAGAATTGCTGATTTGAAGGATATTTGATGATCTATTAAATTTTTAAGTAAACTGTCACATATCTTCAATTTGCTATCTAAATTATTGACAGATTGAGAACAAATAGAAACAACAGAAACCAGAAGACGAAAATTGTATGGCATCCAAATATATTGAGCATAACATAGTCGTCCGAAGCGTAGTCACTCCCATTTGCCATGAAAAAATGATGACGGACTCGACATTCTGATAATTAAAATTGTTACAGTATCCTTTCGAATAAAGTTCACATCACTTCCAATACAAATGTCTTCCTTCAATGTCAATCCGATACTGAAAATTACCACTACTTGAAGAGCTCGTCACTGTACTACCATAGACTAGGTTAAGCGATAGTGTATGCAAAATTTTCTATTATGGCTGAATCATACATTTCGCCGCAATCAAAACATTTCGAAGCATTTTCCGGAGCATCTCTTTTTACAATTTTTGCATTGATTAGATATGGCACTTACGGGAATTTCTGGCCATTGGATTTTCCTGAGATTCTAAATCAAATCATCCAAGTTTGACTTTCAAGTGGAAGAACCAATTGACTTCGAATGATCGTATCAGGTATAACTTGAATACAAGTTGTGATCACAGCATCAGTTGCAAATCTGATGACAATCAATTTTCTCAGTGCAGCGACTATCAGTTAGAGTAGTTGCGGGATTCTGTATTAACGTCATTTTTTTCAATTTTCAATAGTAATAATTTGCCAGTCGTAGTTCCGATGCCAAGTTTCGAGTACTCAATTAAAATGTCATATGATGCCTTCGATGGTAATTAATACATTCAGTAAATACTTTCTGCATCAGTATCTTTCAGCTTGTTTAAAAGAATGCGATTGGAAACTTCACCATCCAATTTAACGCGCCATAGATCGAACGAAGTACGGTGAAAGCATGCTCGCGATGCCAATGTTAAGTCCGGTTTATTAGTGAACTCAACTTGTCATTCCAGCAATACGTTTTATTAAGAAAACCGGTGACAGCACAAGCCACACACACTGCAGTGAATAGCCTACATCTCAATGTCACATGCAAACGATGCGATCATTACACTCAGCTTACTTGTTCTGTCAGTTTGAATGTTCATTGTTTCATTTCAATTTAAATTCTCATTGTACCAACTTTAAGAGCCGAATATTTCAATTTTCATGCTAATTATTTTAATTCGAATTGTCATCATATCAATTCAGAAACTGTTAATTTCAATTTGAGTAATCAATCCTTTAAGTTAAATGGTCAATATTTCAAAATGAATGATCCTTATTTCATTCAATTTGAATGCTGATTGGTTCAATTTGATTGCTGATTATTTCATTGTGAATGCTCAGTATTTGAAGTGGTATGTTCATCTTGATCATTCTGTCAATGTGAATACGCATTAGTTGAATATTAATGTTCATTACTTCATCTGCAATATTCATTACTTTTAGTGAAAAGTTAAATAGCTAAATTCCAGTGTCCATCATTTCAAATTGATTGCCGATTATTTCTGCTTTTTGAATGCTAATCATTTCAATTAGAATTTTCAATCTCAGAATTTGGGGTGAGCCAAATTCGAGAGAATTAAGTAAAATGAAGAGAAAGTGCGATAAGGGACATATATCACGCTGTTCCTTTTTCCTTCATTTGAACTTTTATTTCGAACCTCATACCTAATATTTCAATTTGAACAGCTTTTGTTTCAATTCGAATGCTCTTTCTTTCTGTTTGATTGCCGATATTCTAATTAGAATGCTGATAATTTTGATTAGAATAATTACTATTTGATTTGGAATGCTAGTTAACTGAATTGGAATGCCATTTGAATTTGAAGATTTCCATGGATTCGAATCCATGGAAATTCGACTTTTTGCTTTAATTTAGTGAGACTAGAATGATCAATAGCGTTTTGTTGATGTTCATTTTAGCCGCTCAGATACGCACCGAATTAGATCAATGTTGTTAGACCTTAAGAAGAATCGAATTACTGAAACATGCAACAGTTGTAGATTCTTGCTGTACGGCGATTTGTTGCAAGTTAATTTATCAAAATGCTTTTATACAAGGAAAAAAGACACTAGCCGCGAGCAACTGCAAAATACACTGATTACTTACTTACTTAACATGTCCACGTAACACGCGGACTTGCCAATACTGTACGCATTGTATTGCTACGTCTGTGTACTGGTATATCGTACTGAGTGTAGGTTGCTGGAAGCTGCATCATATGAAGTCTAGCTCATGTGCGTGTGCTGATCTTTCCAATACAGGGCTAGCACAATCTGCCTTGGAATACGAGTATGAAAGTGGGCTGTTGAGAGAAGGGTTTCAGGATCAGCGCTCTATCTAGTGTCGATAAGTTTCCTCAGAATTTGGTTCCGGGTGCTAGCCCACAAGAGTCCACATGCTTTCTATGTGTCAAGCTTCGATCCAGGGTAACACGAAGATGCACCGGGTACCGCAATGTTGGAGAGGCGCATCATTCCAGCTAACGTCGCGCTTCTCTGTTGCGCAGGTGAAAAACGCACACTTGCTGTTTGGATGGGTTCGCACAAATGTCATTCTCTTCATAGTAGTCTTTAAGGCTTCGGAGAGGTACTGTGTGTCCCGCTTCAACGGTGGTGAATTCTTTAGATTGGCTGGTTATGCAAAGGTCGTCAGCATAGATTAACCATTCTATACCAGTCGTCATCGGTTGGTCATTGGCGTGAATGTTGAAGTGTAGAGATACCCTGTGACAAACCGCTCTTCAACGTTCTCCATCTGCTCTTTCTTTGTCCCAGTATCACACGAATCACACACGCATCACATGTCGGTTGCTGAGCATGTTTTCAAACAGTCTTTTGTCATATGTACCGAATTCGTCATGTGTAGGAATTTCCGTTGCAATATTTTGGCATTGACTGCATCTTGAGCTGCTGAAAGGTCTAGAAAGACTGGCTTCGTCACCTCTCCTTTCTCGAAGCGATCTTCAATGTATTGCGTCAGGTTAGGAACATGGTCAGTGGTGAATTTTCCAGGTCTCAGCCCAGCTTGCTCTGGGATACGATCGTCATCGAGAAATACATGTAAGTCGATAACATTTTGGATCTTTCCTCGGTTTCAGGAAGACTGTTACTTCCATTACTTGCGCTTTTTTCCATATGGCAGGCGTTCTCGTCTGGGTCAGGCACATGTTGTAGAAGTCAAGTAGACATGTTTTCGCAAGCTTTTCTGTATATACGCTGTCTATACCCACTGCTTTGCTCGGCTTTAGTTCTTTTATAGCTGACTCTAGCTCATGCAGTGTGATTGAGCTTGGCTCGTCGTGAGGGAACTTCCTCCACTCTACTTTGACTTTCCTCACTCGTTTTTGCTCTTGCCGTTTAGAAGGAGCTGACTTGCAATTTACAAACTGGCCATGTTCTCTGCACAGTCCAAAGATCATCCAACGCTGATTGATCAACATTTTAATCAAAGGCGTTACATATGGTTTATCTTGGGATGACATAGTAATAAATGATGATGAATAAATTATTGATTACACAAACTCTTTGATTTGACGGATTTATTGCATTAGTGGGAGCACATAAGACGGAGCTGTGATCAGACGATGCCACAGGAGGGCCAACAGTGGTGATGTATCTGTTTTTGAATGAGGTTAACACAAAAACCAAGTCCAGGAAGGCATTACCACTTGTTGGATCAGAAACCAGATTAGGTCAAAACTGTTTTCCAGATGGCTCGTGTCAATGAGATTGAAATCGGCAAGATACTCGCAATCTGGTTGTTGCATCATAATAATATCACAATTTCGTACAATAAAGTTAATAACATCGCTCGCGTAATGAGAGACAGAGGATAGGGGAATATAGATGCAAATGAGACATGTTTTCAAACGATGAAAAAGTAACCAAACACTATTTGAGCCAAACTGACTGCCAACAGGCTGATAGAGACTGAGCATAAGAAGGATCTGACCCAAACCGCGACTCCACCTTCAACACGACCATCACTGCGGTCATCGCGAAACACATGGAAGCCCAAGACAAATATGATTTCATCAGAATGGTCAGCCGTAAACCAGGATTCTGTTGCAGCAAAAATATCAAGATTCCTCCGGGAAATTAGGGCACGAATATGGTCCATTTTATTGAAGGCCCTATTAACATTTGCATATAAAATTGATGGCAAAGGGATAGAATTTTTGATAAGATCAAATTTCAAAATTTCTTAGACTTTCCTGAATTCTACCTCTGTAAATAACCGCATTATTTCCTTCGTCTCTGAGTCTTTTGCATTCTCTTTTCAACTCTTTCTCCTTTTCTTGCTGATATTTCATCAAATCGGATTTTATGAAAACTTGGCCAAACTCAGAGTTTTTGAGAGATCTGGATTTCCTCAAAATTTCCAATTTTCCATCGCTTCGTTTCAAGAACACCTTTAACATTCGCGACCCATTCCTGCCCGGTTTACCCATGCGTGAACAAGACAAAATTTCAACGTCTTGAATGCGCAAAAATTTTGAAATATTGTCTATTGATACCTCGTCATGATGATTCTTTTCATCAAGGGACCCAAATTTCTTTTCGGGCAGCACAAAAACGATGAGGTTATTTGTACGATGTTGTTGTTGGTCAAATTCATCAAACAAAACGTCATTGGGCATGATGGTTGCATAGAGAGTTTTTGATTGAATTTATCTGATTTTGTTGATCAAATTGAGAGGACTTTAGAGACGATACGGCATGTTCTATTTGACCGATTTTATGCATCATCGTTTTAATGCTGTCATTTATTTAATCAATTTTTGTGGAAAAATACAACATTATTTCCGTCTTATTTGCATCAAGCACTTCCTTTAACTCATCCATCGAGCAAACAGTACTGGACCGAGTTACAGGCCCTGACATCTCGGCAAACGTCGAAACACTAAACTGATATCGTGAAGTTCGTAAATACCAATGAGGCCGACAGAAGGCTGAACTTGGAGGTCTTCGCACTAAATTGTTACAAAATAATATTTGCGTCAGGCATCGAACCAGTGTCAATAGACTTATAGTCAGACCTTATTGTCAATAGGCCACCAGTTCGCAGCATATGCAGCGATATTGGCTTCCACTTATTCGAGTTAATCATTGGATTGGGATGGTAAGGCGATGTTGCTTCTAATAATTTGGTTATTGATTTTTATCTTGAAGAAAAGCTTCGCTCTTATCAATGTATTATGACCGAGTATGTTCTGAACAGCACGAAGCTAGTGGTGGAACATGAGTAGAAGGCCTATTCAAATGGCACATTAAGAAGTGGTTGAGACTTTGTGATTTTCACTACCCACTTGATCATGATTTTTAAATATGAGCTAGACTGCTTTGTTTTCCCTATCAAATCTAC
This sequence comes from Prostheceraeus crozeri, assembly GCA_907163375.1. Taxonomy (NCBI): domain Eukaryota; kingdom Metazoa; phylum Platyhelminthes; order Polycladida; family Euryleptidae; genus Prostheceraeus; species Prostheceraeus crozeri. The sequence continues at coordinate 82,727 of CAJQUW010004133.1, read as the reverse complement.
ATAAACAACTATACTAATCACTCAAGTACAGGCACCAAATTTACTAATGAGACCTACTTGGAGATTCCCGATGCTTTAAGGGATTTTCTAAATAAACGACCTAAGTATAAGCTACATAATAAAATTCATAAGCTTTTTGGGAAAAGGCTTCTTTAAACTTTGAAGCTTATAACTGCCAAATGTTCCATTCACTACGAATTTTTGTCGTTTACCGCCTAAGATGAGCGAAAAACTAGAAAATAAATTTGCTTTGAAAATGATCTGAAAGGAATTTTAGACTGCGAAACAACAAACCTAGCAAAAGCAAATCTTTTGTAGATATAAACAAAAAAGAGCAAAATAACGAGATGTTTTTTTTAAAACGAAACGATCTACAATACACTTGTACGTCGATCCAATCGATTCGTACTCTGTACAACTGAGGACTACATGGATAAGAGCGAAGCTTTTCTTCAAGGTGAAAATGCTTGCCAATTATTAGAAAATGCTTACCAATGGTGGGACGTGGAATCAATGCCAAAACCATTTTCCAATATTGGCCCTTGGCTGGCAAGCTGCTATCTATTAGACCGTCCGCTGCGCCATCAGAGCAAGTGTTCAGTGTCGCTGGGACTCTTTTCCAAAAACATGGAATGGCCTTAAGATTTGATAACGCTGTTAAGATTCTCTTTATGTATTAATGAAGCATTTTTCAGTGGTTGACTCTTCATGATTCTGCTACTACAGTCCCTAATTATGCATGCTGATGTGTTTGAATCAAGTTTTTATTCAACTTCTTCATATGTTTGTTTCCAATAGATGATTTTCCGTTATTCCATAGTAGTGTTAGTTAGTGAAGAGACATTTGCTATATTTTCTAGGTTCTTAAATCGTGGACGGATAACAGGCTGTTGATGTTTGCAGAAGTATGAGAAAATAAAGTCCAAGGAAAAACAACTTACAAGTAAAGTACCAAATGATAGAATAGATACTGTTATAATTCTTAATAGGCCAAAAAAGCTATTCTCGTTACAAAAGAATCGAAAAAAGTCGACTAATCGTGCGAAAAAAGTCTCACCCAACTCTGCATAATTTCCTTTTAATAAAGCTTCTTATCAGTAAATTTTCATTCCATTTGATATCTTAAAAACTTCATGCTACTTAAACAGCAAGTAGTAAATGGCTATATGAGTTGGAATAGAATTATATTAAACTATTGCAAAATACTTGTAGATTGCCAGTTCAAAAAGATGGACCATTTGTCTCCTTTAGAAACAAATCCTATATCCCAGCATGATAAACTCTGCAATTCCATGGTGAAATCATCAATTGACAAAACCGAGCTTCTCTGCACGGGGTTTGAGAGGAATTATTGAACGATGGAGATCGAATTCCATTTCCAATTCCCGCGAGCAGTGATCAAACCATAGACCTTTATGAAAAGCTCAGCACTTCTTCGATTATGATCGAAACTTCATTAACGTAATAAAACTTCATTAATTTAATCAATTCGATAACTCGAACTTGAGTGGATCAGATGAATTTCATGTTTTGGTCTTCAATATTCCATCACTAAACTTTACCAATTCTCACCAACTTTTTCCAAACTATTTACAAAATGTGCATCAAGCGGTTGGCTCCCTTCCTGTTGGAAGAAAATGACATCGAAAATCCAAACTTTTCACAGAAAGAGTCATAGATAAATCTTCCTAAATTTGTGCAGCTCTCTATTTTAACATTTAAATCATTTTGTATTTCTTTTGTACATTATGTATGTAGGCTACTTTGAAAAGGGTTGTAAAGAGAAACTTGCTAAAACTGCTTAACATGCTGCTTAAATAGAATTTCTTTGTCTTTCTACTTCTTTTATTAAAAATACCAATCTTACCACTTTCCGGTTCGTCAGAAAGTCTAGGAGGCTTGACAACAGTGTATAGGATATTTTCAAGTGATTCATCAGTTTCCAAAACTTGTTCCATTCGATAAAAGTCATCAGTAACTCTTCCCAAGAAAAGCGGCTTAATAATCCACTCGAAAAAGAATGGGTGCTCTTTGCTATTTGTTGTACATCTAGCTGTGCAAATAATTAAGCGTGTTACACCGTTCCGCTGCATCGCGTCCGTGATTGGATGAATACTGCGAGTCATGACTTCTTGCCTAGAAAATCCGGCAACTCCGCCTAATCCGCTGAGCACCGCTTTCGCCCCAGAAAAACTGGCCGACAGACTTTCTGGATCAAAGATGTTAACCTTAACAATCTGAAAGAAAACGAACCTCATGTTAATAAGACCCTTGTTGAATTGCTTTTCGGATGTTGTGTATCCTGAAATCTTCTTTTAATTAACTTAGCGTCCTTCTTGTGAAGTAATCATTACAATAGTATTTGTAATATGCACTAGATCACTTAATCATTAATATTTTGACTAGTCGTTTCCTAAGGCGTTTGAAGCGTCGTATGGCTATCCAGGGACGTAGACAGGATTTTCAAAGGAGGGTAGCGGCGGACTTGTAGAATTGGTACTTCTATTCTTTCCCCCCACATTTTCAAGTTTTCCAAAATCATCAAATTTCGCCAAAGTTAGTCACATTGGGTTTAGAATAGACTTGATCTGTCACTGAGTGACACTACAACACGACTGGGAAGTCTTACTTGAACCCCGAGATGAAGGATTGGCCCTTGGATACTGCGTTAGAATACGTGTATAAGGTACAGCTTTGATCATGAACTTCATGTGATTGTTGTCTACAGACAAATGATGAGCAGTTGTCTAATTCTGAGATTGTAAATGTTCTACAAGTCAGATAAGAGGAGTTTTACACACTCAACGCTATGCCACGTCAGTGAGAACAGGTAGGAGCAAGAGAAGATCGTTGACGATGCAACACTTCCGGGTGTCAACAACAGAAATGTGGGGGGGATAGAAGTACCGTAGAATCTAGGTTTGGGCGCTGATGACATACGGTAGAGTGGGGCACCTCTCCCTCTCTACAAGTTCATTCAAACCCTGCATCTTAAGATTGACTGCGCTATCTAACTGATTTGTGCACAACCAATGTGTGCTATTCAGTATAGTTCTGGCTTGAGTTGGACTGGTAAATTCGCCCAATCCAAACCAATTCCATCGAGAATCCCAATATCACAAACGCTACCAGTGATATTACCACAGTGCATGATCATATTGACTGCCTTATTAAAACATACGTGCATATTTCCGCTTATGTGCATGCAGGCAGCTATTCTAGGCCTATACTTCAGAAAGAGTTGAGATATTATTTCTGAATTTTGACGCATGATTGTAGATATGCATGTATTTTGCCAGGCTATTTCTAGTTGTGTCAGTGCTATTTCCTTAGCCTTCATATGAACACAGCCCATAAGGCGTACCTTGTTTTATCAGAGCGAAAATATCATGCTTCGAAAATGATGATAATATCACAACAAAGTCATCTTTATTTAAAATCTTTGAGCAAATCTGTAACATGAGAAGCCTTGCCACATTGCTACAGTGGCGGAAAAAAGTCTGAAGCCAGTGAATTTTCTTAACTAAAATTTTGTTTTCTTATCTTTATTTTGTACTATTTTCATATTTATGTATCATCCATTGTCAATGGATTAAAAGCAAGTGCTATTGAACAACATATCATCTTATATTTCATAAAATACAAAATAATCGTTCGGAAAATGTAGTCAGTACTTGGTTGGGCGGCCCTTGGCTTCAATAACAGCCTGACAACGACGCCTCATGGACTGGACCAAGGTGCTACAACGATCGACCGTGATATTGCTCCATGCTTCACTCACCACCCGAAACAGTTCTTCTTTGTTAGAGGAGCGCTGACTTTTGACCGGGAAGTCCACCACTTGCCAAAGATGCTCAATCGGGTTGAGGTCCGGTCTGAAGCCACCCTTAATTTTGACTGAGTTTCAGTGATAGATGTGCTCTGATTGCTATGGTATTGATTCTGCGGCTGTCAGTGTAAGTAAATTCAATCTTGAATGTGCATAGACATCCTACTAAATGAATGAGCTAAGAAATTTGCACAATGATTGTGATAGACATTCAAATTTTTGAATTCAAACAATTCAAAAATTGTGCGAGCATCTGTTAGTAAGAAATTAACCTCATTTTCATCATCATGAGTGCCCAGTTGACAACGGAACAGCGCGCTGTCATCGTTGACCGTATCAATTCGGGACAGTCGCAACGACAAGTGGCTGCAGCTCTTGGGGTCAGTCGAGGAGCAGTGGAGAAGGCTATCTCAATCTATCGCACCACCGGCGATTACAAGTCACGTCCTCGGAGTGGCAGACCTCGAGCAACTACTGACCGAGTGCTTGTTCGGATGAGTCTAAACGTCCGGCAGTTAACGGCTCCCGATATTCGGAAATCTCTGTCCAGCGATTACGGCGTCGATATCACCACGCGCACTGTCCAGAATCGACTAATGGAAGTCGGTCTGTATGGGCGAGTCGCTCGCCAAAAGCCCCTAATCTCCGACAAAATCCATACTGCCCTACTGACCTGGGCCAGAGAGCATCTTAGCTAGAGCGACCAACAATGGGAGCGAGTTTTGTGGTCGGACGAATCCAAGTTCAACCTGTTTGGCGATGATGGACAAGTCATTGTTCGTCGTCGCGCTGGTGAGGAAATGAACCCTGCCTGTCTCGTGCCGACCGTGAAGCACGGAGGTGGCAGCATCATGGTATGGGCTAGCATGTCGGCACTCGGACCAGGCCCTATCCGGCTGGTGGTCGGCGTAATGGACCAATACCAATATCGAAATATACTGGAAGAGACCATGCTACCAGCTGCGCATACCATGTTTGCCAGTGACCAATGGATATTTCCGCATGACAATGATCCAAAACACACGGCCAGGTCAGTCAAGCAATGGATCAATGACCAGAGTTTTCAGTGTCTTTGGTGGCCGGCCCAGTCACCGGACCTCAACCCGATTGAGCATCTTTGGCAAGTGGTGGACTTCCCGGTCAAAAGTCAGCGCCCCTCTAACAAAGAAGAACTGTTTCGGGTGGTGAGTGAAGCATGGAGCAATATCACGGTCGATCGTTGTAGCACCTTGGTCCAGTCCATGAGGCGTCGTTGTCAGGCTGTTATTGAAGCCAAGGGCCGCCCAACCAAGTACTGACTACATTTTCCGAACGATTATTTTGTATTTTATGAAATATAAGATGATATGTTGTTCAATAGCACTTGCTTTTAATTCATTGACAATGGATGATACATAAATATGAAAATAGTACAAAATAAAGATAAGAAAACAAAATTTTAGTTAAGAAAATTCACTGGCTTCAGACTTTTTTCCGCCACTGTACTTCCTTAAAACAAATCATTGACTACAAAAGTCTCCGCAATGCTACCTCGAAGCACTTGTGCACATACATAGTAGGCCTACTCGTCCTTGCTCTCGTCCTCCAGAAAGCGGCTATTGTTGTGAACGCTGTGATGCAGCATTATTTCACTCACAGAGTTCGGAGAACACAATTGCTATTTTTTCACGACTGTGTGGAGACTGTATGAGCACAGGACGAGAGGAACCCACATGCGATTCACGGCTAAGAAACAAATTGCAATATATGGTTGCAATAATAATTGATACAAGATAAACACGCTTGGATATCATATTGTCAAATGATTGATTTTTTGTAAATTTAGATTTTTAGACTTCTAAAATATCTGAACATTGACGTATATGACATGTCTATTGTCAAACAATACAACAAATTTCATGGTTTTCTCGATTGAATTAGGCCTATAAAACACTGTTCCTCTACATAAGCAAAATAATGATGACAAATTTATCAATAATTAATTTGACTTCTCTTAAAATTGCAAGAGACAAAGTATTGAAAATATAGAGCATGAATCCTTAATGGGATCGGGCATTTTTTTGTGACTGAATCGGAGCACAATCCCAATCTAAATGACAATCTAAATTATTCTACCCTCGGATTACCAAAGTCTGGCACAACTCAGAACTGCCTATCGTGACTCTATGAAACTAGCGCGGTGCTGTAAACTTATCACCCTTAATAAATGCTCTGATCTTCACTATCTATCTATGCATTTTTATTATGGATTTTTATTAAACATTCTCTGTTACAATTTAAATCACATGTAGCCCAATATAATCCATTTCCATAATGCATCAAAGAAATATCAAAATTCAGTTTTTATTTCAATGCATTTTCACAGATCATTGGTGTCCTTTCTCAGATGTCCTCAGGACTTTGAGCTCACATTCGACCTAAGATAACCTAAGCAAGCCCACCCGAGTGATAACGCATTCTATGGGCAGGCTGCTGGCTAAGTCCATCAAGCACCTTCGATTCCCCTTCATGATTGGTAGATGACCGAACAAATTATTGCTATGCATTGATTTTTGTCATGTCAAGTCGGTTATGAAAATGGACCCCATCTGCTTCAACATTATAGCATACCACATCCCGCACCTCGAACACAACCCGCTCTTAAATAGATATCGCATACGAATTGAAGGAACAATTTAAAACGCGCCCTTAAATAGAAACTGCACCTAAATATATCAATGATGAGGTTTCACAAGTTTTACTACTGGTCTAAAGTAGGCCTGACGATAAGATCTCGATTTTTAAATAATCAACAAAGCACTATTATTTAATTGCCCCCGGTGATCTTTTCAGAAATAATTAAGTGAATGCCTGTTCACGAATTCTATATTAATTGTCATCTTTAGCATGGCTCACACTTCTTATAAATGATAGAAGCGACAATCGCTCAACTAACACTTATCAAAATCGATATTACATGTGTAACAATGAAATCAATGTTCCGTCACTGAAAATAAGCTCTAGAAAGCATTTCCAAACATTTGGTGTTGGAAATTTTGTGTCTCGAGTTAGTCGTCACTGCTATAACTATTTTTCTCATAGACTTCTTCCCTTTCGTTTTCCACCTCATCTTCAATGTACACAATGTTAAATTTTTAATCACCAAAAAAATATGGAGCTCAATTAGAAACTCGAGTATTTATTCTCACAGCCCACTCTTACATATGTAATAAATTACTAATGATAATTACTATCATTTCTATTTTTCTTCAAATTAGTTGTTTAATTACTGTCTTCAAACTACTGACCAACAATTGGGTTAAACTTTACATGGAACTATTCTTTCATCGCTAAATCCTAATTAACGTCTTCTACGATCTTCTACGGATAAAACTCACGGAGAAGCCAATAGTCAATCAATATAATATAATATCAACCGGAGAAGGATGAACGCGAAAAGGAAGAGTTGTAAAAGGTTGTGTAATGCATATTGGTGAGTGATATAAAGCAACTGTGCAAGAACCGACGGAGATAACAACTTTACGACAACAACCACTTCATGCTTCGGTCGAGTATTTACGTGATTGACTGTATCATCCGGAAATTGAGTGCGTTAGTGATTCAGGCGAGGTCAGGCTCCGCCTTGCGGGCATTGTCGTTCACCTGCTCTCTAACTTATTCAGTGGACTCTCGTACTTAGTGGCTCGACCTCACTGCTGACTGACTACTACCTCGTGCTCTTCTCTCTCTTTTCTTTCTCATCAATAACTCTTTAGACTCCTCGTTGTAATGGTCAATTTAAGTCAACTTATCCTCTACTGATCGTTATTTCTCGTCCGTCATCTGAGCCTGTAAGTGATCGCGTCCGAAAGTATTGTTGAGGTGAATGATTAGATAATTGAGCTGCCGTTATATTCGCAGGTAGCAAATCATTTGGGACCTAACTCGTCAGGTATTATATAAATACCTCAACATTACTCATAGAACCCGCCCTGAAAGGGGCTCGCATTTAATTTTCAAAAAATCAGATAACTCGCGCGTTATATTCATGAAAGTACATCAGTTAAAATTCTTTAAAGTATTTATGTGATAGAATCGAATGTGATAATTAACATCTATTCGACAATTTACGCTCGTATTTAATATCTATGTGAAAACCACCAGAAAAACTCCACTAGACAGATGAAGTGGAGTGTCTCCAAACAGAAATGCATTGGATCAGAGGGCCACCAAAATACCTCCTTTACAGAAATGGAACGTCCGAACGGAGCACCACCAACCGGCGAAAGCAGTTGGTTGGAGAGCTTTCAGAGCAACTCCTATAGACAAATGAAGCGAAGCGCCTGTAACCGACAAGTGCAGCGGATTGGATGACGGCCAGAGCAACTCATTTTAGAGAGATGACGCGGAGCACCTCCAACCGACGAAAACAACAGATTGAGAGCCACCAGATTGACTCCAATGGACAGATGGCGTGGAGCGGTGCGCCTCCAACCGACAAGTACAGCGGATGGAGAGCGGCAGAACAATTCTTTTTTTGGACAAATGGAGCGGAGCGCCTCCAACCGACAAGTACAGCGGATGGAGAACGGCAGAACAATTCTTTTTGGACAAATGGAGCGGAGCGTCTGCAACTGCAACCGGGGATTGCAGCGGATTGGAGAGTCACCACAATATCTCACCTGGAAAAATGAAGCGGAGCGCCTACAACAGACGAATGTAAGGCCTCAGCCACGCTGCTAGCTTTTCCAAGCGCTTCCGAGCAAAGCGTTTTAATTACAGCAGACTGCCACACTGCGAGCAAAGCAAACCAGATCGATTAATAGCTTACGGACATACGTTTGCTCGGGACGATCGTTTTTGCTTTGCTTTCAGTGTGACTGAGGCCTAACGGATTGGAGAGCTTTCAGAACAGCTCCTTTAGACAAATGGAGCGGCGCGTCTCCAGCTGCAACCGGGGAGTGCATATGATTGCAGAACAACCAGAGCAGCTCCAGCAGACATGTGGATTGGAGCGCTTTCTGCCAGCCATCGTGGACCGACTCTGACTGACAGATGGTGAGAGGTGTAGGTATTCAACCTATGAATACAGAGCACTTCCATCCGATGAATGAAGTAAAGTGAAAGAATTACAAAGATGTCGTGGACTAATCGTTCTACAATTCAATCATTATCAATTTCATGGATCATAAGTTTTAATTTAATAATTGATGCGATCCTTCGATCAGTTGCGGGTATTTTTTATACAGTATAAGTAGTTCCTGCAATCACATTTCTTTGCTACTTGGGCAAAAGGGTGAGCGTCGGTCCCACCGCTCACCCCCTGGCTACGTCCCTATAACTATCTGTACTATCATAGTAGCTATTTCCATCTTCTATGTCAGATTTCCGACCTCATGATTGCAGTCTCATATCACTGACATTATACCTCATTTTTTTATATATAGAAATGACTGCAGACATAAAATAATCTATGCATGCACAATATATGAATGGTCTACAACGAAGAAACGGTGTTAAGTTAACAAGGAAAAGGAAGTTCGACTCGCTTGTATAACCATAATGCCTCATCATAAATACCTCAAGTCGTTCTTCATGCTGGCGTGAAGACAGCTTTTCAGGGCTTCGCACCGCCGCTCGAACCTTGTAGCCGCGAGAAAGTGCAAGATCTATTAGTCGTAGACCTAGCCCCCCTGTAGCACCCAAAATAACAACTAGATCCTCTGATGCTGCCATACCGAATTGACCATTTGGCTATTATAATTATGATTATATGTAATGAAACATTGGCGTCATTGGACGGTTGAGTTCGATTATTTCACAGCGCTGTCGTTACGTCAGAGACCTTTGATTATCATGATGTCAAAAGTCGTTATCGTCACACATAAGCCTCTGTGAATTCACAGCTGATGCATATCAGCACCACTGAAATCAGAGTTGTGAGCCTGTGAGTCCATTGAGTCTTGGAGTGATTGAGTGTATAGACGGTTAAGGTTTTTATTGGCCATTCCTGGCTTTTGCAAGAATAAAAAAGCGATTTTGACTCAATGCTTCGAGATTATTTAACGAGAGTGACAAAATATCACTTACGCGTGGCATTCAACAAATTGTACTGATCCTTGGCAGAAGACATCATGAAATATATCTACGTGTAGAGTGCTTCAAATGTAGGCAAATGTCGAACCCGGCCTTGAAAATCTATGTTATGATAACTTTTATCACGATAACACAGATGACTAATAAGCGTTGTATTCGTAATGCGTAGAAATTTCATGCATCCTACCAGCCGCACATCTTTTGCATGGCAATCTGATCTATCGTGTATTTAATCTCATTGTTGTTAAATTCTATTTTACAGCTGGTATCGCGTAAATCATTTTATGAAATCTTATTCTCCCTTCTTTTCATGTCTACATATTTCACTACAACCCAATTAAAAGTATACTGATAATGAGAATTCGAATAATAATCCAACACTTATTAAAAATCAAACAACAAAAAGTACAGTTACACAAAATTCACTTAGGCAAATGCTCAAAATGTCCTTTTAAAGTCTTCTGCCACACTGTGGCACACAGTCCTGCATAAAGTCATGTCATCACTACTCTCTTGAAAGGCATCTGTGATAAAGGAGCGGAGTTGAGAAAGTGTGTGTGGCCTTCGTCCGTACACTTTCACCTTTACAACGCGTCCATTGGAGCAAGATCGGGAGAGCGAGGGGTCAAAGGATGCTACCGCATCTCCCAATCCACTTTCCAGGAAAATCATCATATAAAATATTTTGTTTTGTTCTTGTTGGGAGTGATGAGCTATTGTGGATGGATAAATAATAAGGCTTTCTTGCAGACTGATTGAAGATTCTTTCTGATCTATAACGTTGATGTCGAAAAATTTGGATCCTCTGAACTATTCTCCTTTCTGTATTTTTCATGTGTCATCGTCATATCAGTGTCTCTCGAAGTTATTCGGCGTACCTGCATCATACTATGATGAAAGAAATTTTATATATAAGACGAAATTTTGACCGAGGTATTGCCACCTTGAATGAACGCAAACAATGGCTAATGCTGAACACAGGTGACGTCGATGACACGCGTGAAGCCACAGCCAACCGGATAATATCTGTTGCCTTTTGGTTATCCCACCTCCGAATATGATATGCTCAGACAAAACGATGTTCGCACATTTTTGTGAAATTGCTTGCAAAACTTCCTCGAAATTTATCAGTCATCGCATATGATTGTACCCGGTGAATTTCACTCATACCCGCGTGTTTTATGTACGAATGACTTCGGACTTCATAAAGTGGTCAATGCTTCCACTCGAGGTGCTCCCATCGTAGATAAGATCTTTGTGGATCCTCTGCTGAAAGCCAAGTACAACTTTGCTTTGACGTGTCCTGCGTTTGGTCTTTCGAATAATTTAGCTGTTCTCATGAAGCCAGACAACGTTTTGTTTCATGTTACTCACGTGAAGAAAGTTTATGAATTCCGAAATAGCCACATCGATAATTTCGTCCAAAGTCATCACTGTGTACCTTGAGTTTGTAAACGTTGCTATGAGTACTATCCCACGGACCCATATAGAATTGTCATCGAGAGACAAAGTATGGGACCTGTCATAAAAGGTCTCATCAATTTACGTTGCAATGCAAACGCTCAAGTGATCTTGCTATGTAGAAAATGAAATGGCACAGGTGGATAAAGTAAGATAATCACGGGTGTGACTACGAACGGGTACGGGCAGGCTACTCAGATGTAGGGGCGGTTACGGGTACCGATAAAGGCTGCTATACCTGCAGGTCAATAGTTTTAAGCTCAAATTAATAATGGCGGCTTTGAAAGTAACAAGTAGGGGCGGTTACAAAATCCTAACTTTTGAGTTTACAGTAAAGCAAGGACCTGGTAGAGTAAAGACCTGGGATTAGGTCCTGCCTACAAAATCCCGACTTTTCTTGATCTCGGAATTCGGGATCGTCAGCCGCATCCCACCTCGGGGTTGAGATTGACAAAATATAATCATTCCACCTGTGATTACAATGGTGTTCTCAGACGCAAAATTGCAAGGAAGTTTTGTGCTTGAATCGTTTATGTCCGAGGACTTCTTCCTATTCTATGCCCAGGCGAACTGGCACTCTGCAATCTTTATGATCATCAGCAGCACAGCTTAGCCAGGATAAATAAACGCAGAGCAGCCTGTTGTACAGTCCTTCAGCTTGTTCGACCATTCCAGATATTTTAAGTTTCCTTTGGCCATTCCGAGCCGTGCTGACGCGCCCTTGTAGTGCGAAACGCAGCGTCTACAGCTGCTTAGGAATTTTTGTGCTTAAATTGTTCAAGTTTGAGGACATTTTTACTATAGTTTGAATTAGATCGAATGTAGAAATTCTATTTTATATATGTAGTGGTCATCATGACTGAATCTACAACTTTGGCAGATCTCAAAATGGGCAATCGTTTGTAAAGCTCGAGGGTGAAGCTACAAAATCCGCAGTCGACATGGCCCGTTGTTGACAGTTGCCCACAAATGTCGCTCGCAAGAGCGCCGCGGCCACCGGCGGTGTTGAGAAGCCACGTCCATACATCCGGAACCAGAAAGTACCAGAAGAACACTGAGCCGTTAATCCGCAATTTCCTTCCCCTTCCATCGACATGTTCATGAAATCCCACAGGACTTCAAGACTGAGCTACGATTCCAGAGCTCTACTGTCTCAGCCCTAAAGGAAGAATCTGAGGCCTACTTGGTCGGTCTCTTCGAGGACAGCAACTTGCCTGCCGTATCTACGATGAATGTGCTTAAACAGCAGGCGCTTGAGAACGCCAAATCAATACTTTCTTGTCAGCTGAGGATGTCAATAGATTTAATAGCATTTCTTTGAGGTAACGTGCCATCAAATACTGCAGAGAGGGAAAAAGTTCCATTCATACCTATTGGATTGTAATTCTCCAATTTTATTTTATAAAGAAAATGTCTTTTTTAGAATGATGACTAAGATTTTTTGAGAGCACCAGATAGCCTGATGTTCAAAATGTTCAAGCTAGAGTAACTAGAGAGTCAATTAAAAAAATAGAGAAAAAATTCTTATTAGAAAATCTACTATTAAAAAACCAAAAAATAAATCACAGTCTTAAAAGAAAATCTTAAGGGGCGGTCTTGGTCTTCAACATACATGTAGCTTTGGATGCTCGTAGATTCTGAACATTTATCTATCGAACTTAGTGGGATGATAGGCCCATACTTAAAATCTTTTGTGCTCCGTGTAATGCTTCTGTGTTGTCTACTGATATTATTGCATGTTGATTGAATTTGACTGATATTTTCCTCATCAACATTTGTGCTTTCATCTTTTCAAGGATCTGAAACCATGGTCACCAGAGATAGTTGGTCTCGTCGATTCATCTTTCTTCTGGGGATATTTGCTTACTCAAATACCCGGAGGTATTTTGGCAGCTAAGCATTCTGCCACTACAATTTTCGGTACTGCAATTATATCGACTTCTTTGCTGAATATGCTTTTGCCGTCTGCCTGCAATCGTCATTATTCCGTTGCCATTTGCATACGTGTCCTTCAAGGTCTTGTGGAGGTAAGAATTCTGAAGAATAAGACGGTGCACCACACTGCATCATCACTGTGCGTAATTGGTTTCATGGTCACTTTCCAAACAGATTGATTGATCACCGCGGCACCACCGAATGTGCTTCTCGCTCCCCTGCTCTCACACCCCGACGTTTTTCTTGTCGGAATGTTTTGAAGAATTCGGTTTATGTTAAATAATCGAGGAAAATTCAAAAAATCAGAACGAGCATAACCAAATCTGGTGCTGATCAATCATGACCAATGAAGATTTGAGTATGCGAGAGTAATGTTACTCTGCAATTCTACGAACATCGAAGTGGTATTTTTCATTAGATCGAAGTATCGAAGTATATATTTCATTAGAATAACTTCGGGAAAATATGTATATATTATTCACAGAAGGAAATTGGATAAAGTAAATTGAGTTGGATGAGAGAAGTCCTTTTTGTATTGATAAAATACAGCTTTATTAGGACGAGGCCTTTCGGACGCACCAAGCGACCATCATCAGGTGCAGGCAGTCATGAAACTGAACATCAGTTGATCATGCCACATTGCTGAACAGGAGTCATGTACGGAACTGGACGCCAAAGCATAGAACTATACAAATGTGTTAATCATGTTGCGTATACATGTATACAGCAATGTGGCATGATCAACTGATGTTCAGTTTCATGACTGCCTGCACCTGATGATGGTCGCTTGGTGCGTCCGAAAGGCCTCGTCCTAATAAAGCTGTATTTTATCAATACAAAAAGGACTTCTCTCATCCAACTCATAATGTCTGGTCCTTTATTCTCAACAATAAAGTAAATTGATATAAAAGAATGAAACCAGGAGATGTCGTCGGTGTTACCGGTTTCGGTGTATTTTACTGAACTTGTAATACCTCGTCAAACACCGTTACATAAAATAAATGAAATGAACCGCGACTATCTTTGATCCCGATTGAGAGGAGGTTTGAATTTAGAAATAAAATATCTTTCTTTGCTTTTCCTCTCGGGTCTGGTTGCGTCATTTGGAAACATAAAAAGGCGCAACTTTAAATCTATTATCATGGTCCTTATAGCACATGTAGCTGTGTTTGCTAACGTAGAGGTAGCTAAGCTAGGATTATTGATAAGTAGGCGATGGACGGTAAGTCTATTACATAGGATGTCTCCAGTTTGGCCAATATAGAAATCTGAGCAGCCCTTGTTCTTCAAAACTACGTTTGAAATGCAAAGGCCGCAAGACATCGAGGAAAATTTCTTTTATCCAACACTTGACCGTAGTATCATGTTCAATACAGGTCCACATGTCGATTTGAATTCAAATGTATATGTGTGGCCTTGATTTTTGATATTGAGATTCTTCCCCTTTATTGCTGTCTGACGATCGGTAATGATTGCATTTCCATGAAACTTGCAGTTATGGCAATAAACAAGTAATCCATCTTCGATTACTTATTCAACGTTTTGTTTTTCTTAAGCATTGAACACTTTGACTGCTTAAGTTGGAAAAACCTCATTGTCACACATATATATAACAAATAATGAAAGGGAAACACAGCAACTGGAATTATACAGGGTGAGTCATAATGTGCGCAAAACTTCAAGGACTTGTAGCTCTGACCAAAATAATTATTCGAATTGAGTTTCTCTTTCATATTGTTTAGCATGTCATGGGGTTTTGCTGTGTGCAATATTATTTTTCTCTTTCAATTATTTGACAGTATTCTAGCTAATTTTGAATTCACTAGAATTTACCTAAATTTCACAATTTAAATCGTTCAAAATTCAAATTAAAAACAAATTTTCCAAAGGACTTCTTATAATTAAGCTTATTACTGATGATAGACAATTTACAGCAAGTGTTCAAACAATCCTCCATCAGCCTCGACAACACATTGTGCTCTGACGAGCAAATGGTTAATGGCCCGTTGGAGCTCATCTGTTTCAAGATTTTGAACTTCTTCAAAGATTTTCTCCTTTAACTCATTAATGTTTCTCGGAACAAATTGGTGATACACGCGAGCCTTCAAAGTTCCCCACAAATAGTAGTCTAATGGGGACAAATCGGGAGACCGCGGTGGCCAAGGATGACCGTAACCACGACCAATCACTCGGTTTTCGGGGAATTTCGTTGATAGAAAGTCTCGTGCCTTCTTCGAGAAATGAGGAGGAGCTCCATCATGTTGGAATACGACAGACTTCATCTTCCGCCTCTTTTGCAGTTCAGGTATGAGGTGATCACGGAGCATGCTAGTGTAGTTTTCTTGATCCACAGTCGATTCGAAGAAGTGGGGCTGCAATTTGAAGTTTGAAGAAATTGCCATCCAAACGCAAAGCTTTGGTGAGTGGAGATTCTTCGGCAAATTGCATCTTGGATTTTCGTATGCCCATATCACACAGTTGTGTCGGTTTACGAGCCCATCTAAACTAAAGTAAGCTTCATCAGACCAAAGAATGTTTGGCAGGATTTCCTCATTCTCCAATATCCACTTCGCGAAGTCAAGACGCTTCAGCTTGTCTTCTTCACTTATCGCCTGTGTTCGGGATATTCGGAATGGATGCATCCCGATTTGATGTAGGACTCGAACGACACTGCGTTGAGGGATAGTGGTTTCACGCGCGACTTGTCGAGAGCTAGTATGACCAAGTGGATTTGCAGCTTTAAGATTGGTGATTGACTTCTCGATAGCAGAGGAACGTTCATTGACAATGGACGGTCTACCAGGAGACTGGATGTCATGGAGAGTCTTTGTTGCCTCAAACTTCTGCATCAGTCGACTGATAGTTGAAGGTGGAAATGGATCATTGTGCAAGGACATCATTCTCTTATATGCACGTAGAGTAGCAGTTGGAGATTCGTTATTGGAATAGAACAATTTCACAATAGTCAATCTTGTTTCTAAGTCCATCGTTAACGAAAAAAAGACAATTTAGCTTTTGGCGCTGAAATTTCGCATATCTTAGTTAAATCAAACATTTCCTAATTGTAGGACAAATTCAAAATCTTCAAAAAACATAGATTGCTTGTTTGTGTCCAGATTGTTGGTTGAACGAAATAAAATGGATTGTGGAATCATTTTGATGTCATTGCGAATCACTAAACAGATGCAGAATCATGCCCAAAACTATGGTAATATTTCACCAACTGAGAAAATATGACATGATTCAATTTTCAAATTTTTATACTTAAAATTCATAGAAGTCTGTAGGATGTGACATCATACAAAACCCCAAGTCTTAACGAACAAAATGGCATTAAAATTAATGTCGAGTACCCCGTTCAGTAATCACAGGACATCACCAAAGTTTTGCGCACATTATGACTCACCCTGTATATAATAAAAAATGAATTAAAACACTTCAAACTATTAATTCGCACGAGCGCTTTCTGGAATATATTTCCTTCTTCTGGTGCATAACAAACAGTGACATGTTAGAAAAATTTGAATTACAATGTACATGCATGCATAGAAAACTGACAACGAAGAAATATGTATTCAGAAGTATATCATTGAAATTCTGTAATCGTGGAATAAGAATCAATAGATATGAAAAAGTAAAATGTAGATACAGATTATGCACAATTGAGAGTAGGATGGAAAATATTTATAAAGTATTTTTCTTTGTTCTTATGTGTGTTTATATCATCATCAAAAATCTTATAAAAGGGACATATATAAAAAAACAAAGATAAAACTAGATATAGAGCAACAAAACAAAAATATGAATAATACCGATGAATTCAATACAAAAGAAGCGCATAGGCAAAAAAAAATTTTTTATTAGTTTAAGACCTCAGAAGCCTCCAACTTTTTGATAGAAGATAACCAGTGTGTCTATTTCATCATTCAAATGACTAAAACTGACTACCATCAACCAAATATTGTTCATACCCAGATATTGCAATTAATCAAGAATGCCATGATTTTCATTTTCGCACCGCATAAGTCTAAGGTAGACATATGTTCAAATATTAAAATTAAATTGAAAGTTGTCCCTTAAACCCAATTAACTGCACTTTTTGAACCCCTAGAAGGATATTCAAAAACAAAATTAAGCTTACCATGAATTGATCTTTATTCAATAGCTTGATGCATCGAATAGGTATACCAATAACCCATGGAATAGGCCCCATTAAGTACTGAGTATGTCCACCGCATGAGTTAACGCAAGCTGAACACCATCGCCTCATTGATCGAATGATGTTGCATACGAGTATGGTTGCCTGACGGATTCGATTCCACTCTTGTTTGGTGAGACCGGCCAATTGAGATCACTGTCGTGGTTGAGGTTGATGTTTTCCTGTCACTCTCTTTAAGGTATCCCATACATGCTCTATTGGGGATTAGTCCGGTGACCATTGCATGACAGAGAAAGAACACTCATTCAAGCGTATATGCGTCACTTAAGTCGGAGGAAACAATAGAAATGGTGTAAACTTTCATTTCCGAAAATGAATTTCATACACTCCTGATTGATTACAATATCGGGGTATAGATAAAATTTGGTTGATGGTAGTTGATTTTAGTCATTTTAATGATGAAATAGACACACTGGTTATCTTCTATCAAAAAAGTTGGAGGCTTCTGAGATCTTAGGCTAATAGAAAAAATATATACTTTTTACCTATGCGCTTCTTTTGACGCCCAGTATATATAACAGAAAAAGCACCAGAGATCTTCAGTAAGTCGCCGACATGCTTCTGCCAGCTGTGTTGGCTTCTCAAGGCGAAATGAAATGTATTGAATACGAAAATTCAAACTAATAAAAATATGGAAATCATGCATACATAGATTTCAATTAATGAAATCTGAAAGTTAACAGTTGATTGCAGCATTTAGAGGAGGATGAAATTTCTTTATACTCCCGATCCAATTTAGTTGAGCCATGGTTGAACAATGGACATTTTATGAAAGTATGAAAGGGAGTTATAGAAAAGTTTCACAGAAATCTCACTAGCACAATTTCTGATATGGTTGCTCAAAGGGAGGAACGAATATCTTTGATCACGTATTTGTTGCCGGTGGACAGTAACTCTATGACTAAAGGTTTCACTTGATTGACCTATGTAAAAGCGATCACAGCCCTTGCAAGCGAGTTTGTAAATAAAATTTGAAGAATCACAGCTAAAATCATGTTTGATTGTATAGTGATTCACTATCCCGTTGACGTTGAAAGAGGTGGTGTTCCCTACTTCCACATAAGTGCAACACTTACATCTAGGTTGACCGTATTTTGTGACACCAATCAAAACTGCTCTCATAATTCTACGTAAGATTGACAGTAGAAAATTTGTCTGTCTCAAAAAGCTTTGAAATTTGCAATTTTTAAACTTATTCGATGATTTTTAAGTGTTTGCTGAAGAATAGATAATTTCATGATATACTTTGTGGTTATTAGGATTGAAAGTGTGCACAAATTGGATAGCTTTTTGTTCGTTATTCTTTAATCAAGTAGTGCATTTTACTCTCTGTTTCGCTCTAGTAATCACATTGACCACAAGCTTTGACGGGTATTTTAAGCTTATCAATTTTCCAGATCTTCCGTTGTCTTATACGATAGGTTCATTATTCAATTTTCCGCGATGTAATCAAAAATATAGCTATCCCTCCATTTAGACGATTTTTTATTTTACAAAATAAAGTTCCCCGACGCGTTCGTCACGGTGGACAGTATCAAGGTGTCCAGATAGAAGAACGATGGAAGAAGAAAGACAAAAATATAAAATTTACTGATGACATTAAAAAACAACATGTTTATCTGATTTTTAACTGTTAAGTTGCTTCCGACTGCTTTAACTGTCGGAAGCAACAACAATTGCAACATCGGAGGTATTCAAAATTTCAAGAAAAATTCATTTTTACATTGGAAGGATCAACCCGAATCATACTCAATTAGATATTCAGAAACATATGTATACGATCGGGATGCAACATTTTTATCATCTGGAAGAACTTTTCTCTACAAAATATGTCAACTCTCACCTACAAAGCAAATCATTTCTAGTATCGATATCTGAATGCGAATCCTAGATATTAACTGATCCCTCCAAATGGGGTGATCACGTACAAATACGACTCTTTAGAACTCGCAATACTTTTCAAAGTCAAGGATGAGCCGATGGTAAATACCATTACCATGACAGGTACAGGTATACTACGAAACAAAGAAGTTTTCGTTCCCCATGGCAACCTTCGAGAACGGCACAAAAGTGTCCGAAGAGACCAAATGAGATATATCGAGGGATGATTGGTACAGACGAGGACCAATGTAAACGCAACACATCTGTGATATTGATTCTAGAGATTTTGATCGAGTCACTTGCTTGAAATTTGTTTCCTACAACTGCCGCAGCGTTAAGAAAAGTTCATTCTTTATAGAGACGCATTTAATGAAAGTTCTGATGTCATATTTTTATGTGAGACGATGTTATGGCCACACGAATTATAACTTCTAGATGATTTCTTTATCGGATTTTTATGTATTCAGTAAGTTTTCAATGACCAAGATTTGTGAAACCTACTGTAAAATAACGAATTTTCGCGCAAGCGTCTGGCGAAAATTTGTTGCACGCGAAAATTTCTTAACATGGATATTACGAATGGTGCACGACCATGAACTCGCAAAAATAAGTTGTCGCTAATTGGTCCACGAGTCGACAGTCGCGAAAAATCGTTGCCGAGAAAATTTGTTGTTTTACAGTATAATGACCGTCCTTTTGGTGGAGTGGCTTTCATGGTAAATAAAGCAAAAGTGAATTATGTCCAAAAAATAGAATCATCGAATAATAGAATTGTGGCAATGAAAATTCATTTCAAGGAAGTTGAGACGATAATAATTATTGGCGTTTACTTTCCTTATTGTCATACAAGATCCCCAGAGAACCGTCATAAATGTATAGAAGAAAACGAGAATGCTATTAAATCGATTGTTATTCTCATAAATGAAAATATTTCCGATATCAACATATGCATCACAGGGGATTTTAGTGCCTCTCTCATCTCTCGTAATGGCCGTACTAACCCAATTGACAACATTCTCAAGAGTTTTGTTAAGCGGAATAAACTATTTGTTGCCAACATCGAGCATCAACAAGGTGCTTCGTGGACATTCAGAAATGAGCATAGCAGTTCTACTTCTCCAATGGATTATTTTATGGTTAGTGAAAATCCTCATGCACAGAATTGTAACATGCGAGCATATGTCTGAATCACCACCTCAAAATACAATATATCATCTCCCAATTTTTGCTAAACTAATACTTCCGAAAATCCCAAATCTAGATAATTACAGAAATAATTATAATGATAATAGGATCTATTATGATTGGTCAAATGATCAAAAATGTCTTCATCATAGAGAAATGCTAGCAAATAAATTGAAACAGTTTAGAAAAATTGAACTAAGGAAATTATGTATGTCATCAGAAACTAATGCCAAAACTGTTCTTGACAATCAAGTAAATGAGCTATTGAATGCCATGAAACATTCAGCCTTAATGTCTGACTGCGCGAGACCATTTCAGAATAAACGTTCAGGGGCAGTATGCTGGTCTGCTGGTCTGTCTAAATTGAAAAAGAAAAAATCATCGGGTGGAATATCTGCACAAATAATGGGAAACCCAGCCATGGTATTGTTTTCAGTATCTATAAAAAAAGTGAAAAAGGATTTTAGCAAAGCATCCAAATCTGCATGTGACAACCATGTCAAAACGAAATGCAAAGCCATGGTATTGTTTTCAGTATCTATAAAAAAAGTGAAAAAGGATTTTAACAAAGCATCAAAATTTGCATGTGACAACCATGTCAAAATGAAATACAAAATGTTGAATGAAAACGCATTTCGAGGAAACGCTAGACAATTCTGGAAAAGAATGAAGAGAAGAAACTAATCTTCGCTTACTTTGCAAGATTTGACGACGCACTTCAACAATTTATTCAGAAATAGCACCGATAAATTGAGTGAATTCCAAACTAATGTAAAAAAATTTGTTGAAGAAAAATACAAAAATTCTCAAATTCCTACAAATTTGTGACTGATGAAGTACATCCTCATGATGTAAAAAGAGACATCCATCGATTAAACAGAAATTCATGCCCAGGACTTGATGGAATGAATATATGTTAATCATCTGTTAAAAGGAGAATTATGTGTATTGCTTGATTATCTGAGTAATATTCAATTGCGTCCGATCCATGACAGTAGTTCCTTCAAACTTCGATGTTGGAATAATATACTCATTGACATAATTAATAAAACAAACTATAATTGGCTTGAATTGAAGTTTATCTCATTTTTTTCTCAGGTATGATGCAATATCTCGCTTTCTATGTATTACCATTCAACACATTAGAGAATGGAGAAAGATCTATGGTGGTCAAATTTCAAATTTTGATTTCGATGCAACTGTCACAATTGCTTTTACAAATTGAACATAAACATGAACTGAAATTCAGCTTTTGTAAAATAAAATGGCACACGATCAGTTTACCAGAGGTATGGCTATTGGAATGATTCGTTGTGGTAGAAGTTGTGCGAGTGTTGCCGAAGAGCTGCAACTATCGAGAGTCGTTGTTTGGAGGTGGTGGTGTCGATGGAAAGCAGAAGATGTTAAAAAGAAGAAGGGATCTGGTCGACCAAGAAAGTCTGCAGGAAGGACAGACGCACGTCTAGTTTTAGCTGCAAAGAGGAATAGATTTGTGTCAGTCCCAAAGCTAGTCGTACACTGGAAGAGTGCCTCAAATATAGACTGTAGCGTTCGAACGGCTTACCGAAGATTGCGAGAAGCTGGAATTCAATCGCGACGACCAGCTGTCCTAATTCCATTGAGTTTTGAGCACCGCAGAAGACGAGTTGCCTGGTGTGATGCCCATCGCTCATGGAATGACCATCACTGGCAGAAAGTCTTGTGGACCGATGAATCGAGATCCACTCTGGATTTCAATGACGGTCGTGTCAGAGTGTATCGTCTTCCAGGTGAGCGCCTTGCCCCATGTTGTATTAAAGAACACGATAGATATGGTGGTAGAAGTGTTATGCTGTGGGGTGGCATTTGGCATGGCGGACGAACGACAGCAGTCATCATCAAAGGCACGTTGACTGGAGAGAGGTATCTCAATGAAATTGTGCTTCCTGTTGCTGCCCCAGTGGTCAGGGTGGAGGATCTCGTCTTCCAAGACGACAACGCAAGACCACATCGCTCCTCGACTGTCATTGCCACTGTTAGGAGATTGAACATTCAAACCCTTGACTGGCCTGCACTCTCACCTGACTTGTCACCCATTGAACAAGTCTGTGACGAGCTTGGGCGGCGAGTGAGAGACCGCTATTCACTTCCACCAGTGTCCCTGAAGATTCTCTCTGAAAGACTGACAGAGCAGTGGCTTCTCCTTGAAACATCCTTAATTCAGAAACTTTGTGAATCCATGCCATCTCGGATTACTGAATGTATTGGAGCTAGAGGGGGGCACACGTGCTATTAAAGTTGAATCTGCTACATGCGTGTTTTTCTGTGCTAGCGACTTGGTGGAGATTGTGACTAAATTATCAAGGTATCATACATACATGTATATATACCAGTCAAAAATGAAAGAAGTTAAAGAAGTAAATGTTTCAAAAATTTTGTAAATGCAACCCCAAAAACAGGTAAAAACCTTAATATTACCAGAAATACTCAAGGCATCACTGTGAGCACCATCCTTTCAAAAATCCTTGAAACCATATTGCTGAATGAATTGAACTCAAAATGATCTATCTTGACATCACAATATGGATCTCGCAAAGGAATAAGGAATGATATAGTTTCTTCTACAATAAACGATTGCATAATTCATCATAATGAGAACACGTCCCTCTGTTTATTGTATCGCTGGATGCCGAAATATGTTTTTGACTGCATCTGGCACGCTGGCTTGTTTTATAAACTGTGGACTTGGAATTATCCTAATGATTACAATGATTTGGATGCACCAAATATTAAGAAAAGTGGCATCATGGACTTCTTGATAGAAACAGTCTACGCATAGGCATGTGCAGTAGATGCTGTTTTCCAGGATGTGTTGCTAGCATCTCATGTGAGTCGGAAACATCGCCAAAGATAACGTTTCACAGGTTTCCAAATCAAATACAGAACTATTAGAGAAGTGGATTAGATTTTATACCTCGAAAGTGCTTTGAAAGACAATGAAAACAACAATTTCAGATTTGGGCATTTTGAGAAACAGGATTTTGTCGATTTTTGTTGTGATACAAATAAATGGAGAAAACTGAATCTCAATCTTAGTGTAACAGGTTATGCAAAACCGCATTGCCTTCCATCGTCTAAAGTGCTCCAACATGCGTGTCTCATAATATCCGACAAGATCGTCTGCATCGAAAATTGTCGTAAAGGAACAATCAAGAAGATGGAACTGGTGAACACAGAAATTTAGCCACAAGAGACTTTGTTTGTGAATCCCTGTTCTGATTTGAAAACATTTGAAACGCCAGACCATTAAAATTGTGTGGAATGAAAGTTTGGAAAGTTGGAGAAGCGTGGAATGAAAGTTCTTTACCACTTTTCATGATTAGCACTGACTACGATATTCTGACAATTGTGAGATCCTTTACCCAGGTCTATCCATTTGTCTATCTATTGCACGAGCTATCTGTGGATTCCTTGTGAAGTCGTTGAGAAATTGTATCCAAGATGACATTTACTTTTCATCCTATCACAAATGTTAATACAGATGATTTGCATACAGTGTTCTATATAACTTCACGGCTTCTTCAGGCAACTGAGGTGATTAGTACTGCCTGCGTAGTGCATAATAGGCAGGTGATTCGCAACTTTGTTTTGCCTTTTTGTCCTAATCATGATAATTTCAAGACCGCCAATTCACTTTCAAGAACTCCACTGACACTGCTTCTGATGCATTTGATCTTGTCCACAACTTCAGAGACTTTTGCAATAACTGGACATCCAAAACTGTGATTAAATTTCCAAGTTTTCAAAATCCAGATGTGACTAATCAATGCATCTGATATCTCCAACTCTCGCAAGCGGTTTGATAAAAAATCCGCACTTCCTGCCAGAATTTCATATAAGCTGAATCATCGAGTATTAGAACCACGAAATCTTGAAGAAGCAAATGTTTCCCCTGCGGCCTCACTGTTTGATGAGTCCAACATTACTATAAGTACTATGAGCACAGCATTGCGATTTGACAGAAGGATTCATTAGATTCTTGAAACTAATCAGCAGAGTATTGACCATAAGGAATACAGTGCCATATTTGAAGGGCAAAGATAAACAACTCCAGAAGCGAATGCCATTCAGAAAATGAAACAGTATTTATCTTTTGCTATAGTATACGAATTTCTTTAATACACGGGAAAAAATCTTAACCATTAGGCTTATCAAGGTCAACTTTCTTCACCGTAAAGCAATGTTGCGCAATGCAGTAGAATAGATCGTATATTTGATCATAGAATGTCATTTCATCACAGTAGGCCTATTTTCCGGCGTAATTGTGGTGCTTAATTATGACCATCTTAAAAATGGCACAATTAGTGTCGGCTTTTGAAAAATGAAATGCGATACATCCAGCAGTAATACTGAAGTAGTAAGCACATCCCAGACGCAAGGACAAAATGTGAAATGCTGAGTCATCGGGCTGACTCAGCCCCCCCCTCTGGAAGGAAGTGTGAGGGAGAGGGTCAAGGATGTGTTGGGAGGAATGGGTCCGTGAGGAGGAAACGGGTCCCCCCCCCTCCTGCCAAACTTCCAACTTTGGTGTTAGACATCGTAGAAAGTCGTGCAATAGCTCATTTGAAAGCTGGGAGTGAGAAAAATGCAGTGAAAAGCTCAGTTTGGGTTCATTTTCTTGGGTTTAGGGAGGAAAATGGCAGGAAACCGTCAGAGTTGGAAAAGGCAGGTGTTGGAGGTTTTGGGATGAGAAAGTCCATTTTTCGACAGGAAGGAGGCCTCGGATGGGAAAATGGAGTTCAAATTCGGACGTTTTGGCCAAAGTTGGGTCTAGTAACTTCTTCCCAACTCAATCGGAGAGAAAAAGTTCAGACCCCCCCCCTCGGCACCGATCTTCCAACTTTGCTTCTAGTGGACGGATTTTGTCGTGCCATAGCTCGTTTGAAAGCTGGGAGTGAGACAAATTCACTGAAAGAAACGGCTTGTTCATATCTGTCTTCGTTTAGATGTGAGACGTCATTTAAGATTTTGGGAGATTGGCGAAAAACGACAGAGTTAGAATTTTGGACGTTTTTGGCTGTAGCGCCAAAACGAATCATCGGATGGGAAAACGGATTTCAGATTTGGAATCAGCGTGAAATTCTCTATCTGTATGGTGAGTTTCAAGGCAATCGGCGAGAAAAAATTTTCAACATTTTTCGAAAAAACGACAGAGTTAGAATTTGGGACGTTTTGGTGTGTAGCGCCCAAACGAACCATCGGATGTGAAAACGGAGGCCAGATTCGGATTCAGCGTGAAATTCTGCATCGGTATGGTGAATTTGAACGCAATCGGAGAGAAAAAATTTTCGCTGACGTCCCCCCCCTCTGGACAGCTACCTTCGATCTTGGCTTCTAGTGGACGGATTTTGTCGTGCCATAGCTCGTTTGAAAGCTAAGAGTGAGACAAAGTCACTGAAAGAAACGGCTTGTTCATATCTGTCTTCGTTTAGATGTGAGACGCCATTTAAGATTTTGGGAGATTGTCGAAAAACGACAGAGTTAGAATTTGGGACGTTTTGGGCTGTAGCGCCAAAACGAAGCATCGGATTGGAAAACGGATTTCAGATTTGGAATCAGCGTGAAATTCTCTATCTGTATGGTGAGTTTCAAGGCAATCGGCGAGAAAAAATTTTCAACATTTTTCGAAAAAACGACTAAGTTAGAATGTTTATGAAAATCGCTCTAGCGGGTGAAGCAAGCGTCGGACGGGAAATCAGAGACCAGATTTGACATCAGCGTGCCATGTTACACCTGAATGTCATTCATTCTATGTCTCCGAAGTGAAAGGAAGAAAGATGACAGAAACAGTAAAGTTTACGAATGAATTTTGTTCACTACGTTTTCATCGACAAAGTCTTCGTGGTGTGATTAGAGACTACATCATCTCCTTTCATCATGAAAAGGCAGACTTAGAATTTGCTATTGCTAAAGGTTACTTCGTTTTCCAACAGCTCATGGACAGTTTGATGAATAAAGATGTGAAAGGACGATTAGTTGCAGAGATTGAATTTGAGAAAGTGACTGATGAACATGTAGGTGAACGTGTGGTGTTTCATTTTGCATCCTATTCTGCAGAGACGATACATGATCCCAAAGATTTCTATCAGCGACACATGGCAAAAATTGCATCTCGACTAGATTCATTTCATGAGCATGGATCGAACTTGCTCTTATGTCGCATAAAACACATTCATATTCAACTCAATGTGTTAAACTAGATTCGACTACAAGATTTGGGAAAAGCATTCATGAGTCAGACGTCCGCGTGCCTCCTTTTCCCTGCCGCAACGAAGTCAGGGGAGAAACGGAGGTCTCTGATTGGCTCACATAGTGTCAAATGTGGATTCGCAGGAGACTATAAAAGCAGACGTCTCCCCATTTTCTCTTCATTTCCTTCTCTTGACTTGGAAAGAGTGTGTGACTTGCTGAAGCCATTCTCCCCTCTCAACTTTGTCTGATCAATCCTGTTTGCACATTTACAAGTGAGTGTCATGACTGTCTGGCCTAAACCTTACCAGCATTTTAGAAGAGAGACGCAGGAGAGTGTGTGGCCGATGATTGTACAAGCTTATTTTGTTGAACCATCACCGCCACCTCCTCCACCACCTAGACGCTTTACCTTTCAGTCTTTTAGGGAATTGAAACTCAATTCGGGTCCTAAGCCCAAGACATTTAATTTACTGGTCGATGACGAAGACTTAGACTTTGGTGATAAGCTTTAAATCCTGTGAACGCTCCAAAAGGTCCTCTTAAGGGCCGCCTCATATGTCACTGCTAAGCTAACAATTTTCTTTTCTCTGATGATCATGAATGTACTTAGTGGTATTCTTTCGTTACAGACTGCCATGGCCATGAATCCTACTCCAACTGCTGCATCACTGAATCCTCATCATCTCGAGCTGTGGAATCCGAAAATTGAAAAGGTAATTCACGGCTATCCTACTTACAAACAACAAGTGCGCTACAACGGTGTTCGACTCTATCTTCAAACGCCGGCGGTATACTTACCAAAAGTGGATACACAAGTAAATCGTTGCAGTCAAAACCGGAGTATCCCTATTGATAATTGGTTGCGACAGCAGCTTGGCATTTTAGAAGACTTTGTGAGGCGAAAGGCTCTTATTCCTACTGAACTATTACAGTTGTGGCCAGAAAAGAAAACTTCTTATTATAAACCATTGTATCGAGGCACTCGCTGCTATATTTTACAAAGCAAGTATTGTAAAGTCACTTCAGGCGTGACAATTGAACAGTCAGTTGAAACAGAATTGTCATCGCTAGGTGCAGGCTTTTATTCCTTTCATATTGAGGTGCCTGCTGTTTATGTGGGACCTCATCAATCTGACGGGAATTTGATTTCTCTCAATTTGCGTATTGCTCAAATTCATCATCAACCTGAGTTAACAGGACTTGATCACATTGAGAAAGTCATTGATTCTTGTGTCAAAGAGTGTCAAGAACCTGTCACTAAACCTAAACGTCGTCGCACATCAAAGAAAGATGGTGCTATCACCAAAGAGAAATCTTAAGTATTGTAATCAGTTAGTATGTAGTGAATGTGGAAACCGCGGTCTTGCGCGTTATGTTCAAATAAAACATTGTCATCATGTTGTATGTATCTTTTGTTATGTAAAGGACAGACATCGTTGTAAAGTTCCTGCTCAATGTATTATTTTGTAATGAAGTCTTTTTGATATTGTAGGTTGTCATCTTCATAGACAGTGAGGGAACACCCATGCAGGAATTGAGTGCTATTGCAATGAGAGAAAGTGATCAAACTGTTGTTAGTGTATATCATAGATTTGCCTACTGTCCTCCACACAAAGACGAATGGTCACGACGTCATGTGCATGGACTTGATCCTTCTATTTTGATTCATATTGGATTTGTAAATGAAACGTATTTGATAAGTGATTTCAAACGGTGGCTGTCAGGTTTTCATATTGTTAAGATATTAGGAAATGATTCTGAGCGAGAAGCAACAACACTTCAGTTGCACATTGATAATTTATATTTACCATGTTGGGTAGATCGTGTAAGACAAGACTATCATATGCATTGTGATCAAAAGAAGTTTAGAGATGAAATGATTTTTGTTATGGCAATATGTTTCGGTGAGAGACATCACCTTTACAGACCATCATCCCATTGTAATACTAGAAATAAAGCTACCTACATTGCAAAACTCTCTTCACGCTGGCATTGTAGTCTCTATGACGTTCATGAACTGTATCTATATTATTGTCAACAGCATGGGTCTATGTAAAACATGTTTTTACTCCTTGTGAATGAAGGAATGATCATTTTATGAAGTGTATTCTGTACTTGTGAATTTTGTCTGGTGTTGAATAAACTTACAGTGGAACATGATTGTTATTTCTGTTTTATTCATAGTGGAAGTCATTGAAGCAATGTGAAATCTATAGTTACATCGTTTATGATGGCGCATCGTACCTTAAGTAACCACATGTGTCATTTGACACTTGATCAACAAGGATTCGATGGATTTTTACAAGATTGGAAACTTACATTTAAAATGAAGATGAATGATATGAAAGTAGTGCTCACTGAAAGCCTTCCTCTCTTCAAAAGATTGATGGAGAGTTTACAACCTCAAGATGTAAAGGGTAGACTCGTTGCTTATATAGAGTTGAAAGATTTACAAAAACCACTTCGTTTTGGATCTTATTGCACAGAATGGATTACTCTTAGTGATCAATTTTATGCTCGTCATATGGAGAAAATTATGGAGAGAATAGCAGAGACGTTGGAAGGAAATGCATACGTTGTTAAACATATCATGATTCAACTGAGTGTGTTTACATCCACGACTTTGTTTGATGCGCGACACATTGTGTAGATGCAATAAAGTTTTCTTTTCACTGAGTATTTTGTAATGGTGTATAGAGCAACATGAGTCATTGCGCTTTGTGCATTACTATCGGGCTCTTTGTTAGATAAATGAATGCGTCTTTGTTCGAGAAAAGGGGCGTGTCACAACATGAGTCATTGCGCTTTGTGCATTACTATCGGGCTCTTTGTTAGATAAATGAATGCGTCTTTGTTCGCTAAAAGGGTGTGTCACTCAAGTCTTTGTGAGGACTAGAACGAATTTGTAAGAGGGAAGGTTTCCACCCACGCAGTCAAAAGTTCACGTGCGATAACTCTTTGTCACATAACAAAGACAGGGAAAACGAGAAAAGGGAAACGCATGTGATTGGAGCTAGGTCTGCTTATAAAACGGACGACTGAGCGCATGGCAATCATTTCCGTCCTTGCGCTAACCATGCAGTTGCTCGAAGCCATCAACGCCTCTGCTCTCGCACTGAGTACACTGAACTCCCTTACTTTACCATCGGATAAAAATGCTTTCAATCAAAAGATAACTCATCATGGAGAAGCCGTAACCATAAAAACTCCAACTCAACGGATAGATTATCTAAAGATTATGTCAACAAAGCATGGAGTGGCCGTGTGTGTGCCGTTAGACTATTGGACACGGTTACAATTCAATACTCTTGAAACATTCCTGAAAGAAAATCTCACCATTCCCAAAGAAATTGTTCAACACAATGGGAAGCGGCCACAAGTTCCCATCATGGAAAGACGATACATGTATGTGCATATGGATAGACACTGTCTCATCATCCATGAAAAGGAGGGCGGCGAATTCGACTTACTCAATTGCAAACCACTCCCCATTTTGGGAAAAGGATTCTACTCCTTCGAAATTAAAATTCAAACCATCTACATGGGTCCGGCAGGGACGGAAGGTTGTTTACGTTGAATCCCTTTCTTGTCTCCATCACCTTTAAAAATGATGTCCATGTTGATGATGATGATCAACTACAGTAACACTTTCCACATACTGAGAACGCACCATCGGTCTTTATGAGACCACGACCTAACGGCCACCGTATCAAGAAAGAAAATGTACACTCACCATGCCACACATGAACATGACTCTCTCCTTCTTTCTTAGGCATACCCTTCTTCACTCAAGTTTTAATCATGTGGAAATTATCAGCATGTCTCCATGTATCATGGAAAAGTCAGTGTGTTACATTTCATGATACGAAACGTCAACTTCAGATAACTCTAGAACGCTTTCATCTACGAAGGTTGCATCGCGCTATCCTATCCCACTCTTGCCGTGTCATTAACGTAGGAGACGGCATTGTATTTATTCGCATTCAAGAGATGATTCTACATAATGATCACTGCTACATTGTAATTCCAAAACCCTCATGGGAAAAGTATAAAAGGGAAGTTCACTCCACCCTCATGTCATTTGTGAGTCATAATCCCATCCGCATCATCAACGCCATGCGCGAAATGAATCTCAGAAGAGACATCGATTTAGAACAGTTGCATACCCATCTTCCCGATTCAGTCTATCACCGCGGTCGTCCGCAAATGTTGGTCATTCGCATGAGCAACGGTCGAAATCTTCAAATCTTTCGCTGCGGCAAAATCCAAGTCCTAGGAAACCTTTCTCATTTCGTGATGCAGTCCATGAGTTACGAAGTCGTCAAGAAAATGCGAACACTCATGCCTCATCTCCGCCTGAGTCCCCTGACATTGAAGAATATAGTAGTGTCTGTTCAATTGAAGATGTTAGTGAATCTAGCCAACATTAAAACCAGTAATCATTGTATATTTTATGAAACTGAACTCTTTCCTGCTGCTCTGATTCGGAAGTGGCATCCTGTACATATTGCAGTGTTTCACAACGAACATTGTATCATGACTGGTTTACGTGATATCAGTAAAGTAGCTGACATTGTTAAATCTTTAATGCGTTATCTGTATGAGTCACAGTTAATAGAATCGTGTTAATCACATGATGCGTTTTGAATGAGTCACCACAATGAACTATCGTCCACACACGTGTCGGTGAAAAGATCATCAACAAGGTTCTTCGCTTTATGATGAGTCAGCGCTATTTATAGACATGAAATGATGTCCACACACTTGTCGGTGAAAAGTTTGAACAAGACTGATTAGATTCGTATGACTGGTGCCTTACTCCTTCATGAGTCAGAGCTATTTATAGACATGAGTCAGCAAAGTGGTTGATGTTTCCTAAGCCGAAGAAATTGCCATGATGTTACATTCGCTGGTGAGGATGTTAACTTACAAACTCTAACATGGTTTTGACTTTATTTTATACTTTACCTATCTTGCAAATAGTGAAATACTTATGACTTCATTTTATATTTCACCTATCCTACAAACTGTACAAACAGTGAAATGATTTTAACATTAATTCAAACTTTACTATCACCAACTTTATTTCCAGCTTTACAAACTCTAACATGGTTATGAATTCATTTTATATTTCACCTATCTTACAAACTGTACAAACAGTGAAATGATTTTAACATTAATTCAAACTTTACAATCATCAACTTTATTTCTAACTTTACAAACTCTAACATGGTTATGAATTCATTTTATATTTCACCTATCTTACAAACTGTACAAACAGTGAAATGATTTTAACATTAATTCAAACTTTACAGTCATCAACTTTATTTCTAACTTTACAAACTCTAACATGGTTATGAATTCATTTTATATTTCACCTATCTTACAAACTGTACAAACAGTGAAATGATTTTAACATTAATTCAAACTTTACAATCATCAACTTTATTTCTAACTTTACAAACGTCAACTTTATTTCTAACTTTACAAACGTCAACTTTATTTCTAACTTTGCAAACTCTAAAATGGTTATGACTTTATTTTATTTTTCACCTATCTTACAAACTGTACAAACAGTGAAATGATTTTAACATTAATTCAAACTTTACAATCATCAACTTTGTTTCTAACTTTACAAACGTCAACTTTATTTCTAACTTTACAAACTCTAACATGGTTATGACTTCATTTACATTTCACCTATCTTACAAACAGTGATATGGTTATAACTTAATTTCTAACTTTACAATCATCAACTTTATTTCTAACCCTACCCATCTTACAAAATGATTAAAACTTTTACTTCTATCTATTGAGTGAGAATCCCATCTTTATGTCAAAAGGAAAACAACACAGTATGTACATGATATGTTATTCATCATCACAACCGATTTTCATCACAGCCACATGCAGTTAATACTGATGGTAGCAGAAAACAAAGCTTTTATATCTCACATCACCGGAGAAAACAAAGTCACTGATATGCAGGGAGAAAACAAAGTCACTCATGCGCAGGGAGAAAACAACGTCAGGAAAACCAGTTGATATGTAAGTCATGATATGAAGTGATCAGGAGTTGGACGCATGTTACAAGGCACTCACTCACAACGCCCCATAGAATACGCCATGGAGTAAAAAGCAAAACATCAACCACAACAGAGAGGAAGCATTCATCATCAGACATCGCCGGACGGAGGAGGAGAAAGTTTCTGTCTCTTGGGTGGAGGTAGATGAGAGTCTGGATGGCCGTACGGTAATGAGTGGTTAGGACTCATCCAGCATCGCTTGTCTTCCCAAGCTGAGAGACCTCGTTTCCTAAACGTCGTTGTTCTGACTTGATGCGACTGAGATTTTAAAATGGTCATTTCTACTTTTTTGATTTTAAGTGAATCTAAGGCATCTTGATAGTCCCTATGTGTCATTTTTCTAACGATTGACTTCGAGATGCCTTTCGCCCGTTTTATAGAAAGCTCTGAGGATTTTAGCTTCATGGATCACATTTTGGGGCGAAGCAAGATCATCTCTATCTGTTTGCCGGCATACTCATCCTTGAAGCAGCCAAGCTTCGCTTTATTTGAGGTAGAGTAAAGCGGATGGTCAGTGGGATAGTTCGAACTATCAAACTTGGGTGCAAAATATTTTAAAATGTCTTCCTGCTTGACTTGGCTCGTGGTTGTCAAAGCTAGGAAGAAGCTGTCCGTATCACCTCCTACTAATTCCGCACGTTGGAGAAGTGGACATGTCTTAAAAGTGTGGTAAAATAACTTGTACATTTCTAACTTGGAGTGATCCAAGACAGCTTGACCGACATAAATGGGCTTACAAAGTTCTACTTTAGATTTTAACATTTTAAAACCAGTGATGTCTTCGGAAATGACATCATGGTGGTAAAACAACGGCGAGCGACATCACTTGATACTCGTTTCCGGATCAGTTACGATGCGATAGTCCATGCGCTTTCTTACATCCTCCATGGTTTTACCAAAGAGGGCATTATTCTTAAATTTAAAGAAGTCCTTTTCTAAAGGATTCTTGGATTCAGCCCGTTTCTTGCTATTAAATTCTATATACGGTTTTAGAAAGGGCTTCTGCTTAAACTGGATAGCGCGATGGACTTTATCAAGTTGCATCCCCATACCTAGATAGAATTTGAGGACGGAATAGTGCACGATGTAATGCTGCTTGTTCAATTGGGTGAGCAACAACTTCCTAGTGGCTTTATATTTTAAGTCATTTTCCGCCTCATATTTCTTATTGTGTTCTTCCATAAAGGGAGAGAACATATCTGGACTGACTATGCCAGATTCGGGTGCGAGTGGAAAATCAACGGTCCTATTCTTAATGCAGTCTGGATAGATGAGGTCGACTTCAAATAAATAACCTATGTCGGCCTCATCTCCCAGTGCCATGATGTGTGCTGGATTGGAGAAGTGTTCAATGTCATGGGGCTCTACCCATTGGAAGTCAGACTGTGGCAAAGGCTTGGAGAGTGCACTCCCATACAAATTATTTTGGTCTATGTACATTAAATGCGTGGTCGATCCTATGTCTTGGGTGCTGTTGACAACATGTTTGTTAACAAATGTTAAGCCACCCCTAATACCACGTTCAAATAACGTGTACATTTCTGCATCTTGCAGTAAATGAATGCTCTCTTTCGTCATCTTGAAGGCTGACTGATAGGACAGACCCGGCAGACTAACAAAATGGACGGGGTCTAAGGCGTCCTGTTCTAATGTGACTTTCCTAAAAGTCTCAAATACGTCAGCCAACAGATAGACGTCTAATTTTAAGTAGGCAAGCATGTAGTCTTCAAACGTACGACACCTAAATTCTAACCATGCTTGCTCTGCATGCCTATAATCATCCAGCGAACAGTCTTCACCCGTCAAATCATTTTTAAACTTATCGATGGACGGAAGGGATGTCTCCTTCAATGTGTCCATTGAACTAAAATAACTATAAGGAAACATCCCTTTCCGTCGTATCAGACTATCACTTATGTTGGGATAGTCTTTCTTTAAATGTTGAGTGAGGGGAAGTGTTTCTAAATTATTAGCCAACGCGGCTAAGGAAGAAGACATAAACTGGAAACTGTCTAGAAACTTTATGTCATAGAAGACAGGCTTCCCCTCCTTCGTCTTATCGACTTGGACTTTAGCAGTGATGCACATAAATTTTTCCTTACTTTGTGCAATCACTTTAGATGACCAGGATTTCATTTTACCGAATCCATGGCGAATGATGATGTACGCATCATAACATTTAAAGTTATGAAAGATGACGGGGAGCGTTCGCCGTTTGAGCCTAAGTCTCATATTGCATTTACTGCATAAGGCAGACCTAAATTTACCACTGAGATGGCAATGGTCCCTCACTTTCTTATGTTGCTGATCATCAAAGGATGAACAGCAGCGGGGACATTCCGTGGTCTTATCAAATTTGATTTTATCGGCTTCTGTGAAGCACATGGGTTTCCTAGTTAGCTCCGTGTCATAGCGTTGATGAAAACGGGCTTTCCTATCTAAAAAGTTGAGGAAGTTTTCAACGCACTCCTCGCCTTTCCACACATGCATCTTATTTTGGTTCCTATAATATGGATGCCAAACTTCATAGCAGGCAATGGCTGCTGGCTCATGACTTAGATCTTCTTGTTCAATATAACATTCAATGTCCGCATAGATGGTACATATGGGACTGAGCTCATTGCCGTTTTCTTCATACCTATAAAATTTATCTTTGGGCATGACTTCCATTTGAAGCTTACCCCGACAGCACCACTCGTAATGCTCTTCAAAAAATGCTTTTGATGTGAAACGCCGTGTGCAGCGATCACAGTAATAAAAATTATCCCTATAGGTTGCTTGATGATGGTATAACTTTGAAATTTTGGGAATGCCACAATAATGACATTCTGGGTGGTTGTCGCTATAGACTAGGAGGAGATTGACAACCCGGTCAAAGTTACTTTGGCGATTATTATACCTAACGCCCTTCAGACCTTTTTCCCAGAGATGGATGACAATCTTAATATTATTCAATTTTTCAAATTGGGCGATGCCTTTAAAGTCTAATGTGTTGACATCTAACCCGTCAAACCTAAGCTCATCCTCCCATTCACGATAGTGAGTGATTCGTTCACGATGCACCCTTATATCATTGTAGTGAAGAATGGAGAGGACGGCATACTTGAAACACTGGGACTGACACTTTACATTGATGACAGCCTTTTTGTCAGCCAGTGCTTTGGGGAGGGTGAAACAACCACTCCCTTGTAAATTTTCTAAAAGATTGATTTTAATGTCTACTTTCTCTAGACCATCAAAGACCAGACCGCTGTCTCTTTCATTAAATTTATTTAAGTTGCTGACGAGATAGGTCGCATGTCTCTCTACCCACTCGTTTACATCACCTATGAGATCAGCAGCACAGGAGGCTATCCTAATGGTCACAGTGGACTCTACTTCTCCCGTGCTACTGTCTAACTTATTGAAACGAGCAGTGAGATAGAACATGCCCTTAAGTAAAAATCTATCTAAACTCGCCAACATTTGATGAATTTAGCCTATATGATTCATCAAGAAAGGATGAATGTCCTGCACAGCTTCAGAGCTTACTAACTCAGAATCGCGAACGAGCCTCTCAAGGGAAAACTTGCTCAGCCTTAGAGTGACGTCGTTGTCAGTGTAAAGCTCATTGGAATGTGTGTGACAGAGTGTGTGCGAAGAAAGAACAAACTCTGTAGGAAAGGTCTTCTGACACGACGAACAGGAAAAGCCGACGTGTGATGAAGGATGCTTCCTACCTGTTGTTGTCGGTGGTTGCCTCACACTGCCACAGGAACCTCCTTCGATGTGGACTCGCAAGTTGGTGCTGTTGTAGAACGTGCGTCCACAACCTTCACACTTGGGCCGTTGAGGGATCAGTCGCCGCTTTCCTCCCCTGCAGGCATGGCCAGCAGTGTGACGTCTCAAACTGTAGGCTGAGGCGAAGACCCTGTCACACCGCTGGCATTGAAAGTCCTTCTTTTCGACATCCATCTCCCTCTCCTCTCCGACGATCTCCAACTCCATTTCCTGCTCCTCCAACAATCTCTCCACCGACTTGACGGAGAGGAGAGGGAGGTCGGCCGCTGCAGGTGGTGGTGGCGATGCTGGGATAACGATGGGACGGGAGGGAACGTCACCGTCCAGGAGGTAGGCCGCCAGATCTGTTGAGAAAAAGAGAAAAGAGATTAGTAACATGATCAACATTTCAAGTTTGAAGTCTCAACCCCCTATTTCCCAATCACGATTACTTACCATCTAAAGACTGTAATTCCGGCAGCAATGATGAACGCGGAGGAGGCAGGAGAGGGACACGGGCCGAGGGTGGAAGGGTCCTGGGCTTCGGTGTTGGAGGGACGTGATGGCGAGGAGCAGGTACCGGAGCTGGGACGGGCGCAGGGACGGACACAGGTATCGGAGCTGGTGGCGGTGGAGGTGGGGCGATAACGATGCCCGAGAAAGGGGTCACAGCTTGGGTGGAGGTAGGTGAGCGGGAAGGTAGGGCCGGAAATTCCTCGCGGTATTTCCGCCTCGCGGCTTCCTCCCACTTCTTCTTCTTCGCCATATCTGTAGAGAGATTAGATTAGAGGTTGCGGAGATAATAATGATAGAGAGTAAGCTATACGGATACAGAAGTGCTAAAACATGACATTCCAACTCTCATAGGTGAAGATACTTACACTTTCCGAGCCGCTCGTAAGCTTTCCCGATTGCTCCTTAGGGCACGGGTTCCCCATTACGAATACATTCATGCACTGAAAAAGAATGACAGCAAAGATGAGCAGAGGTAAAATTTGGATTCGGTTTAGACATGAACAACATAAGGGAAGGGCTCTTGATTTTAATGAGGATGTCTACCCTAATGATCTTAGTAATAGAGTCAACCTTGTTACAAATACTTACATTGCTCGATGGTGGCCTTTTCCATCTCGACAGCAATGCGGTAGTTCTCAATTTTTGTCAATTCCATGGTAGATAGTCGATTGTAGATGATCAATGGTAGATAAGTAAGACTTCAATCACTGAAAAGGAAAGATGAGAATTGTTTCATTTGCCTAGTCAACGTTTGGGAACATTCATTGAAGTGACATCTAATGAATTACATTTCCCTCTACTCCATATCATAAAGACTAACCTTTGTCGAATGGCTAAAGTACTCTGACCTGGCGAGAGAAAGCGTCACGTTGAGTATGAAGTCGAACGCCCAACATGAGCAACGGCTCAGAGGTTTCGGTCTAACAAACGACGAACAACCCGTGCAACGCAATCCCTCTACGACAGTACCCGCCGTCCCGAAGGAACGCTCGAGCAAAGGAGGTATTACAGCGATGATATGTTTTATGAGCAGAAGATGTGATAGCAAGAGACTATTCAACTTGATAGCAAGTCAAAACAACCTGATAGCAGGAGCTCACCGACACTCACCTTGTGAAAGATAAATGTGAAGAGCAGAGCTGGTGCACTGCCTTTTATAAGATTTTCCTAAGCGGTGAATGGATCAGACCTCTCGTCCAATCACAGACGAGCTAGAGTTCCCGATGTGCGCACGCACATTTGTAACGCGTTATTGAAATCGTGTTAGGCAAAAATGTTGTTTAGCAATAGACTCAACCATGGCACCTGAAGTCAATACATTGAAACATGATGATTGCACGATTCGTTTTCATCAAGAGTGCTTCGGAGGCTTAATACACGATTACATCCTTGAGTTTCAAAGGGAGGAGACAGAATTGGAGGCATGTTTAGACTACACACGAAAAATATTTACGGAGTTGATATCTTATTTCAAAGACAGTCTCATCAAGGCTCATTTAATTGCACATATCAATTACATTCATTTTCCAGAAGGTGAAGTAGCGGAAAGTGTTGATTTTCAATTTCGTTCCTATGGACAAGAATATGTTACTGATGCTTCTGAGTTTTATACAATACATCTGCGGAAGATTATTTCTCGTATGGACAACTTTCATGGTTACGGCGATCATTTGCTACTGAATAAAATAGAGCATATTGTCATTGCTATTAGTAAAGTGGGCTTCAATGATGTTAAATCAAAGACCAAATAAAGTATTTTTCATGACACTTGTGTTGTGCTAAACTTTCTACTGCTGTGGCGAACACTGTTTTCATATAACATTCTAAACTCTCATTGCAGTAGAAAACTGCTTTCAGTAAACCTGATGAAGCGAATCTAACAGTCATGGAGTTTGAATTTTCTAATAAGGAAACAGTTGACAACTGTCTCTAATGAAACTTTCTAACACTGTGAAAGTAAGTTACAAGACAATCTACACTGTGCAGTAAAACCTTCTAAAACTTTCTAGTGCTGTGATGAGTTCGGTCAGTCATACAACGTCAATGATCAAACTTTATTTTCACAAACGTGCGTTGCTGTAAAACTACTTGACTACACTAACGCTTACATTTTATGACATGTGTGTTTCATAAAACATCATGATCAAACTTTTCTAACTATACATCAACCTGTGGTGCAATAAAACTTTTGTACAACATGATAAAGTTTCTGACTACACTAACTTTGCTTTTACAAACCATGATACACTTTCTGACGACACTCACGAATACAACTTCGATGATCAAACTTTACTTTCTCAAACGGGTGTCGCGGTAAAGAACTAGTTGACTACACTAACTTTGCTTTTACAAACCATGATACAGTTTCTGACTAGACTTACGAATAAAACGTTGATGATCAAACTTTCTAACTATACATCAACCTGTGTTGCAATAAAACTTTTGTACAATATGATAAAGTTTCTGACGATACTGACAAGAGCTTGTTCACTAGCGAAGAGAGAAGTCTGTGATGTGTTGCGTGTGGCGCATGAATGTCCTCCCTTCATTCCATTCATCAGTTCTGCTTGTCTCTATCACGGAGACGAAAAATTGCAAACATGACGCAGAGAGGTTTCACAAGGATTACCATTGCCCACGTCCCGTGCAGCTACGGACTTTACCGCTGTCTCGAAATCACCCACAGGAAGTATCACACCGAAAATCGTGCACCGTCCATGACTTGATCGCCAGACATGAAAACCGGTGGAGTTGGTAAGAGGTTGACAGACTTTGATCAGCTTGAGAGCAAGCCGTAGAGAGCTTGATTCACCAGCGTTTTGCAATGGAGATGTTTAGAGGCCACCCATGACAAGATAGCTAAGACTCAACCGATTGGCGTTCAAAGTGCTACGTTGAGAACTGTGTCAAATGCCCAACATGAGACATGAGTTGTCCCAGCGGTTACGGTCTAAACTATGACACACTCCCTTGCCACACTTATCACTACGGTATCGTCCGCCGTCCCGAAGGAACACCCTGTCAGTGGAATATTACAGCAAAACTCTCCGTGTCTTGCTCGCTTTCAGTGAAAAGCTGCTTAGTCCATATGTGGCTCAGACATGAAAACCTGTAGAGTTGGTAAGAGGTTGGCAGACTTTGATAGTAGCTTGATAGCAAGCCGTAGAGAGCTTGATTCACCAGCGTTTTGCAATGGAGATGTTTAGAGGCCACCCATGACAAGATAGCTAAGACTCAACCGATTGGCGTTCAAAGTGCTACGTTGAGAACTGTGTCAAATGCCCAACATGAGACATGAGTTGTCCCAGCGGTTACGGTCTAAACTATGACACACTCCCTTGCCACACTTATCACTACGGTATCATCCGCCGTCCCGAAGGAACACCCTGTCAGTGGAATATTACAGCAAAACTCTCCGTGTCTTGCTCGATTTCAGTAAAAAGCTGCTTAGTCCATATGTAGCTCAGACATCATTAAAAATCATCTAGTTGACTTCAGCAGGGTCGAACACCCCAGAAAACCTCCAAAACTAGTGAATTTAAATTTTTCAACTTTTTAGCACTACTTATGAAATTTTATAAGTAGTCTATCACTTAGGGCAGGTCAATAGCGACCGAACCTTTTTTGAATCAAATCAAACGGACTTGTAGAAGCAAAGTTACAAGCCTTTAAAGTTTTGGAGTCTTTTATGGCCTGGAGGCGAAGGCCATCTCCTGGCGAACCTCGAAGTCTGACGCCTTAGCTGATATCAGCAATGAAATTTTCTAAGTCGGTTTCTTACAGAAACCCGGAATTTGGAATGTCCGAAGCTATCATCGGAGCTCAGAGAGACGACCTAACTCTGACAATCGCTCTCGTCTGAATGACAAGTCTCTGTCGGTTCCCAGCTTATATAGTATGTGGCGATCAGCTGATGACGTAATACCCATCATCCAAACACTTAAAACGCTTCTATCATCGATTCTGGAGGTCCGATTGAGCTGGCAATATACCATTTCCATGTAGAATTTGACGCTGAATCCAAATCTGGTCTCCGTTTTCTCATCCGATGCTTCGTTTTGGCTCTACAGAAGGCAGCCATCGCAAAAATTCTAACTCGTTTTTTCGAAAAATGTTGAAAAATTTTTCTCACCATACAGATAGAGAATTTCACGCTGATTCCAAATCTGAAATTCGTTTTCCCATCCGATGCTTCGTTTTGGCGCTACAGCCCAAAACGTCCAAAATTCTAACTCTTGTCGTTTTTCGACAATCTCCCAAAATCTTAAATGACGTCTCACATCTAAACGAAGACAGATATGAACAAGCCGTTTCTTTCACTGAATTTGTCTCACTCTTAGCTTTCAAACGAGCTATGGCACGACAAAATCCGTCCACTGGAAGCCAAGATCGAAGCTAGCTGTCCAGAGGGGGGGGACGTCAGCGAAAATTTTTTCTCTCCGATTGCGTTCAAATTCACCATACCGATGCAGAATTTCACGCTGAATCCGAATCTGGCCTCCGTTTTCACATCCGATGGTTCGTTTGGGCGCTGCACACCAAAACGTCCCAAATTCTAACTCTGTCGTTTTTTCGAAAAATGTTGAAAATTTTTTCTCGCCGATTGACTTGAAACTCACCATACAGATAGAGAATTTCACGCTGATTCCAAATCTGAGATCCGTTTTCCCATCCGATGCTTCGTTTTGGCGCTACAGCCCAAAACGTCCAAAATTCTAACTCTGTCGTTTTTCGCCAATCTCCCAAAATCTTAAATGACGTCTCACATCTAAACGAAGACAGATATGAACAAGCCGTTTCTTTCAGTGAATTTGTCTCACTCCCAGCTTTCAAACGAGCTATGGCACGACAAAATCCGTCCACTAGAAGCAAAGTTGGAAGATCGGTGCCGAGGGGGGGGTCTGAACTTTTTCTCTCCGATTGAGTTGGGAAGAAGTTACTAGACCCAACTTTGGCCAAAACGTCCGAATTTGCACTCCATTTTCCCATCCGAGGCCTCCTTCCTGTCGAAAAATGGACTTTCTCATCCCAAAACCTCCAACACCTGCCTTTTCCAACTCTGACGGTTTCCTGTCATTTTCCTCCCTAAACCCAAGAAAATGAACCCAAACTGAGCTTTTCACTGCATTTTTCTCACTCCCAGCTTTCAAATGAGCTATTGCACGACTTTCTACGATGTCTAACACCAAAGTTGGAAGTTTGGCAGGAGGGGGGGGACCCGTTTCCTCCTCACGGACCCATTCCTCCCAACACATCCTTGACCCTCTCCCTCACATTTCCTTCCAGAGGGGGGGCTGAGTCAGCCCGATGACTCAGCATTTCACATTTTGTCCTTGCGTCTGGGATGTGCTTACTACTTACTGACTTTTCAAAGACTCAACTTGTAGGATCGACATAGAGATTTTAAGGATGTCACTTCCTGGTCAAGCGAGGCGCGATAAAACATCATTAGAAGCATGATCCTTTCACCAATTGTCATCAATAAAATTTTTGCTATTATAATTTCTGTAATTATTTCTGCCAAAGTTCATTTTGAAGTTACGCTGTGTGTTAAAAAGGCATCGCATTATTTGGTTGATTTCAATAATTTCTATAAATAGCACGACTATTTCTCCTAAAAAAAATAATAAAATGAATGAGTTAAAACAGAGAAAAATGTAGATTGATATAAAAAGTTCTTTATTACAATCAAAATTTTTCAACTTTTTGCATCAATCTACATTTTTCTCTGTTTTAATTTATTCATTAAATTATTTTTCGATCAAAATGACAACCATGAGGTCATCCACAATGAAGGATTATGCATCAATAAATAACAAGTTAGATATAGTAATGACGAAGTGAGTG
Organism: Prostheceraeus crozeri; assembly: GCA_907163375.1. Classification (NCBI taxonomy): domain Eukaryota; kingdom Metazoa; phylum Platyhelminthes; order Polycladida; family Euryleptidae; genus Prostheceraeus; species Prostheceraeus crozeri. The sequence continues at coordinate 39,703 of CAJQUW010004133.1, read as the reverse complement.
GTGTTGATTACCACGTTTCATGAGAAGAGTTAAACTATTGTTAGTTCTGCCAAACGAAATTGAAGAATGATATCAATGATTTGCGATCAAATTTAAGGGAAGAAGTATAAAACACATCAACGACCATTCAAAAGAATATGCGTAAAGAAAATAAAGCAAATATGTACCTAAGCAAAAGACCTACCCATAGAAAATTGATTTATTATGAAGCGATACGAAGTAATGGGATCGCTGAAATGTACAGTGAGGCATTGAATGATACTGTGACGAGAATCCCTAGAAAGTTCTTCAAAAACAGTGTCCCCTAGCATTCAAAATTAAAAAACGACTTCAGAAGAGAAATGTCTACGAAAGAGGAGGAACACGAAATAAAGGAACTATTAATCACATCAACCTCGAACATGGACTTTGTTGACAGGGTAATCGATGAAGTTTACGCTTATTTCAATAATAATTTTTCGGATGATGAGGATCAGCGTCAAATAGTAAAATGGCAAGAGTCTGTAAAAAAGGAAGAGAATTTAAGTAAAACGATTTGGGATTCCAAGAGTAAGTTTTTCGAATCTGATAAACATCTGTTGCCTCTGGATAGCACTTCTAAGACCAATGGCAGAAACAAAGATTTACCAATAAGAACCAATTTTCTCCTCCTCATGCAATTGCTAATTCTAGGTGTAACACTAATCATCACAGGTCAAATTTTAGGAGAAATAGTCGTGTCATTTATAGAAATTATAGAAATCAACCAGATAATGCAATGGCTTTTTAACACACAGCGCAACTTCAATAGGAACATTGGCAGAAATAATTACAGAAATTATAATAGGAATAATTTTATTGAAGGCAATTGGTGAAAGGATCATGTTTCTAATGATGTAAATGCTTTTTTAGGACAGGGAGGGGTAGGAAAGGGATCAGTTTTAAATTTGGCATCTTTCGAATTAGATACCAAAGTAAGAAATCTGCTATCTAAAGGTTCTACGTTTACTCCTACTCCTCGTGTGAACCTTGGAGAATAAGAAAAAGACATTCTCGAATTTTGCAGAAAAATCGACTTCATAATTTCTTCTTTCAAGATAGCAATATTTCTGACAAGGACAATCCTTCAAGTCTCAATTTAAAGTGGAATAAGACGGTGAAATTAACTTGACTCATATTCAGGTAGCTACTTGTTCAGTGCAACATGCCGGTAATAGTGGGCATCGTGTAAATAATATTTCATTAAACGAATCAACCAAGGCACATTATGAGAAACATACCATTTGTTTTGGCCGACAGAATTGAAAAGAATTGTGCCTGAAAATCAAAAAACAGTTATTCGCTATCTCGAGCTAAAAGGAAAATTAATAAGCTTAAAATACCCGTCAAAGCTTGTGGCCAATGTGATTACTAGAGCGAAACAGAGAGTAAAATGCACTACTTGATTAAAGAATAACGAACAAAAAGCTATCCAATTTGTGCACACTTTCAGTCCTAATAACCACAAAGTATATCATGAAATTATCTATTCTTCAGCAAACACTTAAAAATCATCAAATAAGTTTAAAAATTGCAAATTTCAAAGCTTTTTGAGACAGACAAATTTTCTACTGTCAATCTTTCGTAGAAATATGAGAGTAGTTTTGATTGGTGTCACAAAATACGGCCAAAAATTTCATCCTCCACTAAATGCTGCTATCAACTGTAAACTTTCAGATTTTATTAATTGAAATCTATGTAAGCATGATTTCCATATTTTTATTAGTTCGAATTTTCGTATTAAATACATTTCATTTCGCCTTGAGAAGCCAACACAGCTGGAAGAAACATATCAGCGACTTACTGAAGATCTCTGGTGCTTTATCATTTTATATTAATCTACATTTTGCTTGCTCTGTTTTAATTTATTCATTTAGTTACTTATATAAATATATGTAGATATAATGTAACACAATATAATGTAATATTACCCAATGTAATACAGGGAATGAAAATTACACTGCTGTTACAGATTCAAATAACAACCTTAAGTCTTGCATATACCTGTGGATTAACAGAGAAGCATCATAAACCTTGATACTTACATTGCTTAAAATATATACAAATGAAGGGAAAGATGCTGTATCCTTCATTCATCATTTATTCATCAATTGGTACTCAAAAATCGTATTTCAGTTTTGCAATCAAGAGACCAAATTACTTTATCGTGACGTAGAAAAATCTTATTTAAAATTATCAAAAATAGATAACGACATTAGTTTTTGTGATTCATGCCTGTCTATATATATATATATAAATTCAGGAAAGTTAGATCAAGTTCACTGCATGTTACTATATTAGTTTCACGGATGGAGTACAACCGATCATCAGACCGCAGTGAACAAGAAGAAATTTCTACAGAAAAAAATTTCTACAGAATATCTACTTGATATACTTCGATATATATATATATATATATATATATATATATATATATATATATATATATATATATATATATATATATGAATACACAACTCAGGAAAAACCAAGATCTAATTTCCCGACCGGTTTCACCTCTTAGAGGCTAGTCATGGAAATTGTGTATTCATGTGTATTCATGAGTCATGTGTATTCATATTCGGAAACCATTTTATCTTCATTTATATATATATATATATATATATAATAAATGAATAAAATACAAAATGGTAGATAATAATTCCAAATAAAACCCGGTGGAAAACTGAATCAAAAGACCATTTTTAGTTCCCTTGCCGGTTTCACCGCATCGTGGAGGCTCTTCAAAGGGAATGAATTTATTACAAAATTAGACAGCAGAAATAAAGGCATTCTCTTTACGCTCACGCTGCAATTTTGGAATTTAGAATTTTTTTAGGAATTTTATCACTAAGTTATTGCCACTGATCTGTGGGCTTATGTTTAGTATAGCATATTTTGCATGTGTTTTTTGTTGTCGATGCACTGTTAAGCGGTTTCTGAACATGTCACCAGTTTGCCCAAGATAGATTTCGTGACAACCTTCGCATCTTATAACATAGATAGCATTTATCGACTGGCAATTCATGTTGTTCTTAACATAAAACGTTCTCTCTAGCGCGTCAAAATTGCAGCGTGAGCGTAAAGAGAATGCCTTTATTTCTGCTGTCTAATTTTGTAATAAATTCATTCCCTTTGAAAAGCCTCCACGATGCGGTGAAACCGGCAAGGGAACTAAAAATGGTCTTTTGATTCAGTTTTCTACCGGTGTTGTTTGGAATTATATATACCTATATAAAAAGACTGCAGAGTGCCAGTTCGCTTGGGCATTGAATAGAAAGATGTCCCCAGACTTGAACAACTTAAGCACAGCAATTCCTTGGCAGCCGTGGACGCTGCGCTTCGCCCTACAAGGGCTCGTCAGTACGGCTCGGAATGGCCCAAACTAGCTTGAAATATCTAGAATGGCTGAACAAGCTGAAGGACTGCACATCAGTCTGCTCTGCATTTATTTATCCTGGCTTTGCCGTGCGGCTGATAATCATAAAGATTGCAAAAAAATCATAAAGACAGTAGGGCGAAGCGCAGCATCTACGGCTGCCAAGGAATTGTTGTGTTGAAAGTGTTCAAGTCTGAGGACATCTTTCTATCCAATGCCCAGGCGAACTGGTACTCTGCAATCTTTATGATTATCAGCCGCACGGCGAAGCCAGGATAAATAAATGCAGAGCAGCCTGCTGTGCTTCCTTCAGGATCCTTCAGCTTGTTCAGCCATTCTAGATATTTCAAGTTAGTTTGGGCCATTCCGAGCCGTACTGACGAGCCCTTGTAGAACGAAGCGCAGCGTCCACGGCTGCCAAGGAATTGCTGTGCTTAAGTTGTTCAAGTCTGAGGACATATTTTTATTCAATGCCCAGGAGAACTCGCACTGGTATCGGTAATAACACCCTGGTTTGTCAACATCAGAAAGGTTATTCATCACATTAGTTTCAATATGCGACATATAGAAATTGGCATAAAGAGGACCTGATGGTGAACCCATGGACACATCATCAATTTGTCGATAAAGTTTGTCATTCCAGAAGAATGGAGTTTGCGCTGTACAGATTAAGAGAAGTTTTTCTAAAATTGGTCGTGAAACTTTCGGTGAAGGAAGAGTGGGATGATTGAAATCTCTATCCAGGATGATTGTTGTAGTGTCAACAACAGGTACGTTGTTAAACAAACTAACAACATCCATGAAGGACATGAAATGGTTTTGTAAATTTTGAAGATTGGACGTCATTGCTGCGAAATCAAAGGACGAATCAGTGACATATCGATAATCACAATATGGTTTCAGCGTGGAATTGAGAAATTGTGCAGCTTCATGTGTTACAGTTCCTGTCATTGATATGATCGGACGCAATGGAAGATCCGTGCTGATCTTATGTACCTTTGGCAAACCATATAAAGACCCTGTTCTAAAATATCCAGTCACTTTATTCTAAAGAATTTGGTTTTTAACATTCGAGATCAAACCATTCAAGTCTTTTTTAAGGGATTCTGTTGGATTTGTCTTCAGTTCTATAAATTTGGTTGCATCATTGACAATCTCGCTTAACTTCTCATTGTAATCGCTTCTGTCTAGTATTGCACATTTGCCAACTTCATCAGCTTTTTCAATGACAATCGAAGCATTTTTCTTTCAGCTCACCAAAGCAGCTTGTTCTGCTTTTGTCAAAGAATTTTTATTTCTATCAGCTGTTGAAGTATTGGCAAAACTTTTGAGATCTGCTTTCAATTTATCGTTATTTTCTATTTTTACAATGCTATCAAAGCTATTTGCCAGTATTGTGTATAAAGTGATATTTAATGAAAGCCCGTCGAAATTTCACTAACTTGTTAATTGCAAATCTCAATAAAGTATTCAATCAAACGTGCAAAGAAAATGAACTGAAACCAAAATTTACAAATATCAGATTAACAATAAAATCACAAAATATCTGATCAGATCCAATCAAGTATTTTTGACTTAGAAATTAAGCAAAACTAGCAAAAATTAACCTCAGTGCAAAAGGAATTGGCCAAAAATCATGTCAATTTCCAATGAGAACTATTTGGCACCCGAAGTGAATTGGATAAGTAAAACCCTGAATATTGGAATCACAGAGCATCTACTAATTATTACAGGCGCGGGTTGCAACTTACAATTCCTCAAATTTCTAGAAAACTTCTTAAAAGAAGCGCTATCATGACAACAATAGGGAAGCAGACAGAATGAAATTTGATCCGTGTAGAGCGGCCGGGGAGGTTCCAAATCATATGAAAACAAATGTAGCTTATTGGCATATTTAGTTTCTGTACATCAGAATTTCAGCTCAGAATTCTTATTTTATGTCTATTTAAACCACTCATGACGTTGACAACTCATTCAGTAAGTTGGATATTTTAAAAAACGTCACAAAATGACATCATTTTAAAAACAATAAAAAAATGAACAAAAGCAAAAAACATCATGTCTTTTTGTTTGAAACCACTTAAAATCGTTGATTTTTTAACCCTTCATGATTTGAGACTTCTTTGGTCTTAGGTAGGTCTTAGGTGGTCTTAGGAATTCGAGACTCCCTTGGATATAACGCAGGCTAATAAAAAGGCCACACACAATAATCCTTTCTGGGCCTAGAGATATGCGAATTCGATCCAAGCCAGAATTCGATAATAAGTCTTGATTCAAGCACTGTGCAGTGGCAATACTGGCCAAGAAAAGATCGTATCTTATTTTCTTCATAAGTATCTCAGAAATGTGACACATAGACATTGGTTTTGTTTTCCGAAATCGCGTTGTATTTTTACGTATGATTGTGTGCACTTTGATGGTCAGAATCAAAGTAATTTTGCTTCAGAACAAAAGGATTTTGTTTTTTAATCACTATACATCATTCATATTTTTCATCAATATACAGCCTGATTGAATATATTCACTGAATTTATATAAAAATTGTATCTATGTTAATTGAATCAATTAGCTACATTTATCAAATATGTAATAGATAAGCTTAATAATTAATGAACTTGTATATCAAAACTAAAAAAATATTATTTTGCATAAATCATGTTTTTTAGCACTTATGCAACTTTGTTAAATTTACGTGTATACTCTCAATCTAACATCAACAACTTGCCTTAACGCATTTACTATATAAAGTGAATTTTCGACGGCCATTCATTTAATGCTACTTTTAAGCACTTTGCTAATTTGTCTCCTAAGTTGGTACGCCTGTAATAATTAATTAAAATGCTGCTTCCATGCAAATACAATGTAAATATAGTAAGAAAGTACTGAGTTGCATCCTCAGTTGGAAAATGGGAACAGACCTAAGTAGCTTCTCTAGTTCAAACCTCTCAACATCGATCTGTCGGTGATTTCTGCTATTGGATGAAATGGCAGCTATTCAGGTCTGTTCCATCATATTCAACTGAGAATGCAACTCAATGTGAAGTTATTCTATTTAAACTTATTCGATATCTATCATTCAATTTTTTTCAGGGAGTAATCTACCCCGCTTGTCATGGAGTATGGCGATATTGGGCACCACCTTTAGAGCGATCTCGCTTGGCAACAATCGCATTTAGTGGTAAGTTTTCAGTGATAACTTACAAGTACAATTTTATTGTCCATTATCTTCGATGTAATTTACTAATCTTGGTTGATTAATTTCACATTGTAAATTGTTGACTTTTATCCTCACTATTCATTATTCATTATTTTATTCGTTGCTCTTTTTGAAATTGGTATTCACGGACAATCAATCAGATGTAATTGAAATTCTATCTATGTCATCAAATGATTGAAATAGCAACTATCAAGCCATCAATGAAATAGAATTATAAACTGAACGGTCAATTAATTGAAATTGGAATTTCTGAGCAATCAGTTAATTCAAATCAATCATCGATCAATGCTGATGGCCTTGATATCTGTCATACTAGTTGTTGCGCACGTGTGTCGCATTCCTGTTGCAGAAGACAGATAATAGAAGCGTCCATAAGAATGCTGGACGACTACTGAGAAATCAAAAATTTCCAGGTACTAGAATTCTCATTGCGAGCTTTATCATGATTGAGTTCAACGTGTCGTAGTAGTTTTTTAATCGATATTATAGAGGCATGAAAATCATGAATTATGCAGACCTAGCTTTAACATATTTCAGGACAATCACCTCAAATGTGAAATTCTTAATCAATTTATTGTAACAATAATTTGAATCAATCATCTAATTGACGTAGGAAGCTGATGCAATCAATCAATTGATAATTGTAGCATCGTGTCATCAGTATTCATTGATTTAATTGCTGATGAAGACAATTGAAATCAACCACATAAGCGTACTGTAGCTCACTTGGTAACATGTCTTTAATCTGGCTTTACTCGTATCATGAGCTCACGTCTCCCTATACTCTCATCTCCATAGTATAGCAATTTGACGTTTATTCATTCTGTTAATAACTGCCATATAGCTGCATCAATTTCATGTCATTTCAGGATCATATTTTGGTGTCGTACTCGGATTGTTCTTTTCGGGATTAATTACGTCTAAGCTCGGTTGGCAATATCCTTTTTATTTCTATGGTAAGCTCCACTGTCGTAGAAAGAAATTCATATACTACTTCAACTGCGTTAACTAAAAAATGTTTTCATTCCAAAGGTTTTCCAAAGCTTTCTCCTTGAAAAACGTTGCATCATTATTATCTATTATTTCTACCATTGCCAGATGTGCCCAGACAATAGTCGAATAAACTCAATTTTTTCATAGAATAATGTAGCATTTTTTGTTAGATTCAGAGGTGCGTAGAGTAATACAGCTGCGGAATCCGCTTGGCATTCCAAACTGTAGTATTTGGTGAAAAGTCGACTTTAAAATGATGGATTGGAAAAATGAAATATGAACGAGCAAAACTGCTTTGTGAAAAGCATTTTCATCTATTAATTCATCGCGAATCCTTGAAGTTTGTCTCACTATCAAAATTAGTGCTTTTGTTGACAAAAAAGTAGCATCAGCATTATTTTAAGTATTACTGTGATTATCAGTCATCCATGCATGTTAGTTGTGCTCAACATTAATGTTATTCCAAGTCAATTCTATTGTCACATGCCAACTCAACGCTGCATTTAAATGATTATTTCTTTCGATGGGAAGGTTTTTTCTCTTATATATCATTCTAGCAACCATGATCACCACCTCCCGATTTGAATTGATTTTCATGAATGATTTTTCCGACAGTTTGTATCTATGCGTGGAGGTTACACCATGTTGATTAACAAACAACATTTGTAAAGTCAAGTGTGCCCCAAACTTCGTATATCCAGACAAGTGTTTCGACATTGACAGAGAGAATTTGATGAAAGGAGCAGATGATGCGCGTTGTGAAAGATAAAGAATATTGACTTCAAGAGTATGAGGGCTTTTCTTCATATTTGCGGGAATTCTTAGAGCTTTTGCGTCATAGTGACAAAGAATGCTTGTGTAGATGGAGTGCAAAATACTGTCTTGTTCCTCTTCCAATCCACATTCACACTGATATCAGAATATATTTTTTCGTATATTTTTATATATAACGTATATTTTTCCAAAGAAAACATGTTAAGGGGTGATACAATGTACACTCTAAACCAGCACCTCCTAAACCACACACTAAAGCAAGACACTATTCGTAACTAATAAAAAAATACTAAAGCAAGGCGTTTTAGGAGGCTAGCACACTAGGGTTATTGTTCTCTTTAGTATGTCAACAATCTATTTCACGAAACCTCCAAAAATTCTAGTGTGTCGCGCTTTAGGATGCAGGTTTCTTCGTTTTTAGGAGGTGACAGTTTACAGTGTAGGTACAGTGAAAAGATTAATAATACAGTGAAAGTGAAAAACGAGATGATGAGGTACGATGATATGGTGATACAAGATGATATTTACAAATGATAGAATAATGATAAATGGTCATTAAATATTGAAAACTCTGGAAGGAGAGGGCAGTCAATGGTGTTTATGTAATTCAATGGCTACTATATCATCATGAATCAATGGAGTATAATACAGTTATTACATCGAGCAATAAACGCATGAATCTATAAGAAACTTTTATCATTTTACCGAATCCGAACATGATTTATCTTAATTTATGTAATCCTAAATATTACGAGGTCCGGAACAGAATACTTATTATGTAATGCATTCATGTAATCGAGTAACGTATACAGCATGAATCAAATGAATAAAGAGTAATGTAAATGATCTCACCTGTAAAGGATCATAAATTGTTAAAGTTGATATAATTGTTCCGGACCTCGTAGAGCTAGATTTCGTAAATTAGACTGAGAATTCTAATGCGATATATCAGTCTTTGTGGCATGTAGGTAAGTAGCATTCACTTAATCAATAACTGTTCTAACCGGATTTGCGTGATTGCAAAAAACATTTGTTCTGACGTCATTTGGAGTTTTGATGTATTTGCTTAATTTCACAACGCTTCCTATATTTAGTTTTTGCAGCATAACATAGAAATCTAGCTTCGAAACATTAATAAGAAATGGTGTTTAAAGTGATCTGATATCTCTGTACACTGAACACTCACAAATAAAATAAAATACAGTTTCTATTGTTCTATCATTGCACTAGAAACACATTCTTTCTTCACATTCTTGCCTATTTCTATAACTTCGTGTTCTTACCACTAAATTATGATTTCCACACATCATTTTCAACAATGGTACGATATCTTTGTGTGGTAAATTAAGAGTCACGTAATGCTTCATAGAGCAATCAAATTGTGCTGATTCCAAATAATCAGTTCCAGTTCTGCTTCTTTTAGCATCGTTTATCCCATAGAAGGTTTATCCATTCGACTCTAAAATATTCAGTCAACCTGGTCTTAACGGTATTCTTACATTGTCTGACAGTTATGTTTGAAGTTTTTGTACTTTCATCTAGGTATGACAGATCAACTTGCTTGAGCAGCTTTCTTATTTTCCAACACCATGTATACAAATATTTGCTGTCAGTTAAATTTCGTGAAATTTGGTCAACACAAAATTTCATAATACTATTATTCTGATTGAACATAATTTTAATCCAAAAATTGATATCAGCTTTATAAAAATAAAGTTCTAAAGGTAGTAATCCAAACTCACCAATCAAACGATATGTTGCTGTTGCAGGTGATAAATGATAGAAACGTTTGTAGAATTGAAACTGTATTTTATTTAATTCAGATAATTTGTTATAGAAGCAAAATTCTCCACCATATTGCATTTTTGATAAATCTAACATTTCAAAGGTGTTACTTACAATTGTTCCATTAATGTTTCCAAGTTCTTTTAATTTTTTAGCAGTTGAATACGCAGATTGATTGCCTTTTTTAGAAAGTGAAAGTAAGTGCCTTTTATTATTAATTGAAATCCAAAATCCTAAGTATTTATATTTTTTGGCAATTTCAATTTGTTTTGTATGATCGTTCAAACTGATATTTATAAAATCATTTTCATAAACATCATTATAATAACAATAATTGTGAATTTGACATAATTTTGCATCATATTTTGTGTGGCGGAATATTTCAAAAATAGCATTTCTTTCAGACGATGGTCAGTCGCATTATATCACAAATAAGATTTGAATTAGGGTGTAGAGAAATGTCGAACAAAAGTATTGTGCTGTTTACAAACATGAACGGTAATAACTTTTATGTCCCTAGATTTTCAATGACGAGGATTGGCTTCCGACTTATAAGAGCTCTTTTCGAAACTAGTTTGCTTAGTTTTGTATTTATTATGCACTAAAAGACCTTTTAATCGTTGCAGGATTATAAGTTTTAATTATTCAACGAAGGAAGAAAAAACAAGTGTAGCTTCATATAGCAAACTCTATGTGCAATCTTGATTTTTCTACAGAGCACATAGGCGTACAGTATCTGCATTCTAAAGCTTGCCTTCATTACTAACCCTAGTGAATTAGTTTTCTACCTTCTATATTCACCAATCAAACCAAAAAATTTTCATGAGCTGTTGAGCTTAGTGAAAACAAAAATAGTTCACATCTATCTTCGAGCTTGCTTGTTAGATTTTCCCGGAGCCGGTGTTACATACTCTTAGGGTATTCATGTAAACGAGATGAGATATATTTCAAAAAGAGCTTAGTGAAATAATTTCTTCGATTATTCAATGCACTGCGCATATATTCATTCATGCTGTTCTATTGACATCACTGCTAAAGTGGCGGATTCCACCTACTTTCTATCTGCTTCCCACCCAGTTTTTGTCAAGAATCCACTAATTTAACTAATCTCCTAAGCTTGTGTTTGATCCCGTTGGAGATTTAGACCTTTAACATAAGTCTATTCTACTTGAGATAATGAAATTTTATAAGAATTGGGAAAGGTCAATGTTATTGCATTTGCATAATTAATGATCGTTCATCCTGATTCATCAGAAATGAAATATTTCTGCATAAATGAATAAAGACGGAATTACGAAAGTAGATCGCCCACTATCAGATACGAGGCTTCTTGAGTCCCTGTCAATCTTTATGCATTGCATAGTCATATTCTTGCGCCAATTATGCGACACGAACGCGATGCTCTTAACTTTTTATGTGGTCATCCTAATTGTGTGTCATTCCTAAACTGGTGTGACACTCTTCAGAAAGTATTTGGTATAAACAAAACAAAGATACACAATGAAGATATATCTCTTTTGATATTGTATATTTCAAGAATTGGTGGAATATTGTGGTATATCTTTGGTATATATTCGCCTATCAAAAACCAGCGGATCACCCTGGAGTTTATTTTCTTAGAAAGATGATTGGTTAATATTGTATCTATACGAACAAAATGAGCACTTCGATAACCTTTGTCGACTTAGGAATCCAGGTGACTTCGTTACAGCAGGAAGCAATTCTCTGCTACGAAGATATTCTTTTGCAAAAACGCACTACTAAATCGCATTAATGAATATCAAATGGGGTCCAGATCTGTGGCGGCATTGCAATTTCAATTACAAATAGGATTACTTAATTGTAATTAGGCCTGGAAGTGGACTACTGTACAGTAAATGGCAATTGTATGTAGTTAATTGAACTTCATGAGTAATTGACACAAATCTGATCTGGGCGAACGTGCGATTTCGAATTCGAGATCTCGGCATTTGGACATTTTGAACACGATGTATCGAGATTGAGAAGCGAGATCGAGATTGAATTTACTACTTCAAATAAGGTTCCCTTTCAATAAGATAGTCGACCTGTAACTTATTGCAAAAATAGTTTTCATAACATCATATTATCAAAGTGAGCCATATATTGTATATGTATATATACAATGTCAAGGTGACATATAATATATATATTTCTTGATCTGATGCAATTTCAGGAATTGGTGGAATATTATGGTACATATTTTGGTACATATTCGCTTATGAAAAACCAACGGATCACCCTGGAGTTTCTTTTTTTGAGAAAGAGTACATTCTATCATCAATAGGCAGCGTAGACTGCGGTCCAGACATTGACGTAAGTGTATAATAGAAATGATTCGAATATTTCATATGTCAACATTCAAATCGCGCATGCGAGTATCTCGGAGCATCAACATATCATTTTTTCTTAATCTCATCAACTAATGTAAGACCTCTTGACAAGACGTCCGCGGTCAAATTCAAATTCACCACCATACATTCATATATGCATCTGTGTCATAATTTTGCACATAATTGAAACAAGTCCCACAAAGTAAATTTTTGCTCGGGATCAATACAAGTGTTGCAATCGATAGGCTACTCCAAGTCTCTGACATTGACGCAAATATGCAATAAGCACCCTACAGAGAAGAACTCATGCTTAATGCTCGAGCTTATGATTGAGAATTCGCAGCAGCCGTCGATGAATTTACACAAGACACTAGGGCCGGCCTCCTGGTCCACTGACATCCACAATCCACATCCTCCCTAACGAAGTAGTAGTAGTAGTAGTAAATCGTTTATTTCAACATATAATGGAAAGCATGCATTTCAAAAATTATTACAAGGAATGTAAAAGAAAGCTAGCATTTCAAGAGACATTTAGTGAGACTATAGTAGAAACACGGTGTGGAATTATGGCAGGAGGTAAGCCGTAGCGCGTGATATTGGTTGCGAAGGAGCAGGACGGGGAAGCTACAATAGCGCCAGTAGTGTTAGAGTGTTCCGATTCAGGACAAATAGTTATCTCGTAATGTTCCCGGTCTCGCAAAGCCTCGAGAATGGTACCATCCGATTCAACGTAGTCCATTCTACCTAAGGGAGGCATATCCGATTTTCAGTGAGATTCTTTCATTGACTTCTCTCATCCAGCATGCTTCTTTTCTCCCAGCTCTGTTTTTTCGGAAGCATGCTATATATTCTGATTAGAACTACAAAATATTCTATAGTCAATTTATTATTTTTATGTAGGAATGGCATGCTTTTGATTAAAAGATGACAGAGGTATCTATTATAAGCAAATTAATAAAATCAGATCATTTGAGACATTTGAGATTCAATTACGCCAAAATCAACATCTTCCTATAATAATTTTGAATTTGGCGTTCTGTAATTTCTCTAGCCCCGCAACGCTATCAGAACAGCCCACAGTAAAGAGAAGTGGATCCTTTTTCTCAGGTATGTTAACATTTGCCTATTGGATTGGATTACATTAGATTGCTGATATCTTGATATTAGCAGTTTGACTTGACGGCTAATATTGCGCATGTCTTGGCGGATGAGCCCATTGATTGGATTACGTGGATTCTTCAATTGAGGATCAAGGTCTTTCGTCGATAGCTCAGTTGGTAGAGCGGTGGCCTAGAATGACATAGATTGATGGTTCAAAAACGTGAAGTTATTTTCCTTCCGTGAAATTCTCCTTAGCCGATGCGGATCCGCTATTCTCAGCACTGGAGTGTGGCACATGAGGAGCGCGTTTCTGTCAACAGCTCATTTCTCGTCTAATCCTATCTCATGCTTGCCAAAAGTCAAATGTTGTTTATTTCAAAAACCCATCGGAAAATGTGAATAGAGTCGAGATTCGCTATAACGAACCTCGCGTGATCCATGCATAAGGTTCGTTGTGGCGAGGGATTCGATATAGCGAAGAATGGGTTATAAGACATGTTCTTGAGCTCAAATATCTTACTAATTTTGAATAATACACCGGATATATTATTTCTGACATTTTATCTTGTAGACTTCAGAAATTCAATAACTTACGTTTTTGCCATATTGAATAATTATAATACATATTCATTAATGCCCTCAAAACATTAAATGATCGAATGAATCAAAAGCATTCATTGCAATTAGTGTAGTATGTACACGGTTATATGTAATATGTGTAATGTACATAGTATACATGTACATGGTAAGATTTTCCAATACAGAGAGATTTCCGCTCATGACTTCCCGGTGCATTTGTGCGGGTCTCACTATGTAATGGATAGAGGATGGCTATGCGATTCTCTGGGATATAGTGAGGGAAATTATTTGATGAATCCCGAGGGCTTTAGCCGGAAAATAATTTAACGTCGTCAAATAATTTAACGAGGTATGTGCCAGAGAATCGTGTAGGTATCCTCTATCCGGTATAAAGTATGCCAGATTATTAGGACCATGGGTGTCCGCGATAGAATCCTTCTCTACCAAGATTTTTCCAGGGAACAAATTCCATCAAACATAGAAGGGATTCTGAATACGATTCTGCAACTATGTAATAATATGGTATACTTTATCCGTTGATAATTTAGATTCAGTAGAAGTACATTAATATTTTGCTTATATGCTTTATAGATTTGATCACAAGAGTAGTTTTCGATCACGATGAGGTGAGTCAGTTCGGGAAGATAAAGTTCAAGCGTTTCATTTTCACATTATCTGAATTCAACAATATATTTTCTTTATTCGATTCATTTTGAAAATAATTTGACAAATTTATGTATTATGCATCGAATGCATTGTAATACAGCGTGCAGTCAGTTCGGTTGAGAACATTAAACAGATCATGAAGGGGAGGCAGGCAATAAAAAAATAGGCATTTTTAAGATTTTGGATTCTTAATGGTTGACGCTTTCTTTTATAGCCATGCGTAACTCGTTGGCTCTTTTAAGAAACCGTGCAATGGATTTTAAACGCCTTGTACGTCAAAGTATTCATCATTTTATGAAATTCAACAAGCGTCGAAACAGCATGACAGTAGTGCAATTTGTTGCCGTACATTTTGATGTAATGGGCATTCTATCATGAGGTGATATATAGTCTCCACTTTTTTCCATTTGATATAGAGTCTCCATTTCAAAGTTCACATAGACATTTTTCATATTGCAGTCTCTTTCCACAGCTTCCTGTTACACAATCGAATTTATGGCATTTTTGTCCTAAATTTTGGCAGTATATCTATATCATTGCAATCAATATCAAAATTCAAGTTAAATGAAAATCATCATCCGCTAGGAATCTCAGTTAGCTACATAAAAAAACTAAGATTAAGCCTACTGTAAAAAAAATAAATTTGTAATGAGCTTTGAAGAAAATAAAGTAAAATACATGCAAAACTACAGTATAGGTACGGTACCAAAATTGCTAGAATTGACCTACAGCGTAAATGTAACTGCATTTACATCGACCTATAGAAGGCGCTGGACGCCGAAGGCCTGTCTTTCTTTTAATCTTAACTCAAAGTGATCAACCAATAAACGTTTTACCGAGACTGTCCTGATACTTTTGTTCTGTCTTGAACTCTTTGGAAAATGGTTAACCTCTCTCGCCGCTTGGTCAACTACGTCATAAACCAATGATGCACCAATATTTGGGAAATATACGCCATTTGTCGAAGGTTATTGATTTCACCGATACGCTCCACTGGTACGTTTTCACTGTGACGGCATACGTCCTATTTGCACTATGTAAGTTGAATACACCTCAACCGATGCACTAAATTTTCAGTCCTAAAAAGCATAAAAATTGGGTTTCGAAACACAAAACAACCTTGGGCATGAGTCTTGGGTTCTTAACCCAAGTTTGTGGAAAAACTGGGAGTCAAGCCCAATCTTGTTCACATCAAAACAGCTTTGACGTAGTAAATTCATTTACCAGACAGTTCAAATGAAAAGTAGCGATGTAAATCAAAAGACAATTTTTCGCATAATGCTTAGGCTATGACTCTAGATGCCTCCCTTGAAATCTTGATTGCAGAGCTTTATTGTTTTCGCTATCGTGATTCGCATTGGTCCGTTCATGGCGGAGTAGTGACTAGCCTATCAAAATATAGCGTCTAC
This sequence comes from Prostheceraeus crozeri, assembly GCA_907163375.1. Classification (NCBI taxonomy): domain Eukaryota; kingdom Metazoa; phylum Platyhelminthes; order Polycladida; family Euryleptidae; genus Prostheceraeus; species Prostheceraeus crozeri. The sequence continues at coordinate 23,431 of CAJQUW010004133.1, read as the reverse complement.
AAAATCACTGTGGAAGTCTGAGATAAGTAAAATAAACAAAGTCGACTGAGTGTTTATTCCTCTATTCTGAGCAAATGCGTTTTCTTTTTGTAGGTCACTATACCGTTTTTCAAATGAAGAGTGAAAAGTTTGTCGGTTGATCCTTTGTTAAATCTGTCAGCCTAATTTTTGTGAGACACTTTCTGTCAATTGTTGCTCTTTGGCGATCACTAGGTGTTGCATAATTACTTCTGAGGAGAGTCTCATCAATGAATATTCAAACGCTTTCTATTTAATAGCCATGGGAGAAGTGTCAAACTGCAGAGAATACGACATCTGCGTTCAACGGCTAATATAATCAGCTATCTTTAAATCATAATTAAATTTTAAATTAATCGATTGTTATGCGAATAACAATTTTTGATAACACTTGCTGAATTATGAATAAAGGTTATTAACACGACCTTCCAATTCCAAATCGAACAATTTTTCATATACCTTTCAGGTACAGTTAAACAAAGAGTTATGTATATGACATCCTATAGGTGACGCTGTTTGTTTTAACAGCAGCAAGGAAGTAAGTAGCATGGATGTTTCTGTCATTAAATCAAGACACTATCGATAGACAAGGAATTCTAAGCACACAAAAGGAATTGCAAACAGCAGACACAATATGTGATTAAGATAAGAGAAAATGACAAATTGCCACAAACTTTTTGTATTTTTTCTTCTTGGAAATTTAAGCAGAAAAAAAAAGAAGATAAAAACATGCATGGTACAATTTAAGCAGAAAATCAAAGCGAAGACAGCATTGTGGCATTGTAAAATTCAGCAGGAAATTCGTCCATACACTGTAAGCTGTACACCGTTAAAAACAGCTAAAATAACCGCTAATCTTCACAGAAAATATCCGTAAATATCTGTTGAAATGATGACGTCACCCCGTTATGATTGATGACGTAACAGTTAAAATCCGTTCATATCAGATACGAGAACGTCTGTTTTCGCGGATATTTACAGTTCAGACTATAAAAGAGTTATTTGTCAATTTTAACGGATATTTAGGGTTTACAGTTTACAGTGTACAATAAAAAAGTTGAATTACATCTCGCACTCTTCAACTTGACATTAGAAACTTCATAAATGAAAGGACATTAATCACAGTTTTACCCGCAAACCACAAAGCATGACAAGACAATAATGCAGATTGCAGAGTGCCAGTTCGCCTGGGAATAGAATAGAAAGATGTCCTCAGACTTTCTATGCATGACAAGACAATAATACAGATTGCAGAGTGCCAGTTCGCCTGGGAATTGAATAGAAAGATGTCCTCAGACTTTCTATACATGACAAGACAATAATACAGATTGCAGAGTGCCAGTTCGCCTGGGAATAGAATAGAAAGATGTTCTCAGACTTTCTATGCATGACAAGACAATAATGCAGATTGCAGAGTGCCAGTTCGCCTGGGAATTGAATAGAAAGATGTCCTCAGACTTTCTATGCATGACAAGACGTTATGAAGCAAACAGATATAGGACAAATCGATCATGAAGTCCACTGCAACAACAGACGAGGTGAGCTAGTTTCATAATCAATTGCATGAGTCACAGTTGATAGGAGTATATTTATTTTTATTCGGAAAATTCCATAAAAATTGAAGAAAATCCATCATTCACATCGAATCTGTCTGTTTCGCTTCCCGGCACTCCTGTACTTCACTGGTCCCTATATGGGAATGCGAGAAGCGACCTCCTGTACTTTACTGGTCACTAAATATGTCCTTTACTTTGCTGGTCCCAAATTTAGCACGAACGCTGACGTGTTGCTATGTGTCAAATCGTGCAAATGAACTATGGCTGGTGATCTTTGAACTCCCACGCATTGTTTTAAGGGATTGGCTATATCTGTATTTAGTGTGTTGAGAAGGAATTTGACGTGAAACTTGACGTCGAACAACATGAGAATAAGTTGAATAAGATGAATGCAAGTCACCTTGAATTCATCTGGAGACAGAGGTATGCTAACAGTTATGCAGATGCCTGCAAAAATATTCTTGGACATCTTGCTGAATGGCATATAGGTTCTTAATGTTTTTGAAGCAAAAAAGGCTTTTAATTGGATAAATATTTGTTTTTAATTTGGGACCAGTAAAGTACAGGAGGGGGTATTTTGGGACCAGTAAAGTACAGGAGTGCCCGCTTCCCGATCGGAGGGTTTCGGGACTTCTTTGATCCGAATCAATATGCTGACGCAGTTGATCAAATTCCGATCTTAAAATTTGAATCATATTTTTAAGTACAAGAACCTTAATCACATTTCTCGGTGTTTCAGTATTCACAAAAATCAACAACTTGCCTGTGATGTACGATTCCAATGATATAACCAAATGCGGAAAATATTCGTTTTTGCGGACATACGTTTGGAAATGCGTCCGTATACCGTGGCGTAGCCTAATCTGACTATCATGGTTGCCATATTCTTCGCTTTCACGCAGATGCCCATAGTATGGAATATCCTCATTTGATAATAAATGAATATATACAGGAAAATGTTTGCCATTTCTTCGTTAGTGCTTCTTTATGTAATTTCTTGATGATCTTCGAAGTTTCCTTTTCCACGGCCGCTTCGACGATGTTTGACAAAATTGTATTGAGTTGCTCATTCTCAAAACTGTTTTCACATTGGGCTGATTGGAGAATCCTTGCAAGAAATCGACAGAGCTTGTCCATCTTCGCTTCATATTTCCTCCTCTAAAACTTAATATTAGAGAACACAACCAGACAAATCTGATTGCGATGTGCAAATGATTCCTGCGCTGCGTTGAGTTCCGATTTTAACGCAGAAAATATCACATGACTTTCCCTCAACTGATTGTGCAATTTCCAAGAAATTGTCAGCCGAAAGCTGGAAACAAGTGGTGAATCGCCTGTCAGTTACAGGCCCTATTGCCTATAACTGACAGGCTATTAATGCTATTTATAGTTAAAATCCGGTCCCTGAACACATCGCGCTATTTCCAAGAAATAGTCGATCATTGATACATTGTGTTGTATGCACGACATAAGAAGAACAATAATCGATAGTTTCAGTTGCTGCAGGCTATTTCATTCATCCATTCATTCATTGACTGTAGACATGCTAGTGAAGATAGAAGTATGTTTTGTGTGAGCATTTGGTGTAAGTCTGACCTCCTTTACATTCCATTCATCCTATTTTCATTTCCTCCCCTCTGCATTCACATCCGAAGATATGGCTCGGGCTTGGGACCGCTTTCAGCTGCATTAGAAGAGTTTTATGACTGCTCCCCAAATGGAGCGAAAACTTTGACATTGCTGCGGAATTCCCAAAATGAAGCGTTTGTACTTATCGTATGACGATAGCAAATTCATTACCACAATCGCTGCACACTTCACTCCATTATTTCGGAATGATTAGAATAAAATTGAAGATTCAAAAGTTGATCGATTGATCTATAAATGAATTTCGTAAAGAAATCAACACACTAGAAGTTAGTTAAGTCATATTATAAAATTATATTTGTAAAATTGAAATCAAAGTGGAAAATGATATTCACAGTGCAGATCACAAATTCCTATTTAAGTTGAGACTACTAAATGAAAGAGTGCTGAAAATGCCGGATTTAAATTTACAGAAGTGATACGATGCTTGTTAAGCACGAATTGAGTACTATTGTGATATTACTCACTTTATGTGTCATTTTCCTTCTAGATGAATTTTGATAACCGTGAAGCAATGGGAAAAACACTCCTAACATATCAAATGCAAGAGGCAGCTCTGATTACACTTTGGTGTAAATAACTCACGAATCTTTTCTGAGAGATGAAAGAAGAAATAGAGACGGACTAAATACCGTAGCACATGAAAAAGTACACGCATAGGCTATACCCTCATTCAGGCTAAAATTCAAACTGCAAGCCATATCCATTATTATGACAATGATATGAGACAAGTCATTGCTCAAAGATTTATTTTGTTAGAGTATGAGAATAAAGTACTCTATCTGATTTGAAGCATGTTTGCCATTTGAAAGCAGAGCTATATTTTCTTGCTTTATTATATTTGCTTTATATACAAAAGCCTGTCGTTCCTCATGAAAAATTCTCTTGTCATTATACCAGTTTTTTGTGGTATAAATGCGCTTATTAGTAGCTTAAAATACTTGAGATTGAAAAAATCTGATCAAAATTTAGCTAGACTAGCAAATGTGTGCTTGACGACTTTAATCGTCATACACCATTGCAACTTAGTGATTTCCATCACGACGAATTATAAACCTATCTTGTTAATAAGAAATAGCACGAACTTGGATTCCCTAAATTTTACTTACATGAACTTTCGAAAGAGAAATTCGGATCAGATTACCGAATGATTAAGTGTGCAAGCAAGGGTAATTGAGTTTTACTTCATATAGCAGTGTTGTGCAGCAAAATTGCCAACCCCATCAAATTTGTAATTAAGTGCGAATATCTTCATTATACATTTACTAATGCAAGTAAATATTGAACAAACATTTCAGTCTTGCAAAAATGTTCATAAGTATGTAAAAAGAAACAAAACTAAAAGTGTGTGTTAGCCTTCTCTAGAGGAAATGCACTCCTTCATGCGCTGTGGCATACTCTGGATTGTTGCTAAACATGCTGTTCTGATTTCGTTTGTTTCCCGCACTGGTTGCGCTGATGCAATCAATGTCTCCCTGGTAATGTGAGTTTTCGTATGCAATTTTGCAATTTTCGTTGTAGTATAGCCCACAAATTTTCTATACAGTTCAAGTCCAGACTGTTCATTGGCCAGCGGAGCACAGGAATGCGTTGGTCTTCAAAGAAATTTCGCACCGATGAAATGTGACGGCAAGGCGCGTTGTCTTGCTGGTAGACATAACCACCGTCAGGAAACCATACATCGCAATAAGTGCGCAAATGTTGAGATAAAATGTCAACATACTTGGCGGAATTCATAGTCCCATCTACAGGAATGCGCGACCCGGAGCCAAAGATCAAAATGTAACCCCAAAACATCACCTTTCGAAGAAATCGACAGTTAGGAGTTGTGTGCTCTATTGTAACTAGATCTTTCTTTGCAACGGGCAAAACATGTGCGAGTAGAATACACGTCGACAGAAGTTTCGTCGGAGAATATTAGGTACTCTTGCTCAATCATTTGCAACCACGTTTTGATGGTCAACTGCCCATTTAAAACGAACGTTGAGCTGTGATGATGAAAGAGATGACGATTTCAGTGGCCGATATGATTGTATTCCACTATGAAGCAAAGATTGTCGAACAGTTGAAAGATTCACTTCCAATGCATGGCCACCAACATTATTATTCAACTGTTTAGATGTAAGACGCGGGTCCTTCATACTTTCTCGGGCCAATGCTCGTTCAGTTCTTTTGCTCAGATGATTGTGTCCGCCACAAAATTCACGCTTTGTATTGGTAGAATCAGTCTGCTTGAATGATTTGATAATACGTCCGCAGCTTCGTTGAGAAACTTTCAATGTACGGGAAATTCGATTGATATACATATCAGAAATATGATTAGCAATTATCAAAGCGCGAATATTCTGCGGTATATCCATAACAGACTGTCTGACTGATCGATCGAAAAGTAGCGCGCTTTTAAATAAATGGAATTAGTAATAAATGGTCCAGTAGCTAAAAAATAGTAACTGACGACATGCTGAAAATGGTAAATCATTCCACGGACAAAAAAAGGAACCAAAAGTCACGCAGTTTTTCATTTTGTCATCATATTGACAAAACTTGCTCAAATATCGAGACATTTATATTTATTAGATCAGATATGAACCGGGGTTTGTGAAAAGTATAAAATTAGTTTCTTATTCATAGAAATTTTTCTTAAAATCAGAGCTAAACACATGTATTAGCTTTAATCACAGCAAAATTGCTGCAGCGTGCAATTGAAACAGCATCCATCCCGGGAATCAACTTAAGTCATCCAGATCACGCGATAGAAGCTCAAGATATCTATGCCATTAAGAGCAGAAGATTACGACAAAGGTTCGGAAAAATTGTGATTGATATTGAGGAATGGTGACTCAGCAAACTGAGCGAATGTTGCACATTGATAAAGCTTGGCGTGACTCATCAGCTGTGAACAGAACAATTGAACAGAATTTCAGAACATCGTTTTTTGAGTATGGTTAGGTGAACATGGATTTACAGCAGAGAATCGAATGTGTCAAACTTTATTATTCTAACAATTGTAGCGCAGCTGTAACCGTAAGGGCTTACAAAACTGCACATGGACTTAGAGCTGATCCCTTTAGTGCCACAACAATTAGTCGTCTGATTGAAAGATTCGAAGATACTGGGTCAGTCCTTGACTTGCCAAAATCTGGGCGACCCAGTCTTACTGAAGATATAAAGGATGAAGTATGCGAGACGTTGCAGCATTTACAGAAAGAAAACGTCTTTGGCGTGGCTTCCACAGCCCAGGTGTCTGCAGCAAGTGGCATCCCAAAACGAAGTGTGTGTCGCATCCTACGTGAAGAATTACAGTTCTATCCATACAAGCTGTAGCTAACTCAAATGATGAGTGAAGATGATCATCTTAAATGAGTTCAATACGCACAATTCTTATTGAACCGAATTGACATTTTGGACTCCATTATGTGGACCGATAGTAGTAAGTAAAGGTCCATAATAAACACAGCGCGCCGCCCTCCCCCTCCCCTCCCCCTCCCCCCTCTGGAACGGCAGAGTGTCGTGGTCGGCCGCCGTGGTGCTTTGAGTCTGACGTCCCCCCCCCAGTCTGACCAGAGTGTGAGACTCGGGTGAGTTGGTCCGACCGTCCAGGTTGACGTGGGCGACCGTCTAGGTTGACGTGGGCCACCGTCTAGGTTGTCGTGGATGGTGAAATGGCTGCCAGATTCGGATTCAGCGTAAAATTCTGCATCTGTGGTGTGATTTCCAGCTCAATCGGCGAGAAAAAATTTTTCTTCAAAATTTTGACAGAGTTAGAATTTGGGACGTTTTGGTGTGTAGCGCCAAAACGAACCATCGGATGGGAAAACGGAGGCCAGATTCGGATTCAGCGTGAAATTCTGCATCGGTATGGTGAGTTTCAAGTCAATCGGAGAGAAAAAATTTTCGCTGACGTCCCCCCCCCTCTGGACAGCTCGCTTGAATTTTGGCTTCCAGTGGACGGATTTAGTCGTGCCATAGCTCGTTTGAAAGCTAAGAGTAAGACAAATTCACTGAAAGAATCGGCTTGTTCCTATCTGTCTTCGTTTAGATGTGAGACGCCATTTAAGATTTTGGGACATTGGCGAAAAACGACAGAGTTAGAATTTGGGACGTTTTGGGCTGTACCTTCAAAACGAAGCATCGGATGGGAAAACGGAGGCCAGATTCGGATTCAGCGTGAAATTCTGCATCGGTATGGTGAGTTTCAAGTCAATCGGAGAGAAAAAATTTTCGCTGACGTCCCCCCCTCTCTGGACAGCTCGCTTGGATTTTGGCTTCCAGTGGACGGATTTAGTCGTGCCATAGCTCGTTTGAAAGCTAAGAGTGAGACAAATTCACTGAAAGAATCGGCTTGTTCCTATCTGTCTTCGTTTAGATGTGAGACACCATTTAAGATTTTGGGACATTGGCGAAAAACGACAGAGTTAGAATTTGGAACGTTTTGGGCTGTACCTTCAAAACGAACCATCGGCTGGGAAAACGGAGGCCAGATTCGGATTCAGCGTGAAATTCTGCATCGGTATGGTGAGTTTCAAGTCAATCGGAGAGTTTTAAAGTCAATCGGAGAGAAAAATTTTCAACATTTTTCGGAAAAACGAGTTAGAATTTTTGCGATGGCTGCCTACTGTAGAGCCAAAACGAAGCATTGGATGGGAAAACGGAGCCAGATTCGGATTCAGCGTCAAATTCTACATGGAAATGGTGCATTTCCAGCTCAATCGGAGCACTAGAACCGGAGATAGACGGATTTTTAGTGTTTGGATGATGGGTATTACGTCATCAGCTGATCGCCACACACTATATAAGCTGGGAACCGACAGAGACTTGTCATTCAGACGAGAGATTGCCAACGGTAAGTCGTCTCTCTGAGCTCCGATGATAGCTTCGGACATTCCAAATCCCGATTTTCTGTAAGAAACCGACTTAGAAAATTTCATTGCTGATATCAGCTAAGGCGTCAGACTTAGAGGTTAGTCAGGAGATGGCCTTCGTCTCCAGGCCATAAAAGACTCCAAAACTTTAAAGGCTTGTAACTTTGCTTCTACAAGTCCGTTTGACTTGATTCAAAAAAGGTTCGGTCGCTATTGACCTGCCCTAAGTGGCAGACTACTTATAAAATTTCATAAGTAGTGCTAAAAAGTTGAAAATTTTAAATTCACTAGTTTTGGAGGTTTTCTGGGGTTTTCGACCCTGCTGAAGTCAATGAAAGCATTTTTAATGATGTCTGAGCCAGTCGTCTCATGGTATAAGCGGCTTTTCACTGAAAGCGAGCAAGACACGGAGAGTTTTGCTGTAATATTCCACTGACAGGGTGTTCCTTCGGGACGGCGGACGATACCGTAGTGATAAGTGTGGCAAGGGAGTGTGTCATAGTTTAGACCGTAACCGCTGGGACAACTCATGTCTCATGTTGGGCATTTGACACAGTTCTCAACGTAGCACTTTGAACGCCAATCGGTTGAGTCTTAGCTATCTTGTCATGGGTGGCCTCTAAACATCTCCATTGCAAAACGCTGGTGAATCAAGCTCTCTACGGCTTGCTATCAAGCTGATCAAAGTCTGTCAACCTCTTACCAACTCTATAGGTTTTCATGTCTGGCGATCAAGTCATGGACGGTGCAAGTCACGGAGATTTTCGGTGTGATACTTCCTGTGGGTGGGCGTTCTTTCGAGACAGCGGTGAAGTCCGTAGCGATGAGTACTGCACGGGACGTGGGCAATGGTAATCCTTGTGAAACCTCTCTGCGTCATGTTTGCAAGTGGTTGCCTTTCGTCTCAACGTTATACTCTGACCGCCAGGGCGACATTTAGCTATCTGCCACAGGTTACCTCATAAAATCTCCATTGCACTTGTCTCCCGACAGTTGCCCAAGCATGTGAGAATGAACAATCAGTTCTTCTTGTCTCTATCACGGAGACGAAATGATGAAGGGATGAAATGGGAGGACATTCATGCGCCACACGCAACACATTACAGATTTCTCTATTCGCTGGTGAACAAGCTCTTGTCAGTGTCGTCAGAAACTTTATCATGTCGTACAAAAGTTTTATTGCAACATAGGTGGATGTATAGTTAGAAAGTTTGATCATCAACGTTCCATTCGTAAGTCTAGTCAGAAACTGTATCATGGTTTGCAAAGTTAGTGTAGTCAAATAATAAAATATAAAATAATAATATCAAACTCCATTGCACTAATAGTGTGAAGCTCGGTATGAGTGAGGGATAAAATCCTCCATCACCTTAGGCGGCTTGATATCAGGCTACAACATGAGCGATGTGGAGATCTTTGATATTGTACTTCCTGTTGGTGGGTTTGTACGGCGAGCGCTGCCGCAGATGGAAGGAGGGGTATGTTATAGTTAAGAGCGAAACCACTTAGCCGGTGTTAGACAACTTTCCCAACGACATCTTTTCTCGCTTGATCATGAGTGCTTTAGATGTCTGCAGCAGGTTTTTCAAAATTTCCACTCATCGTTTGATGATTTACAAAGTAGGGCACATGTCAAGTAAAGTTCTCATAATGATGTCTTAATCAATTCCTCCTTACTGCATGCTTGTCGTTTCTACACTCCGACTCTAACCTTTTAGAGCATATACATGTAGCACATACTATCCGTATCGAGAAAGTCTCATGAGTTCTTTTAAGAACCACTACCTCTTCGTGTCACCTGTGTATCATGCCAAACGTATGCAGCAAACACACTTCTCTCTTCTTTAGTGAGCAAGCTCTGAACACATAAGATATCATAGTAAAATCATAAACGAATAAATCATATCGCAATAGGAATGTACATTGACAGATTCAAATAGATGCTCATGCGTTCATAAAAGAGAGTTTGTAACATCAGCATTAATTGGAAGTGCGTGAGCGCACTGGAAACTCCTGATCGTCTTGTGATTGGACGAGAGGTCTCATCCATTCACCGCTTAGGAAAATCTTATAAAAGGTAGTGCAGCAGCTCTGCTCTTCACATTTATCTTTCATAAGGTGAGTCTTGGTGAGCTCCCGCTATCAGGTTGTTTTGACTTGCTATCAAGTTGAATAGTCTCTTGCTATCAAGAGTTTCACTTCTGCTCATAAAGCATATCATCGCTGTAATACTTCCTTTGCTCGAGCGTTCCTTCGGGACGGCGGGTACTGCCGTAGAGGGATTGCGTTGCACGGGTTGTTCGTCGTTTGTTAGACCGAAACCTCTGAGCTGTTGCTCATGTTGGGCGTTCGACTTCATACTCAACGTGACACTTTCTCTCGTCAGGTCAGAGTACTTTAGCCATTCGACAAGGGTTAGTCTTTATGGTATGGAGCATTTCGAAGTGTTGATTGATTCATGTTCATTGAATGACTATTCACATGATCATCATAGGTAAAATGAAATAAACCTTACGTATCCTTTTCAGTGAATTTGCCTTCGACGTCGAATCTAACTACTTTAATCTTCGATATGGATACGAGCATCACGAGAAAAATTGAATCTTATCGAGTCTCTACCAAGATGGAGGAAACTCTCATTGAGCAATGTAAGTTTTTGTGTGATGGGGCAAGGATGCAGGTTGTGCTAATAAAACTCTTGAACTAACATCATTCGGTTACCATGTGTGTTGAGCATAGGAATTAATTTTCATAAACCTTTGAATAACATGAAGAATGTAAGAATCATATCCTTACTAATTTTCAACGAAAGACCCTTAACGTCTTTTTACTCCGCGATTTTCAAAAGCGAAGCTCATTTTCTAAAATTTATAATGCACTCTAATATCTCCCTTCGAGAAATCTCTCACCAATATCTCCCTCCCTTTTTTCAGTACAGCAGCGCATCATGAACAGAGAACCTATTCCTGAAGGGGCACTTGGTCGAGCCTATGAACGACTGGGAATATGTAAGTATCTTAATGAATGAATGCTGTTATGTGTTCTGTATCATCATGGCTGATAGCATGCATTCTATCATTCATCAATCTCATCTCTTTTCCACTCTACAGTTTTGGTAAGGCAGGAGAAGTGGGAGGAAGTCGCGAGGCGGAAATATGATGATGATTTTCCGACCCTACCCTCTCGCCCATCTACCTCAGCTCCACCATCTGAGCAGCCATCCACCTCGGGTATGGTCATCACCCAACATCCACCACCACCCATACCAGCTCCTCGTCGCCACATCCCTCCAACACCCAAGCCGCGGACTCTTCCACCCTCGGCTCGCATCCCCCTTCTACCTCCTCTTGAACCATCGGTGATGGCGGAAGTAGATTCTCTTGATGGTAAGTTACAGTGATGGTAAAGGGGGACAAGGACTTAAACAAAACTCACGCCACACTTGGAATTGAATAGTCATGTTACTGATCGCTTTCCTTCCTTTTCTCAACAGATCTCGCAACGGTATTTCTGGGCGATAACGTTCCTAACCGCCCCGCCAACTCTCACATACCACCACCGGCAACAGCAGGCGACTTCCCTCCCATCTCCAACAAGTCGGTAGAAATGGAGATCGAGGTGTACGACCACACCATTAAAATGGTAGGTTGAAGATTTCCTCACTCATCTCCCTCGAACGTTTGGCTAATAGCATCTTCCTCAATTTCAGGCATCGACTTCATCACCAAAGCCCTCCTTTCACAAGGAAAGTTTAGAGCTGTTGAGTGAAGGTAGGTTGTAACAAAACACTAAGACTTTAATAGAGATGATAGAATGATTTCTCTTTTAGGTGATGCTAGTTCGAGCTCAACACTATCGCGGGAAGGCGACGAGCGGGAATGTGCTGACTGTGGGCACATCTTCATGAGGAAACGCGATCTGCTCCGACACATCAGACAACGTGTGTGTCAACCCAAGTCGCCATCAATCTCCCGAGGTGAGGATGACTCTATTGAACACGTCTCCTTTACTTGCGACTTCTGCATTCAATCATTTGAAACACGATTTGAATTATCTTCACACAGACTTCAACATACACAAAGTGACGATAGTTATACTAACAGCACCTCCTCTATCCGACTCTCTGAAGTGTCGATAAATAATTTAGTGAGGAACTACCAGATGGAATCCTCAGAAACCATTGCTGACTTTGAAGAATGGTTTCATCAAAATTCATCTTTGATAGATGCGCTCTTTAGAATTTTAGACAACTTTAGAATGAAGGCGCTCATCTATCTCAAAATAAAATATGTAAAAATCGACCTCCATACTGGTCAAATAGTAGATAGGTTGGAGTTTCACATACCCTCCTCTCCTGCTACAGAAGTAATCGATGAAGATTCTTGGTTAAATTTTCATATCCAAGGAATAAAACTAAATATAGTTAAATTCAACGAACGCGATAGTGGCCTCATTTTTGATGGTATAGAATCTGCCAAGTTTAAAATCAATTTGCTAGAAAGTTATAGTGGGCGAGGCTCCTTTAAACTTCCGAAAAGTTTAAAAAATAAAAAAGCAGTCATTTCTGTAGATTATGAAACGCAATGTTTTAAGTATGCAGTGTTATCCATTCTCCACTACAATGATGTAAATGATAATCGTTTCCGCAGAAGTAAGTATCAAGAGTGGGAAAATGAATTAAAGTTTGATGACTGCAATAGTGAAGATATGAAATTGAAAGATATAGAGAAATTTGAGAAATTAAATAAAATTAAGATAGTGTTACACGTCTGGGAGAAAGGGCTAAAAGGCGTTAGGTATAACAACCGCCAAAGTAGCTATGATCGAGTTGTCAACCTCTTGCTAGTGTATGAGGACAATACTCAACTGTGGCATTACTGTGGCATTCCAAAAATTCATCGCCTTTACAACCATATACAAAAATCGATTAAAGGTGAACATTTCATATGCGACCGCTGCACACGACCATTTTGGTCGAAAAATAAATTTCTAAGTCATTATGAATGGTGCAAGTGGGGTAAATTACAAATGGAGCACATGCCCAAAGACAAAATCTTTTCACATAGAGATAATGGTGACGAATTAAGTCCCCTGCGTGTCATTTACGCAGACATAGAATGCTACATTGATGATATCATCCACAAGCCAGCAGCCATATCCTGCTATGAAGTATGGCATGACCATTTCCAAAATAGAAAAAATAAAATGCACGTCTGGCAAGGTGAGGATTGTATTTACCAATTCCTACAATTCCTCGAACAGGCTGTAAAATTTCAGCAAAAGTATGATGGTGAACTCTATCGCAGATCATTGCATATGACAGCAGATGATCAAGCAAAATTTGATAGTTGCAACGTTTGCCCCAAATGTAGGAAAACATTTGATGATGATAAGATTAAGAAAGTGCGCGACCATGATCACATCACTGGTAAATTTAGAAACGCACTATGTTCAAAATGCAATTTTTCACTTAGGATGAAACGGCGTACATTACCCGTCATTTTCCATAATTTCAAGGGCTACGACAGCCATATGATAATAAAAAGAGGTTTAGGTCAAATGAAAGAGTTGAAGCTTGATGTAATAGCACAAACGAGAGAGAAGTTTATGGCCATGACAGCAAAAGTGCCTGTCGATAAAACTAAAGAAAATAAGACGGTCTATTTTGATATAAAATTTTTAGATTCCTACCAATTTATGACTGCATCACTGGCCTCTCTCGTACAAAATCTAAAGTCTCTTCCACTAACACAAAATCTTAAGAAACAATATCCAAATCTAACCGATGAAGTCATCACACGGAAAGGAGTCTTTCCATATGCATATTTTGATGCGCTTAGTAAACTCGGCGAGACTTCTCTTCCGCCCATAGATAAATTTAAAAATGATTTGACCGGCGCAGAATGTAAGACCGAAGATTATGATCATGCACAAGATGCATGGATAAAATTTGACTGCCATACATTTGGCGAATATATGATTGCCTACCTTAATTTAGATGTATTTTTGCTGGCTGATGTATTTCAGGAGTTTCGACGAGTGGCATTAGAAGAAGATAAGTTAGATCCCGTCCACTTTGTCAGTCTACCAGCCATGTCATTTAAGTCTGCTTTTAAAATGACTGGTGAGACCATTCATCTCTTACAAGATCCAGAGATGTATAATTTATTTGAGCGAGGAATTCGCGGTGGTCTCACATTTGTAAATAAACATAGGTTAAAATCTGAAACAGTAGGTAATGATCATACCCATCTTAAGTATTATGACCAAAATAATTTGTATGGTAGTTCATTATCCAAATCACTCCCTCACTCTGAGTTTAGCTGGTTAGATGATAGTGAAATTCAGCATCTCTCCAACCCTTCTAACACACTAGCAATTCCAGATGAAGGTGATTGGGGATATTATTTTGAGATAGATCTAATCTATCCAAATAATATTAAATATAAAACCGTAGATTTTCCACTCGCACCCGAATCAGGTGAAGTGAGTAAAGATATGTTATCCGACTTTTTTTCATAAAGATTTAGAATCATGCGGTCAACCCGACTATAAGCCTTGCCGCAAACTTTTACTCACCCAGTATGATAAGGAAAACTATCTAGTCCACTTTAGCATCTTAAAATTTTATTTAGAAATGGGAATGATTTTAAAAAGAGTTCACCGCATTATTAAATTTAGACAGAAAGCCTTCCTCAAACCCTACATAGATAGCAACAGCCAGAAACGTGCACTAGCCCAAAATAATTTTGAAAAAGATTTTTATAAGTATAAGAATAATAGTCTATTTGGTAAGACGATGGAGGATGTTAGAAAACGTGTAAACTATAGTAATGGGCAAAAGACCGTTCCAGGACACCATAAAATTCAAAAAAAATAGTATCTTTAAAAACGACATAAATTCATGAATTTAGTCCCTTTTTCAGGTTTTTAAGACCTAAATACATGAATTTAGTCCATTCAAAAAGTACCATTTTTTCAAAAAATGACATTTTTAAAAACGACATAAATTCATGAATTTGGGCGTTTTTTAAAATACCCAATTTTCAAATTTTTCAAAATCTCAAATTTGAGAATTACAATCGGGCGAAGCCCTAGAACCTTCGGTTCGATTTTCACCCTTAAAATCATGACCGTTCCAGGACACCGAAAAAATCATAAAAGTTAAGAATCTCAAAATTTGTGAATTACAATTTTCATTGCTTAAATCATGACCGTTCAAGGACACCAAAAATCATAAAAGTTGAGAATTTCAAATTCATGAGTTTAGACGTTTTTCAGGTTTTTAAAATATATCATGTGACTAAAAATATTTCTTTAACAGGTAGCGGTTAATGCAAAATGAAAACACATTCTTTTTTCTTTTTGAAATATTTTATTCACATATATGTGCAAGTAGTTTAGATTACAAAGTAAATATATGACATCTAGAAAAATGTTACATTCATAAACTGGGAATGGCATTCCCATTTTTCTATTGTTACATAAAATGATTGACAATACACACCAGTACGTCAAATAATATGCTAGAGGACACACAGTATAAGAAAAAATAAAGAATGTTTCATTTATAAGCTGCGAATGCTCATTCCCATTCTCTTATTCCGTCTCACAAAATAAAATGTTAATGCATGCTACTCACATAATATAGCAAAGTCTTACAATATAAGAAAAAGCAACCACTGTTTCATTTATAAGCTGCGAATGCTCATTCCCATTTTTCTATTCTGTTACATAAAATGATTGACAATACATACTACTCATTTTGTGTCTGGCGCTCCTGTATATGTTGTGTCTCTAATTGCTGCGTTAGTCCAGTTGACATATCAGATGTTTGATTGGATTCTTGGGAAGAAAATATCCCTGAGCTAATTTGAAGCAACTGTTCCTCTTTTTCAAATTCAAAATAATCTTCAAAATACTTAAAGTTTTTGAAAACAAAGAATATACTTAAAGTACATGTTTGAAGCTTTGTGTTAGCTTGAGAAAGGCGATATAATTTTATCAAAAACGTTACATACCTTCTTGAGAATTTAATGTTATATTCACTCTCCAACTTTTGAGTAAAGGCTACCATTGACAAATGTTCCATTGATTTTAATTTAGATATCACAAATCCTTGGCAAATAGCAATTGATAAGGAATAATTATTGTGTACTTTTTCTTGATAAATTAGAGAATGTAGAGTTGTAACACAGTTTTGGATAGTGCATGTCGCCTGTGCACTCACGTCGAGCTGTCGTTGGATTAGTTGTCCTGATGAAAATGAGTTTCTTATTTCAGAAAAAATCTCATTTTTCTTGTCCTCTTTTTCTGGTTTTATCTTCTTTTGAAAATAGAATTCATGATTTACAATAAGAGTTTTGAAAAAATCTTTCTATTACTGGAAGTACTTGATCACAAAATTTGAGGAATTCGCGATGAATAGAAGCACTCATTTTTGACACAGCTTCGATATTTTGGGTCTCGGATAAATTGTAAACAGTCAACAGTCTCGTAGAACGCTCACAGAATGAATGCACGCAGTAATTAGAGCACGCAGTAAGACTAAAATTGTAATACTTGGAATAATGGCAGCAGCTGTTTCTGAGAGAGAGAATCTTTATGACCTTTGCCCCAACGAAGCGACTAAATCATACCCGCATTGGCGCTATTGTCTGCCACAAGCCGCCGCAGCTGTCACCACTTCAATGTTCAAAGGTCAAACCAAGTCAAGCGAAACAAAACTAAGATTAGCGACTTCTTCTGCAAAAACTAATTAAAATGTGCATTAAGATGCATTTCTTCCCAAAAAAGGATATTTTTCGTGGAATGAAGAGTAGTTTTTTATCCTCATAACATGTACGATTGCATCGGTATTGGGCAGTAGAGCTATACTGGAGTAAACAAAAAATTCAATTGCTAATCTACGATTCATACTGGCAAACAATTCCTTTGTTCTCTCTCCCTCTTCGTCCCATCCTCTCCCAGAGCTTTTGGTCTGACTGTGTTCTTAGAAATATACGGCAAACAAACAACTGCGTATTTCTATTTAAATCAAAATTCAGAAGATTGTATTCAAAATATTTATTCAAAATATTTCTTTAAAAATGGAAGAAGCCGCAAGAATATATCCTTCAATATCATATGAACGTAGTTCTACTTTAATGGACATTGAAAAGATTAACATTGAAAAAATGAATAAAGAAAAACACAAAGATAGAGTTAGGTATATGAAAGATAAGGAATCTCAATTATTATTTAAAATAGAACATTATAAAAAATTAAGAAAGAGATGGTCTAAAGTTAAGAATGTAACACAAGGAATTGGTATATTCTTAACAATAAGTTTAGGTACGTTAACAATTGTTATATCTTCAGGTGTTTTAGTAATTCCAGTAGTTGCTACAGCTTTAACAGGTACGGGTGTTTTTGCAACTTCACTTGTTACAATGTTAGATAAATCTTTAATAACTAAGAAACGAAAATCATTAAAAACTAAGCATTTACATATTAAAGAAGTCTATGATAAATTACATTACTACTTTCAAAGAGTATGTGATGATAATGTTATTACGTTAGATGAGATTGAAAAATTTGATCTAATAGCTAATGAAGTAAATCAAACCTTTCAATTACAGTCCGAAAAAGTTGATGATAAGAATAGACAGGATGGCAAAATTTCTAGTGATGGTAAAATTTCTAATGAAGAAAATGACAAAATTTTTTTAGAAGAGCTAAAAACTTTAAGCGAAAATTTAAGCAAAACTTTATTGAACAAAACTTTATTAAACAAAACTTAAAACGAGAAAACTTTTAACGAAAAGATGTCAAACAACAAAGCAATAAAAAAATAATTTGTTCAGTAAAATGTTTTTGCTGTATTCCAATGTTACCACAAAATTCAAATATTATATTTTAAAAATGGATAAAATTAGAGCTGATAATTTTAAAAGAATAAAACAATTAGAAGAGTTAATAAAACAAAGAAATATTATGAAAGAAAATCATCTTCAACATAGAATGATAAAAGCTGGTATTCAATCTGATATGTTTGAACAAATGCAGCAAACCGAGCAAGTAAAAACTGATTTTGAAAAAACTATGAAACCATTTAAAACTCTTGAAAAGGAACTTACAAATAATGATAAACAAATTGATATAACAGATCCAGAGCACAAAACTATATTAGATGACTATGGATTACTAGAATCAAACATTAATAAGAAATTACCAAAATCTATGCAATTTGAACATTCTATCTCATTTATAGATGGAAAAACAATACCTAGATTTTATCTCGGTCAAAAAGAAATATTTCCACAACCTTTTCGAGGTATAATTTTTTCACCAGATAAATCTCCTTTTAATTTAGATAGAAATTTTGTTAATCTTTTAAGAGGAGCAGATTTAAATAATTATGCTGTAGAAGATCTCATAAAATATAAAGCTATGTTAGACAGAGTTGGTGCAGTAAAACCTCTTAGACGTTATAAACAATTAGAAAATTTATTATCAACGGGAGTTAAAGTAGGGAAAGGTTTATCTGAAAAACAGAAAACTGAAACAACTGTATTTTTACCAGATGATCCACAAGAATTACTAAATAGATTAAATATTTTAATATCTGCAATAAAAGAAGGACATAATTCTAGTTTCAATGAAATTCATGCTATATTGAAAAGACTGTTAGAAAAGAAGATTCTAAATGAAGAGGATTATAAAAATGTAGCTGAAATATGTTGTTTCTAATTTTTATCTATGATTTTTATCTACGATTTTTATCTATAATATTTATTTAATTTTTTTAGTTTAAAAATGTGTTCAGCAGATTTAGACAAAATTAATGATCATTTAGAAAAATTGACAGAGATTTTGGGTTCATCAAAATTTAGTACGACGTTAAAAATTATAACAACTACTTCATCACACACTTGTAATTTAGAACCCATTCTACATTTGGAACAAAATAAAAATTATCAAATTGCATTGACTAGTTTCTCTACATTTAACACTATTCAAAACGTTATCAAAGATGTGAATGATCAATTTAGATATTCTACTGATAAAGGCAAAACATGGAAAATACTAACTTTTCTTCCTGGTTCTTACGAAGTTGAAACAATATCAAATGAAATTAAGAGACATTTAGGTATATCATTTAAAGATAAGAAACAATTACATTTTGCAGTTGAACCGGCAGTTAATAAATTTTCTCTTACTTTAGACGAAAATCATCAAGTTGATTTTAATCATGATAGATCATTGTCAAAGCTATTAGGATTTAATAAACAAACCTATAGTCAAGGTTATCATTTAGGTGAGAAGATTCCAAAAATAACTGAAATAAATTCAATTGTTGTACATTGTGACATTATTGAAGGAGGATATATAAATGGTAAACTATCAAATTTAATATTCAGTTTTCCAGCTTTTACTGTACCCATTGGTTATAGATTAAATGTAATTCCACAAACATTAATATATTTTCCTATTACAAGAAAAACTATTAACAACATTGGCATTAGAATCACTGATGAGAAAGGACAAGAAATAAATTTTGGAGGTGAAGAGATTATGATAGATCTTTTGGTTCGGGAGGTATAAACTCCCGTTCGGGAGGTATAAACTCCCACGCGAAGCTAGAGAAGTTTAATTTTCTTCTTCTTTAGAAACAAAAAATAAAATAAAAATAAATTTTTTTATTAAAAAATGAGTGAACTACCTCCATTAAATAAAAAAAAACTTAAATTTAATCATCATCCAAATTTATCTAATAAAGTTTTGTCAGTTATTTGTGGAAGATCAGGTTGCGGAAAAACGTATCTATTATTTAAAATTTTAACGACTCCAAATTTTTTGGATTATAACAATCTTATAATTTATACAACAACGGCAGAACAACCCGTCTATCAATTTTTAAAATATGGATTTGAAAATAATCTTAAAAAAACAGCAATTGCTTCATTATTCAAAGAATATGAAAAATCTGAAGATGAAGAAGAAATAAGTTCGTGGTGTGAAGAAGCAGCAAAAAATAATCAGTTAGTAGAATCTAATAAAAATAACCATATAAAGATACAATTAATAGATGATAGTGGTAATATGCAAGATCCTAGTAAACTAGATAAAACAATGAAACATTGTGTAATTTTTGATGATTGTGTTAATGATAGAAATCAGTCAGTTCAGAGAAATTATTTCACAAGAGGTAGACATAATAACTGTAGTGTGTTTTATTTAACACAAAGTATGTATTCATTAGACGGAAGTGTTATTAGAAAGAATGCAAATATATTTATACTATTTGAAATAAATGCAAGAAACTTAAGTGATTTGTTAAGAGATTTATGCGTAAGAAATAAAGATGAATTTAAACAATCGTGTAATAATGCTTGGTCAAAAGATTATGGCTTCATTATAATTAATATTGATAAAAAATTCATGAAAGAGTTATCGAAAATATTTTCGCGGAGTGATAAAAATATACAAATATAGTGTTACAATATTTTTTTTTATTTTATATATATATCAAATTTGTCTATCTTAGAAATTAGAAAATTAAAAAGGTTCAGTAGTTATTCCATCAGGTAAAATTTTTCTTTTATCATCAAATGGATCTAATGCTAATTTATGTTCTTCTTTTAAATACATGTTATGTTTTTTTGAATTAAGTCTATAATTACATGCTGTTTTTATTTCATTATTAAATAATACATTTTTATAATCTTGAAATGTTATTTGATTAGCCACTGATGCCTTTGAAATTCCTTTTAATGTTTTATGTGTTTTAACGGGCGAAGCCCTGGAAGACATCTCCGATGTCCTAATATTATTAGTTGTATCATAACAGTAACATTTAGATTTTAAAAATATAGCTTCTGTTATGAAATTTTCATTTCCTTCTAATTCATCTTTTACTTTACATAAATCAGAAGGATGAATGATATCTTTTATTTTATCTATTTCTTCATCAAGTGTAGAATTATACGGTATTGTTAATTCTAAGAAAACAGAATCGGTATCTGTAAAGTGTAATTTATAGTTTTTGCCATAAGCAGGTGCTAAATAATCATATATAAATCTATACATAAATAGTTTAGCTAATTCTAATATAGTGAAACCAATAAAATTAAACTTATCATGTTTTACGCTAATTCGACGTAAATGTACAGCACATAGTTCATCACTAAATCTAGTAGTTCTTTTATATGTAGGTTTCCTTGTTAAATTTTGAAATCTATCTTTATCATAAACTATTTCAATATTTTGTCTATTACGCACATTTTCTAAAGTCTTACCATAAAATGCATTATTCATTAATTTGAAGAACACGTTTCCAAAATCATCTTTATTTCTTTTAGCTATTTTACGTTTTTCAATATTGAACTCTATATAATTTTTTAACCACCTAGATTTTTATCGATAAAATAGTTTTCGATGAATTTTTAAAAGAATCATTCCATGATCTAAATACCAATCTAGCATTCTTCCTTCAACAACATACTTTCCTTTATTGCTTTGTGTTAACATAAGTTTTTTGTTGGTCTATATTTCTTAGGAATTAAAGATTTTTGATAATCTGAAAAATCTTCTATATTAGGAATTTTGTTTTCGGGACAGAAAGGAAAATATTTTGTTTTATCTTTTATATAATCAGGGTATACTAAATCAACTTCATATACATAACCAAAATTATTTTCACCATCATATGTTCTTTGATAATCTAGAACGGGCGAGGCCCTAGTAGACATCTCTGATGTCGTACGAATATTACACCATGACATTTCACCTGTTGGTAATTCTTGTATCATGCAAGAAGAATATAAGCTATTAAAATCATAATATAACAAATAGTTTTCTCTCATGAATTCATCAATTGCTTTTTCACGTTCTACTCCTTCTCGTTTCGTTCGAAAAATTTCTAATATTTTTTCTTTTTCTTCTGGAGATAAAGGTTTCATTATTCCATATTCTTGTGGATTTATTTTCTTATTATAACATTTAACATATCTATTACCTAAAACTGATGAAACTCCACCTCTAATTCCAGATTCAAAAAATAATAATTTATCATATGTATTTTCTTTATAATGTTTAAGTTTAACGGACTTTGTCCTAGAGCCATCGGCTTGAACACCAGTATGTTTTAATCCTGCTAGCCATGTTAAACCTGGTGTAGAATAACAATAACATGGATCTATTCCGTAATATTCTAAACACATATCACGAAAGTTTTCAAAAAGATCAGCTAGTATTAATACATCTATCTGTAGATATTTCATTGTATAATCATACATTGTTTTACAATTTAACTCTCTCCAATTTTTTTCAGCTTCTGCATAGTCTTCGTCAGATAATTTTGATTGTTTTAATGTTGATTTAAATTTATTTATTGGAGGAAGTTGTTCTTCTTCCATAATTTTATTCACAGAATTAAAATCAGTCTTCGACTGTGAACCACAGGTTTTATCTCCAGTTATATACTCATACGGAAATATTCCTTTTAAAGGTTTTAAATTATATTTATTTAATATTTTACATTGTTCAGATTTCAAAGTTTTTCCCATAACATCTAATGAATAAGGAGTAAAAAATCTAAATGCATCTAAAATTCTAATGCAACCTAATTGCATTGAAAAATATTCTTCTTCTGTTTTACATAGTACATTTATTTGTTGTTGTTGTAATTTTTCAGATGAAAATAAATCTTTCATTACTAGATGGAAATCATATTTAGAACCATTGTAGAAATATAAAGGAACAAAGTTATATTTAAATTTATTAGCATTAAGATTACAAGAATTATGTGCTGCACCTCTATATAATCCATTTAGATGATCATGATCTTTTACCTTGACGGCAGAGCCGTCGCTTCGCTTGTCAAGATATCTACCTTTGCCATTTTTATAATTTTTTGTAAATTCTCTTCCACAGTAATAACATTTTGTTTCATTAATAAAATTTAATTTTTCTTTTTCTGTTAATAGCATCATTGGAATATTTGTTTCAAGCAATTGTGAAAAACGTCCTTGTAATTCTTCTACTTTCTTTGTAAACATTTCTGAACTATCTTCACCATAGTATTGAAAATATTCTGATTTAAATAATTCAGGATAATTTGAATGAATGTACATTCCCCAACATAATGGTTTTTGTTCAAATAAATATTTTTCTTTACTTTGTTCAGCTGAACTTTTTCCAGGTGCACTTTTTTCAGAATTATAATTTTCAGAATCGGGTGAAGCCCTGGAACTTTCCGTTCGATTTTGTGTCATATTAACATTATATGCTTCAAAATCACAATAAATAGTAAAGGGTACTTTATTTTTAAAATACCATTTATTATATTCTAAATAATCATCTTTA
>CAJQUW010004132.1:0-53676 GCA_907163375.1 Prostheceraeus crozeri | reverse complement strand
ACTCTGCAATAAGTCTTATGCGTGCATCACGCTCCCTTTCACTTGCTTCAATATCTTTTTCTTTTAGTTTCAGTTTCTCCTCAAATTATATGAATTTTTGATTGGTATTTTTCTCTGTTGCCACTTGTTA
Organism: Prostheceraeus crozeri; assembly: GCA_907163375.1. Taxonomy (NCBI): domain Eukaryota; kingdom Metazoa; phylum Platyhelminthes; order Polycladida; family Euryleptidae; genus Prostheceraeus; species Prostheceraeus crozeri. Next base: position 53,546 of record CAJQUW010004132.1, on the reverse strand, counting down.
AAATAATTCCCTTTCGAATTCCTTTCTGCTGCTGCAATGGTATTTTTTCTTCTTGTAATTTTCTTTTATGGATGGGATGTACTTAAAGTCACAAATCCTTCAAATGCCTACATTTTAGCCGAAAATTCTATGACGACTGATGGTTTGCTTAAATAGGTCCAATGTTTCATGAAATAGGCATGTCTTCCAACTCAGAAGCAATTACTGATGCTCTTAACTTTTGAAAGTTAAATTTTAAGTTTTTTGTCACTAAGAATATTCCTGTCATTCAATTGCTCCCATATAGACCATTCTAACGATGACCACTTTAGCCTGACAACCATCCAACAAATAGAGAAGTCTTTGAACGATGAAATCGCTTTGATCTGAATGTAACTTCTTCGAGAGTAAGAAATAGACATTCTGGGAGAAGTAAGAAAGAATCCGCTATCTCCAAAGGAAAGATGTTACCATCGCTATACCAAAGTTTTCCTCAATTAACAAGGGATCTATCAATGCTTACTAATGGGATAAAATCATTCCAGGCACGAGCACTGTCCCTGAGACTCCATAAAAACCGACAAAGAAAACTACACCTTTCCCTGATTCTATCACTGAAAGTCACTGAATATTGCTATACGCAGTCATCCACCGACCGGCTCACAATGTACCCACAAACCGCATCATTAGTAATAACATACAAGGAAAACAGCTAAGAATAAAAATCTTGTGTTATGGGCATTTTTCGATTTTCCACCACTCAAGAAATTCAGAAGACAAGAGCATTAATTAGTATCCGAAACAATTTTGAGAACAAAGTTCTTAGTATAACCATTGCATTCAAAAATTTTCAGAATTTTCTCAATTTCATCATGAAATATATTCCAATTGCTGGCTACCGTATATGCTCTACTCAGCATTCCAATAACCAGACCCCGGTGCCACGCTCTTGGACAGTTTGCTTCAAAATTTAATAGCACATTTGTGAACGTTTCTTTTCTAAAGATGCTAGTTTCCAAATTATTCGTAATATTTATTTTAACATCCAAGAATGCTATACTATTGCCTCCCATATCTACAGTAAATTTCAAATTTTTGTGTTGTCTATTTAAAAATTGGTGAAACCGTTCTACTTTCTTAATATCATCAAAAACGCAAATGCAATCATCTACATATCTTGCGTAATAAATAAAGTGGACTGCATTCTTCATTCATCCAATTTTGTTCCATATGTGACAAAAATAGATTTGCGAGTGTAGGAGCAAGGGGGGAACCCATACTTACACCATCTATCTGCTTAAACATTTGGTCGTTGTTTGGCAGGGATGTATTTAAAAAACTGTGCCTGTTTGCCAAAAGTAGTCAATTTATATTTAATGACCAAATGTTTAAGCAGAATTGCAATATTCATAGACTTCTCAAGAGTTACATACAATGGCATTATATCATGGATTTTGCGGGCAGAAATATCAGACAATCTCACAAGAAGTCGTCGTCAATGTCTGACATTTCTGCCATAAAAATCGATGATATAATGCTGCGTTGTCTTTCCTTACTGTCAAGCATAGAAGTTGATAACAGTAGAACTTTCTATGGTATTTTTGATTTCTATGGTGCCATGTATGACACGCACATCAAACTGGTTGCTTTACATGACAGTTGCGGTAATTTCCTCACCTGACTGCCTCAATCTATTTCCGCCGGGTCGTCGAGGTGCAAATCCTAGATTTGACTGATCATCCTCTGGTCGGCCAAGTTTGCGAGGACCCTTAATATCGACACCATCTTTCTCATATCGCTCCAAGCGTTCCTTCCTCTTCTGCTCCTCAAGCTGAAAGGTAGAAGTTTAACAAGTTCAGTGTGACAGCAACCATCTCTACATACCAGCACGTCTAATAAGCACGCAAAAAATTGAAAAACATAGAAATAATCAAAATATGTTATAAAATAGACATGAAACTAAAAAGGGTTTTATACCTATATTTTCTTTTTGGGATGGGAATCCAATGGAAATTCGGTAACTTTTTGAAATGAAATGAGATGGGAATGGGATGGAAAATTTCGTCCCATCAACAAGCCGGATTACAATACTAAACAAGATCTAGATATTAGTCTCTCTATTTCCCCGTAACAAAGGCGGTATGTCAAAACTCACAACATTACACTACTTGCACCTCCACTTGTCCAGTGGACTAAAAGTCGATAATAAAATGACTGATGGCAATTGAACCAAAATTCCTTGTGATAAAAAATCGAAATTTCTGTGTATTATCAAATAACAAGTGGATTGAATTCTTGATGCAATCTAAATGTACAATAATGTATTACATATAATCTATAATACATCTATATACAGGGTGAGGCGTAATTCTGGAGAGATAGGGAATATACTCTGAATAAGGATATACATTGTTTTCATTGATAATTTCTCCATTTTTACGTAAGTTTGATGTGCCATACAAATTTCTATGACGAATTCATTTTACTACAATTCAATTTCAGTCATACAGATAATTCAAATATTCAATTATACAGATACCTATGCAACTATTCAACTTCAAGAAAGACGTCACTTATTAACGTGCTCAGCATCTAAAGCATCACTTCATTACCATAGAACTTTACAACGCAGTTATGGCACTGTCGAAAGGAGGCATTGACGTTGCTGTGCACGCCGCTATGGGGAGCTATCGAGCAAAAGCAGATGATTTCAATTGTCGACATCCCGAACGACCACCAATTACACATAGTGACGTTGGAAAACTGATATGTAAATTTAAGGAAACTGGAAATCTCAAAGACTGTGGAAGACGTGCCTCTATGACCGATGAAGCGTCATCGATCTCTATTTTAGCTGCCGTTTCCAAAAACCCTCGCAAAAGCTCTCGTCGTCTATCACAAGAACATGGACTTAGTCAGCACAGTGTTCCTCTAATATTACATGCCTTCAAATGCCATCCATCTGTATAAGTACCAAATGTGAAGATGACCCCGACAGACGAGTGGAGTTTTGTATTTGGGCTTTACAGCGCATGGAAGAATCTACGAATTTCTCTTCTATGATTCTATTCACCGACGAAGCCAATTTTTATGTTAATGGTGAAATAAATTATAAAAATTGGAGATATCCGAGCGATTCGAATCATGGTTTAACTTACGAATCCCAACCACCTCCTACTGACGGCATTGCTATATAGGGCATCACTACAATTTGCTATATTTCTAAGAGTCATTCATATGGATCCTTCACATGTTTACTTACTGCTTTCTGTTTGATCTTCCATTCCTCCGCTTCAGCGGAGGCTTTTTCTTGTATTCGCTGACGAGCGAGTTCCATTGCTTCTTGACGCCTTTGGAGAACATCGCCAGCTGCAAAAGACAACGATCACTTGTTAGATTGACACGAAAATTGTGTAGGTCGCATCTACTCACTGTAAATACGGTCATACTGACGCCTTTCAATTTGTTCGTTAAGTCGGCTGAATTGAGGACGAAGTCGATTGTACACAATAATGAGGATGACAATGGCTATGAGGATAAACCAGCCATATGTTTCCAGGTAGGCAACAACTGAAATACGATAGGCATGACAAAGGTCTATTCTTCATTTGCCACTTCAACAAATCTTAAGGAATCTTTAAATGCAGACATAGACAGAACTCGACTAATAATAGCATGATGTGCTAAAGGTATGACTCGACGGAATCTATATTTATTTGTCACACAGTGAGTAGCCTATGCTTAAGTCTATGATATAGAGTACATGCATTTTTTTCTTTTAGATAAGGAAAAATCGATATAATCTCATTCTTGTAATCCCTTACTTTGTTCAAGCAACAAGCAAAACACGACAACACAATAAAATTATACACAAACATTTGAGAAGAGTGATTTCAATTTAATACATAAAATGACTGGAAAGGATAAATGAGATAACATTGCCATCGAGGTATCTGCAAAAGCAAAAAATTCTTCATGAAATTTGAGATGATTTTCCGGTATTCGGGCATTTTTCTGAAGAAAAGGTTCAGGCATTCTGGATTATTCTGAAGAAAAAGTTCGGGCATTGGGGCATTTCTCGAGCATTCGAGCGTAACGTTTTGGCATTCGGGCATTTTTCTGAAGAAAAGGTTCAGGCATTCGGACATTTTCCTGAAGATAAAGTTCAGGTATTCAGGCATTTTTATGAAGATAAAGTTCAGGTATTCAGGCATTTTTATGAAGATAAAGTTCAGGTATTCTGGATTATTCTGAAGAAAAAGTTCGGGCATTGGGGCATTTCTCGAGCATTCGAGCGTAACGTTTTGGTATTCGGGCATTTTGAACATCACTTGGCGGCTCAGCGGACGGACGCATCATCTGCGCTCCTCGTTAGCCAACCCGCAACTCCAAATTTTCATCGATTTTTGTTACTTTCTCGCAACTGTCTGTCTGCCAACTTGGTTTCATCGATTGGTATTTACATTGAGATCAACACTTGCTATTTAGTTTTTTGGAACTACGTAGTGCATCGACGTTATACTCAAAATTTGTATTTTTTTCACTGACTCATCGTGTTTCATGTTGAAGGCAATCTCTCTGATTCTCCTGGTCTCATTCCTGTGTGTGATTATGTCATCACAGTATCACTACAGCTCCTGCAAACTTCTTCGTCTCCGACGAGATTTCCCCATAGGCAGAAAGTTACGCCGATCGCTTTGGTATCACAAGCTCATACGTCACAGCACCTCTCATCTTCCCCAAACAACGTCTACATCACGTGACTCTATCTCTACCTCCACTGACCGCCGTTCTGTTGCTCCATGTGTTCCTGTCCCACTTTATCCGAGCAAGTCAATCTACAACTTACGTAAGCCGAAGAAAAGTGCTATCACTGTTCCATCCATTCTCATGTTCAACGCGCGGTCTCTATTCAGCAAAGTCGATGAACTGAGATTACGATCTGCTTCATTCAATAGTGACTTGATCTGTGTCACAGAAACGTGGCAAAACGACTCAGTTCGCGACGAGTCTGTATCAATTCCCAATTATCAAGTTTTGAGACTTGATCGTGATTGTAATGGAGGTGGTGTGGCCCTGTACTTCAAAGCCCACCTAAACGTTTCTCAAATTAATCAATCTTTTCCGACCAATATCAAATCAAATGTACTATGTTGCCAAATTGGTGATTTCGATACTCTTCTAGTTTTAGTTTATCACCCATACTGGGGATCGGTCCCCTCGCACGATATTCTCCTTGACTTTTTTCAGGATTTGATTGATAAGACAACATGTAGCCATGTTTTGATTTTGGGGGATGTTAATGATCTCCGTTTGAGTATAAATGATTTTTCTGAGTATAATGGTCTGACACAAATTGTACAACATGCTAGGAGAGGCCGTAACATTTTAGACATTGTTCTCACTAATCATGCTTTGAAGTTTGAAACTCCGACTTGTATAGCTCCTCTCGGTCGTTCTGACCACAAAGGGATTTATATTAAAAGCTCTGTTCCATCGCCCAATGTTTCCTGTATTAAGAAAGTCCGCGCCTTCACAGCTTCCTCCTTTGCCTCGTGTTACTCCTTCCTTGGTTCTGTGAACTGGGATGACTTTCTGAGTGTCAGTGATGTAGACTTGATGGTCTACCTTTTTCAAGATATTTTGTTATTCTGCTATGAACTTTACTTTCCGGAAAAACATGTTCGGATGCGCTCCTCTGAGCCACCTTGGATAAAACCCTCTCTGAAAGTTCTGTCGGACGCCAGGGATAAGGCTCTTTCCCGCGTTAACTTTTGCAAATATCTTGCTTTGCGAGAGAAGTTCAACTCCCAAATCCTCAAAGCTAAGTCTCGGCACTTTTCTCGGTTGCACTCAAGCTCTCCCTCAGAAGTCTGGAAAACAATTAACAGCCAACTAAAATGTACTTTTGACTCTCGTCTTGATCCCTCATTAGCTTCTGAGCTTAATGACAAATTTATTGAGGACTTTGCACCTCCTGATATCCATTTATTCAACAACTCTTCTGTCCATAGCACCCATTCTTTGTCTGTTCCTCATGTTTCTGAATTTACTGTTTATAACATGATTAGAAGATGTAAGTCGAATTCCACAGGACCTGATGGTATCCCACCACACTTTTTCCGTCTGTTCGCCGAGGTCTTAGCCAAGCCCCTTGCTATAATCTATAATCGTTCGCTCGAGACTGCTATCTTCCCTCAGCAATGGAAACTTGCTAACATCACGCCATTACCCTAAGTTGACGGCACTTTCCGCCCAATCTCCATACTTCCATTCGCCAGCAAGGTTCTCGAAAGGCTGATACGGGACAAGGTTGTTCTACCGTCCATTTCTGTGCCTCTAAATCGTAATCAATTCGGTTTCATTCCGAACTCCTTTGGCGGCTGTACCAATGCAGCACTTTCTATTCGGCTCCACTTACTTCAACATCTTTCCAAAAATCCCGGCAATTCAGCGAAACTACTTGCTGTGGATTTCGAAAAAGCTTTCGATTCCATAAGTCATCGTATTCTCTTAAACACCTTGAAAGAACAACTTCCCTGTAATTCCCACTCTGTTAGGTTTGTCCAAAGCTTCCTGTCTGATCGCTTTCAGAGAGTAACGTGTGAAAATTCCACTACGGACTGGAAGTGTATCACCAGTGGTGTCCCTCAGGGCTCTGTACTGGGCCCCCTTTTATTTGTCCTCCTGATTAATGATTTGCCCTCCTTTTCCGACACCGCCGTGGTAGCCTACGCTGACGACATTACCCTTATCCATTTTGTTGAAAGATACTTGTTCTGATTTCCAAGCTATCGTAGACTCTTTTCATGACTGGTCTTTGAGTAAGAAACTGAACATCAATATTGATAAGACCAAGCTTCTATCAGTCCGGCGGTCTATGACTCCATCTGTTGCTCCTGTTACAATCGATGGGTTTGTTATTGATGAAGTTCGTTCTGTTAAGATCCTGGGGGTTTACTTCACGGATGATTTGAAATGGGATGTTCAATTCAACTTCTTATACAAAAAAATGTGTAGGAGTCTTTCCTATGTAAAAAGGTTGAAAGTGAATTGTAATACCTGTAATGTTATCTGGCGAGCCTACAACGGCCTCGTAATGTGTCATTTGAATTTTTGCTGGCCAGTGATATGTGATTTGCCTATGAAATACTTCGCTAAGATCGAACGAATTGATCGCCTTGCCGCCAGATGGGCCAATATCAAAAATGTTCTTCCTCTGAGGAATAGACTGGACGAATCGTGCATCAAACTGATAACGAAAGTTTCCAAGAATATTGAAGTACACCCTCTCAGCGAATTCTTTGAAATTCGCTCTGAAACCTGAAACACCAGACATTCTAGAGCTTTACTTCCTTGACGTCGTAAATCAAGATTGTACAGTTAGTAATTTGTAAGATTTTCACCATTTTCTTGAATTGTTGCGAGTTTGTTTTTTGTCAAATACCGCTATGTAGTATTTGAAATATAGCATTATTATTATTATTATTTTCGGGCATCCGGGCGTGACTAGGTTCACTGCCTATCCAATTTTTCGACCTTCGAGTTGGTCCGATTTTCGGGTGTGAGAAGTCTACAAGACTGTAGGAAATGGGATTTGAACGTAAAGTCAGTTGCAATCGCTTCGTTCCAATACTGAATATTTACAAAATCCTATCCTAACCTTCTTCGATTCACAAGGCCATGGGAAATGCGTCGCTGCCAGAATTTACTATATTTGATCCCAAAATCCCTGTGATAAAGGAATCATGAGGTTTGATAAAGGAGTAGAGAGGTTTGAGTTTGATATTTTAGATGAATTTCTATGATATGATTACTCGTGAGCGTTGATATTTACTGAAGATGTTGAACTGTAACAAGACCCAATACCAAAAGAAGTTATTTGTGACAGATACTGCATAACGAAGAATTTCGGGAATTTCGGATCCACATTTTCGGGAATTCGGGAAAAATTCCCGAATTCGGAAGTAAATTCAAATTTTCGGGAAATTCCCGAATTCGGGAATGAATCGGAGTACTGGATACGCTTCTTTGGATACTGTAAGTAGTGTTGATGCACCCACAGAATTAGATTCATCTGCGCGCGCTTTGGTTTCCTAGAAAGGAAGGGATATATGTAGCCTTAATATCGAAATGGCACATCACAGAATTAGACACCTTGCTTCTTCTCGAATGGATAATTCGTGCATTGCTTGCTATTGGAAATGGCAAACAATAAGCTGTCAGCAGGGGCACCAGAGCCATTGAGAGATGCATGCGTGCTGTGATATCACTTCGCACACATCAAAACACACATCGTCTAGCTGACATTCGATTCAGTGTATGCACTATGCAGTAAGGAATGGCGAGAAGACGATGGTGAAATCATCAAGTGAACTACTTTTTTTAATAATGATCGGATGGGCCAACATTATGGAGAAAACGTGTGCGCAATGATCTGAATTCTTCGAATCTGAAGGAAATGTGGCAATCGCAGCATTTTGCCTGAACGCATGTTAATCCGCAAGCGATGCACAACTTTTTTCCCTATCTCTGTATTCCTTTAGCCCACTTAATAGGTTCCTCGATGTGCCGTACATTTCGAACTAATCACACTTCTAGCAAACCAAAGCAGATAAACAAAATATTTAATTCTGTGGATGCACCGAATAAGCCAACCTGAATGCTGGTCAGAGTAACCCTTCGACAATAGACATCCTTAGCACACAACAGTACATCCGAATAACCTCTTAAAGGAAGGCCTATTCAGATATCATAGCCAGTGGCTAAATCAGTTATTCAGATTTAATTTCAATGTGGAACCATAAAAAAAGGAAGGGGTCGCATTGAGATTGAATGTCGTCGAGGTATGCAACGATAGCTTATCTGTAAGCTCAAGGTAGGGTGATTCCATGGAAAAGTCAACTGCGACTTCATAAATGCAACGCTCTACAATGCAAGCGAATAACTGTTAGGGAGCCGAAATTCTGATTTTCCTGCCTGACAGCCTACCTACAAAGTGCTTGATAAAGGAAGGACCACACTATTGTTTGTATTGAATTAATGCACTATTAAGTTAGATTTGGAGAACACTATCATAGAGAAGCTCTGTTTAAGCATATGTTATTGTCCTGAACAGTCTTTATATCAAAAACCAATAAGTAAATTGATAAAATACATGAACGAAAGATGTAATTACATGCAACAAAATGAATTGATAACTAGGGGAAAGCGAGGAGGTATGGGCAGGTGGGAAGCCGAAACTGAATGAGTGAAATGATTCTATATCATTTGCATGCTAGTCGTTAAAACATGCAATTATCAGCTCTTCAATTGTATTGGTTTTCGAGATATACTAGTGAAAAGGCTTCAGGCATAGTTTTGTATTTTTTGGAAAATTTTGAATTTTTATATTTTTTCATAAAAAAAAGATTGTTAAGAAAATGCCTCTTTATATTGTCAAGTTTTATAACAATCTAGCTGCAGTAGAGAGAAAATAGTACTGCTCTTTAGGCAGGCCTATACGTTTTTTTCAGCATAGGTTTTGAACAGTGGCGTCGCGTGCTCCCAGACCATAGGCCTTCATGCGGCATTGGAATACTATTTCTATACCAAACACTTTTATGTTACAACATTAATTTTCATGAATTTAAATGAATTTTTAATAACAACATCCCGAACAATATTTAAGGTCGAGTGAATGTGCACATGAGAAGTGATTGCTCATGTCGCTTAACCGCCTTACTCAAGTGGCTGAGACCACATTATCTCGAGAAAAAAAGAGGCAAGGCCAACAGTTTCCTGTGTTTCTCACGGCCGGTCAGCCACTCACATGTTTGAAATTTTGATGCATTAAAATGTTTTGTGTATTTCTTATTTCTTTGTCTGTGAGTACTTTCAATTTTATATCAGGTGTTGGCCTACCTTGCTTGACAACGGTCATCTTTTCAGTATATTCACTTGGGACGAAAGGCGTGATTATGATATCATCTGCAATACTCAACATAGCGTCACATCAATTACGTAAAAACAAATTATGGAATTCTACCGAATCTGGGTTTTCGAGTCAAATGCATTACTCTGCATTCAGTGGAGAACGCTCATCATCTGATCACAGTCTTGTCTGAACGTCAGCATTCTGCTACTGTCGACGTAGTGGCTTCTCTCACATTAAGCGAATCCGGGAACAATTGGGTTGCACTTCCCTTACTATATTTAGGCACCGCGCCTCGATCAAGAATCGTGTAGAATTTCATTGCAGAAATTGGAGAAGGCAAAGCATTATGTCTATCGGGAAAGCCAATATTGTCGCGGGCGCGTGCGCTTACTACCTCACACACACACACAACTCTCTTTCGCTATCTGAACATCAGTGCTCCGTCTGGACACACGACTAGCTTGTGTGTCTAATTGTTCGAAGAAAACAGCTGTGATTCGAGCACGTGCTGCAAAACTGTTCAATGAGGTTGAGCGTCTGATTTTGAGACGGAAAGCAGTGCACAGCCATCACGCGAAGCTATCGAATTTTAAATGAATGATGACACTTTTCATTTTTATAATTGTTGGAAAATTATTTTTGAGGATGCGCCGAAGGCTTCGCAGGTACGGAAAAGACGCCACTGGTTTTGAGTACCCCATAGAGGGAGGTGTGGACCACCCATTGAGGTTAGGCCCGCCCATACCACCCCCATACCACATGTAAGTAGGAAGTAATCCACATGTCAAGTCTATAATATGAATTATCTGCATCTTTTTGCTATTAAACATAAATAAGGAAGATTCATATCATGTCAGATCAACAAAGTTTCATATTGTTCTATTTTTAAACCCAGCGATTTCCCACGCTTTTCTTAGAATCACATTAAGATTGGTTACATCGGATTTATCCGTAAACACGATAACACGACTTCATACATTCAGTTGCTAATTCTCTGTAAAACGAAAGTAGCGAAAACGCTTATCTATTCACATAGCTAATGTGATGGCTTTATTCAAAATCGAATGTCTTTCTTCGTAGCTCGTATGTTTCATTCATAAAATTATGAGTCCCTTATTCTGGGTGTGATTGTTATTAAATTGACAAAATCTGTAAACTATCAAAGTACGTATTATCAAACCATCAAGTTCAATAATTCAACACGTCCTTCAATAAAAGAAGAATTCATACACTTCAAAGCATCAAAACTGGCACAATTATGTGTTAAGAAACATATAAAATATTACACATCAGAAAATGCATGTTCGATTCGATCTGATATTAGATTTCGTAGGTGGCCCATGCCTCCCACCAAAAATTGAAAAGTCCGATTTTTCTAAATTTTGGCTTTTTGCTATTTATTTCCATTTAAGATTTTTTATAGGTAAATAATAGGTGGTGCTACCCCTTATTCCTTGGTCTTTGAGACATCATACAGTGGTATAGAGGTATTGATTAATGGAACAGAGGAAAAGCTACATCGTCCTAATACACGGTGACCCATTCCTCCTCGTTCTCTCTAATAATCTATTATCTGATAGGCTTAATATCTAATTAATAATTTTACCAAATTTTTAATATTTTGTGATCCTCCTACCTTAGTGGTGAATGACAATACAGATTCGATTCAGGATTGACTAATGATATAAACCATCCTTGAGATCCTTGTCAACTTTTCGGGACGATACAATGTGGTGAAATTTGCTGGTCAAATTTAAACCAATGTGGAGCATGGAACATGTAGGCCTATACAATGGCGAATGGTGGTGCTGCACTCGTTCCCATTGCAATACAAGCCACTAGAGACATAGGCTGCCGATAACCATGGGAAGGTATGTACCGATCTTCGCACAAACACAAATTGAACAATTCTTTCAAATCAAATAGAGATGAATTTATCAGCTTCATTGGTCGTTCTGTTTTCTGATGTATGCTATTTTAGAAGTGACCAGTCCAATTCCAACACCATCAACTTGATGAGGTTCTGATAGATACCTACCAGGCAACTGCTTGACATTTGATATACCAAGACTACATGCTTTCACATCGGGATGAACTGATTCGATTGTGATGAAGCCTGTCCTTTGTCTTTGAAAGATACAATTTGATAGCTCATCTTCAGACCATTTCAACTTAACACAATGCCGCTCAGCACTCAGCATTTATCTCGCTGGCAGGCCTACCTACCTGAAGCTATTACCTTAGTTAGACATACAGCAGTTGTAGCCTACCCGATTGTCTGAAAAATCATGCACAAGGCAAACCAAAAACATTCACGGTTCGACCAGTAAAGTACCAGTGTTTGATGCCAACGCAACCAAGATCGACAGATAAGGGAGATCTCAGACTACAATCGAATGATCACAGTCCGTTATTATTCAAATTCTTCCATGAAAATGATCAAAAATTTTCTTTAAAAACCTTTGAGACAACCATCTAAGTTTTAGTTCCTGGCTTAGTCAAACATCTGAACCTTCAATTTTTTGAGTGACACACTTTGCATGTACAATATGCCGTAAGATAGGGTGACTTTGGTCAGAATAAAAATCTGAGCATTGCACCAAAAATATCACTTTCAAATGCTTTTTGAGAGATCGATCACTGTGGAATATGATATCATGATGCACAAGATCAAATTTCATGGAATTTGAGATTATTGCAATATTCCATTTATCATTAAAAATTTGAATTATAATTCACATTCCCATTCACATGAAATTGAACTTTAAAAAATGGTACCGCTGCTTAACACAGTATATCAATATAATACACAATCTCCGTTTTTAATGTTTTGAATCCATTGCACAGTTTGTCAAAACTATCACTCAAAGTTTTGTAAACTGCTTGTCTATAGTCCTCCAACTGATATTGGGCAAACTGGGGTGACTTTGGAGTTGATAAGCACCATAGCTGTACTTTGCTATAGTAACTAACACCATAAATCATCAATTTTGTCGTCTATCAAGACAGAAGGCATTCGCTAATGCTGCTTGACATTCTTTGTCCCAGGAAAAATGATAAACCAGCCTTTGACATCATAGCCTTTCTACACCTGCTTGATTCGTAGCGTTAGCATCGCATACTGATACCAGTGAAATGTTCCTCTATGAGTTTTTACCAATAAGTAAGACGAGATGAAAAGAAAATACGATATTATGCATATGACTGAATATTTCTAAGACTCATTTTTGTACTACACGCTATAATGCAAGTGTTTCATGTTGATATTTTCATACTCCATTGTTCCATCTCAAGTTCACTGAGGTTTTTAGAAAAATCTACTGTGAAAAATGTGTGATGGTAGTATTTCTTCTCAGACATATTTTAATAACACAGATGCAACTTTTGATATCAATTGTTTACACTTCTGCTGTCCGAAGTCGCCCAACTTTAGGGTGCATCTGTTGGTAGCTAAGGCATCCTAAATCTACGGTATTTCTGAAACATAATTTGATCAAAAAGTAAGTCTTGTGTCACTCACCAGTTACCTGAATGTGCATTGTATGCATTATGCATGCAGAATCAGCAACTGAGGAACAATGATCGCTGTGATGGATCATGGGGCCTTATATATAAATTAAATTTTTGCAAGTGGCAACTGGTAGCCACTGCCTCATATTTATGAATGATTGCATTTTCTAATGAATTATTCTCTTGACGTGCACATTGATTTCTTCAGGGTCTACCTGAGAGTGTGGCTATTTTAACTGGCAGGTCCAGAACAATCAACAACATCATCAGTCATAAAATCGTCATTTATCTAAAATTATTTTGCACATTGAGAAATTCTATCGAACACACCTCCACTAAAGGAAAAGTACGAAATTATTCCTCCAGATGAATGATAATGATTCTGGTCTTGGTTAGAGTGGGGAGATTCCTGATGAAAGGAATTTCCTCCCCCTTCGTCATTTACAGTTGCATCATCCATAGGCATGCAAACAGCTGATCAATTTTTTGACTAATTTACGTGGTTAAATGCAACTGCCATGTCATTTGTGCGGTAAAACAAAACCATTTAGACCATGAGAAACTAGATGATGGTGGCAACACTTCCTTCCCATTTCCTTCCCTTTGTGACAATCCGCTAGTCATTCCAAGCACAGAATTAGATTCATCTGAGCGTGCTTCAGTTTCCTAGAAAGGAAGAATTTTATGCAACTTTAATATCGAAATGGCACATCACAGAATTAGAAACCTTGCTCCTTCTCGAATGGAAAATTTGTGTATCGCTAACGATTGGAAATGGTAAACAATAGGCTGTCAGCAGAGGACACCAGAGCCATTGAGAGATTCGCACACCAAAACACACATCGATGCCTGGTTTCGATTCAATGTATGCACTATACAGTGAGCAATGCCGAGGAGAGGATGTGAAATCATCAAGTGAACTACTTTTCGTGCGCCTGTTACTTTTTTTAGTATTATCGGATGGGCCAACGTTATGTAGAAAACGTGTGCCCAATGATCTGAATTCTTCAAATCTGAAGGAATCGTGGCAATCGAAGCACTTTGTTGGAACTCACATTGATCCGCAAGCGACGCACGACTTTTTTCCTATCTCTGTAAGGTATTAGGAATTCTTTCTTGCCCTCTCAATAGGTTTCGCGATGTGCTGTCAATTTCGTATCAATCACACTTCCAGCAAATCGAAGCAAATAAACAAAATATTCAATTCTGTGATTCCAAGTGCATTTTAAATCCTCAAATAGCACAGGTTCCATACACAATGCTGTGTTCCAAATTTGTGTTTAACTGCATTAATATAATTAAGCTAATTGTAAGTTGCAGGAACAAGAATTCATTTCATTTGTATAGTATGGATTGCGGGAAGTTCCGCCTAGACTTCTGTCTGACCTTCCTTTTAATATCATTATCTCAGATAATTTTTGAATTGCGCGTTGGTAAGTAAATTAGAATGTGAAAGTGTTGTTATTCACTTATCGATGTTTTTATGTCACATTGGCACAATGTTTCTCACAAATACGAAAGACATAAACTGTCTACAGTTGGAAAACTCAAAGCACGAGTCCAGCTTTTCCAAGATATGGATAGTTGTAGCCGCATTTCTTGAGAATTTATGTCCTCAAAGAATGCAAAACAAAACAAAGCAGCGGTTTCATGAGGCTTCTCAAGGTCTCGGTAGAAAAGAAGAAACTATGAAATAGTTCCAAAAAATGTAAAATCCTTGATTAAAATTTTTAAAATTGAAGGGGTAGGAAATCAGATTTCGAAGAGTGAAATCACACAAATTCTACCAATCAAAATGAAGAAAAGGATTCGGATTTTTTGACCTCAAACGTTATGAAAGTAAATTAGACTGCTGTAGGCTATTTCTAATTTTAATTATATTTGATGCTTGACAGCATTCTGTTTCGGACATAGTAGACTTAAGAGTGTTAACATAGGCGCTGTGCAACAGTTATTCAAAATCCAACGCAATACCCGACAATTCAATAAGTGCCGGTGTCTTTGTTAAGTTAACATATAATTTTCACTTCGATTGTGGTCATTTCTGTTGCAGGTAGAGAGATTCAGTGATATCATATAAGCAACGTGCAAAATGCATCGGTAGGGTATCCATACGTACCGGTACTGATGTTGACGGACTACGTAAACCGATGCCACCTCCATGTATTTACTCTTACTACCATCTAGTTCATATCATCAGTGTGACTTTATAGCTAGCTATGCCGAGCCAATTTCAGTGACATAATAGGTCGATGAATTTTAACCATTTCTCGATCTTTATCATCGCACTTATTGATCGTCCCAGTGGTAAGCCTTGAAGATGATCGTGTGATCTAGCCTGACTAGGCCTAATACCCTATTAAGATCTGAGAGAATTAGGTGTCTATCTATAATGCATGTCGATTTTAATGAAGTTTGTATAAATATGGCCTAAAACAAAGCATGAATCCATTATACAATTTTGCGGAGGCCTATGTTGTCAATACATGTAGCAATTGAGAGTTGTCCCATAGGGTCAATGTTGGATAATCGGACCGGAGGCTGTTATTAAAAATTTGAGCATTGTCATGCAAATCTGAATGCAACATTCCATGCAAACTGAACTGATATTTTAAAGAACGCATGGCAGAATGGTTCTTGAAAATTTATCGTTGACTTAGAGTCGGAGGAAGATCATGAAAGCTATCCTAGGATGACTAATCTATTGATAAGGAAGTTGTTTGGAACCTGTAACATACTTCACAATCAAAATACTATGCTGGCAGGGAATATTTTTTTATTGAGCACGATAAGATGGAAATTGACTGCTGACTAACATTGTTCTAAAAAATAGTGTCACAATGCTTGCATGGAAGAGATGGCTAATATTACTTTGAGAAGCAGATTGATGCATAGTCAGCATGTGGTCAAGCATCTTGTGTATATGTGCAGTTAACGATGCATAAATTGAAGGTTGCCATCGACCGTTTGAAGGGGCTGGACGCCTAAGGCATCTCATGGAATGTTGCAAATCTGGGTTCGCATTCTGAATGTGCTATGTGAAAGTGCATCTCATGAACCTTCAGAGTCATTAATATCGTTTAGATTGGTGACATCTTTATTGGGATTTTGTTTTCGTTGAAAAAAAGATATTTTTTTCAAATTTCGCTATTGAAAAACTTCATTTTTGGATTAGGGGCCTACAGTCAGTTGAATTCAAGTTTCCATTCATTGAATTCAAGATTCGATATCCAATGTTCAACTTTCGATAACACAGATTCATGTTTCGATAACTATGATTCAACTTTCCATGATGATAGATTCAAGATTCCATATCATGGATTCAAGTTTCCATGATTTTGTTATCAAATTGGTTCACACAATTCTTCACATAATTTTCATTTCTATGAATATATGCGGATGACTTGGATCTCTATAGAACTTCAAAATTAATATATTGTCAAAAAATCATCTTCGCGCGCGAATTCCGATGCAGTGTCTACACCTTTTTCAAGTTTGATTTCAGAAGTTTTAACTTCATTTTCTGAACTTCTAACTTTGCCTTAAGATTTTTTGATTTTGATCTCAGAACTTCTAACTTTGACTTCAGGGGTTTTAACTTTGACTTCAGAAATTGTCAATTTGCTGCTACTTTTCATCTTTAAACCACTGTATAGCAAAAAGATGAATGTCATTTTTAAATTTTGATTATACATATTTTATTTCATTAATTATATTCACAGCTTCATGTCATATGAAGCACAGAGCAGACTGCTGTATTATAATCTTATCAAATTCAAATATAATACAGAAAACAGAAAACACAAGCAAAAAAATCACAAGAAGGTCAAGTTCCAGGATTTAGACTTTACCCGTTCAAGACGGCTGGGAAGAATGGACACAGTTTTGGGATGTCAATTTAGTGGGAGCTTCGTCAATTTTTGATTCAAGGTACATTAACCTCAAAGGTCTATAGCTCCATGGCCTATCCCAGTGGCACATGTGTACAAATGTCTTTCAAGTATTTGATAACAGTATATTTGAATATTGTATGCGTTTAATATTTGAATGAGTGTTGACTATTGACTTGTTGCTAATTGATTCTATACGGTACTTATTTGCGATAATTACATGTCAGCTACTTTTCTCAAACAATTTGTAAAATAATTATTTATTTGATTATAATCTGCACTTAGCTCCAATTGCTATATTTTTGCTAAATTTGTTTCTGATCCATGCAGTTCCTTTTTTCATCTTTCCATGCGATGATTCTTGTGTCTATAAAACAATTCATGAAAGTACATGCTATGTAATGCAGAATATAAACATGCAATTGTGCGGTGCTATGGAACACTGCCAGAAATCACAAGAAGAAGCTTTCACGATTGATGGCTTTTAAAAGAAACTTGTTCATATGCGTTATTTGACTCTGAATGACATCAGCTGTCAAGTGGCTCAGACCATGATTCATAGCATCTGTCAAGACAGATTCCTTGTGACATGCCCAAGTTACTGATTCTGGCTTGTTTAGGAGTCTGTCGCGGCTTGTGTTCAGGAACTTCTTTGCGTGATGCTTGATGACTGAAAAAGACTCTTCAATTGGATTCAATTGTGGACTGTATGGACTCAATTTATGAGTGTTCATGTTTGGGAACACGGATCTATCAATGAACAATGGTTCATTATGAATAGATGCATTGTCCATGATGAAAGAAACTCTCAATAATGGATTGCCCTGCTTCATGCAACACTCTGCAATGAAGGTCTGATAATCATGTTTCTTGCATGACCCGAGTTTCATAGTGTGATGGACAATGCCATCTTGAGAGACGGCCATTATCATGTTCAGGTTTGCGCCTTTGCTCGCTGTCATTTTTATTACAGCCTTGTTTCCAACTCCAGCTCTTCCTCGACTGCAGTGACTCCAAACACCAATATTAGTTTCGTCGACCCAAATGCATTTGTCCACATTGGAGATGTCTCTCATGTAGCGTTGAGCATACTCAAAGCGCTTTTCTTTCATGAAAATAGTGTCGCTTGTTATTGGCTGCGAGTAGCACTTTTTGTATGAAATGGAGCGATTTTTGAGATGCAGCGAGATCGTTGACTTATTTACTTCGATGTTTCTGGCTTCAGATAAAATCAGGCGTCCCACTCGGGCGCCGCGCCAAAATCGCGTAGGGCCCGACGAATCGCGCAGCATCCCCGTTAGATGTAACAACACTACTTATAACGTAAAATCTTTCAAAATTCAACGATATTTGAAAAATATGATCCACGAAGTCACATTTACAGTGTACGAGTAAGTGTTGAAAGAAGCTACAAAATAGTTCTTTAACTATCAAATTAACACAATGTAAGATCAAAAATCTTGAGTGTGTACAGATTGTATACATATCCAAATTGAAGCTTTGTTTAGACATGAACTTATTGTGCATTTATGATAATTATTCAAGATTGTAGATGATACGAGTACATGAACCAAATTAAAAAAAGACATCAATTATGATGTTTGTTATTTGTATAAAAATATTATTCTAAAATCAATTGTTTTAGAAATAATAACAAAAACGTTATGAAAAACATATACCAATTACAAGCTGAACAAAATCTAAAAAATGTTTTCCAAATAACAACAAAAAACAAAACTTAGATGATTGTGCAAAATATGCATGTAAAAAGAAAGCACATGTAGAAGTACTTGTAAAAGAATGATAACAACATTATCAACCAAAGCTATCGTTTTCTCCTTTGAAATGAAGATGGATATTCAGATTCAATATTTACATGTAGAAACATAAAACATTCATGATTCGAATGTTTCATTGTCATAAATAAATCCTAGACGACAATGAAAAACTGATTCGTTCAAATCGTATTCGATGAATGGATGTATCATTTCGATCACTATGTTCATAAAAGTGATGATGTGGTCAGATATAAATACTCATTTGATAAAGCGGCGTGTATACAATATTTGTTGTGTAAGCCATAATTTCTGCAAATTTATCTTACACTTATGTATGCCTAATTACACTATAAACTGTGGGAACTGATTTGCACAACACTTCGTAAAAAGCTTTGGGAATGATAAAGATGTTATCAAGAAGAAAACAAGTATACTAAGAATCACTCAAGACTTTTTAGCAATTTTGGGGATGTGAAGGTTGGCCACTGATGTCGCAAACGCCCGTTTGACAGCTTTCGATACCAACTTTTCCTGGTCACTTTTGTTCAACCGCTTCTCTTCTTTTTCAATCATTGCCAGATCTTTCCCAGCTGTTTTCAACATTTCCTGTGCTGTTGTAATGGCTTTGCGCGCATCCTCTTTCTTTTTCTCTAACGTATTTTTCTTTCGTTCCAATTCTTCACGGGAACGCTTCATTTCTACTAAATGTCTTTTGGCTTCTTCGGTAACGACAATTTCCGCCCTTCGCCTTTCTTCGAGGTCGCGTTGTTCCTTTTCCAGCTTCAGCCTCATTTGGTAAGATTGTCTTGCGTTGCGTCCTCTTTCAATCAAAGTGGAAGTCACTGGCATGTTATCCGCCCTCCACTTGAAAGCGTTCATCGTGGACTTCGTTACAATGATGGAGTATAGAGTCAACTCTTTCAAGCACGATCTCTCTGGTGTGAGGTTATTAGCCAACAGCTTTAGTATTCTCTCACTGTCTGCACTTCCATGGGGCATACAAAGACCAACACAGGCAACTTTGTTCAACAAACAATATTTCTTGTCTTCCTTCAGTTGCAACCAAAAACCAGTCAAACTTTCCGAGCTGTCTATACGTGACTGAATCTCTGGGTCGATCATAAACCGACGAACTTCAGTACACAAGCACGCGTGATCATCGATACTGATGACTGTCGGGAGTCTCTTTGCCACATTGAGAACGCGCTTCTCATACATCGGATCATTTCGACTTCCAGGTTGCAGAAAGGATAGTCCTCAGATCAAAGGTGCTTCGCTTTTACTTCCAATAGGGAAGTACTTCAGCATGGATTTGATGACTTGCATGTAAAAGTTTTTCACATCACAAAAAAAGGCGTTTTTCTCACTTGTCTTCAGGTTTGTCATAAGATTTTTGCACACAGTCCCGATTATAATTGCATCCTGATCTAAATGATTTGCCTCCTTTTCGTACTCAACTTCTGATATCTTCTTCCCTTCCATGCATGGTGGAGAAAGAAATCGTACCATGACACTTGTGATGAGCTCTTCCATCTTTTCGTACAATAAATGTACCTGACAGTCATTTGATTGAAACAGCAGCTGAAACTCCTTGAACTCTTGTAGTACTCCTTGAAGGAATTAGAGACAAATGAGCGTTGTGTCTATCAAGAGCCGTTTGATACGATGAAATTGATTTTTACAATCAATGTCATCATCCATGCACGTTCGTCGAAAATATTCTTGCAAAGCATCCCATTGTTCAATCAATCGATAGACCACGTCGTACATAATCAGCCATCTCGTTTCCACAGGTTTCAGAAATCTATCCTCTTTGACTCCAATGGACTGCTGAAGTTGTACGAATTGCTTATGTCTTTTGTTGAACCGGAAATACTTGAACACGTCTTTCGCGAAGGATTCAATTTCTTCTCCAAATTCTATCACACCAGCTTTCACGGTGTTATGGACATGATGAAGGGAACAACCTCCTAAATCTTGAATGTGATTCAAGCCGTTGACTTTGCGCAGTTTCACAATGAAACCTCCTTTGTCTCCTCTCATTGTTGCGCAACTGTCAGACATAACGCAGACTAAATTCTTCAACGGAATGTCATTGACATGTAATTTTTCTGTTACCAAGTTGACGTACGCATCGGCCGTTTGGGATTGTAGTTCATCAACTGAAAAACATGCAGTTACGGCCCTGTGTTCAGACTCATGTAAGAATCGCACCAAGAACGCTGCAAACGATCGATCGCCTTTCGACTTTTCATCCAAAAGTAAGGCGAAGTGTTTGGTTTTCATCTCTTGGAAAAGAATACTTTCAAACTCTTTCGCCAAAGCGTCAACGGCCAAATAAGATGATTTAGTCTCTCCACATGTGAAATTCTTTGCGGTATTAGACTTCTTGAACATTGCTTCAAAGAGATTTCCAATGTTTTCATTTTGATGAAAACCGTTGTCCATTAGCAACTGATTAGCAACCCAACGTAGCTCCGCCTCCATCACATCGTCTTGCACACATGTATTTGGTTTACTGGTACTGGAAATAGTAGCCTTATCATTTGTTTTGAAAAATGAGACAATAGATGAACGTTGCATCCATGAAGCAAAGTTTTTGATATGAGTTGCGCATTGGGCATGGGATTTCAGAGCGGCGATTCCTCTTAGAGAAACATTCACTTCTTTATTACAGGGTAAACATTTAGGTGCGGTTTGAGTTTTCGATTCGCGGCACCACGCACTGATCGTGTTGCCTTGCCCATCATTTTCAGTTAGCCACGTTGTCTGGAAAGTCGTACGTCTTTCATTAACAGTTCTTTCGTTTTCAGACATGTAAGGATAGATCCACTATTCTGCTGAAACAAAAATAAGAATCGATTGGTTGCATGCTATATATACATATATTTAATCCAAATTTATAAAGGAAAAACAACTTGTGTTGGAACTCTGAGTTTCATGCACATGCTCGTGGCAGCACAATCATCACTATATATATATATATATCCTTCTTCGGTTTACTATGTTAACGTATACCAAATGTTAACCAAGCTTTAAAGAATTCCTTACATTTAATTCGCTTCTAGACTTTGAATAGATGATTACATTTAATAGCCTGATTTGGCTCTGTAAAATCGACTTGTCTTTGAACACCAGAGTTGTGAAATACCTTTATTTGAAGGCATACACATGAAATCACAACCGCATGCACTTGCATTTCAAGCATCATTAAAACAAAAAATGGAAATGGTATCCTTAGAATTTGTCTACTAACGCAATTTTCTTGTATGAAACTCTCTCAAGTGTCTAAATGGCATTAATTAGTCTAATGACGCTGTTTTGTAGAAAAATACACTAAAGCTCCGTCACTTTGTATGAAATCGCGCAGATTTTCGGAAAATTTCACCAAAATCGCGCAGCCAGCCTAAAATCGCGCAGGAGTGGGACCCCTGGATAAAATTGATTTCAGGTCGTTCAGATCCAGCAGCGGATCATCCTCAAGCTTATTTATCAAAAAGTCAATGTGCTCGTTTTCTATCTTGTGATAGCGTTTACCTCCCCAACAGTTCTTAGTTGAAACGAGATGGGTCTCCTGCTCTAATGCTCTCATAACTGTTCGATGACCAGAGTTATACTTGATTCCCATTGTGTCACAAAAAGTCTTAAAATTATTGCGATCATGGAGGTAGGTTCTCAATAATCTCTCCTTGTCATGGTTTGATATTTTGCTGTAGCCTCTCTTCATTTTTTATTTTTATATTCGATGATAACTGTAACTCAGTGAATCAAATGTCTATTTATCAATTTATTCGCACATAATTCTTAAATTTCAAATTTTGAAGTTCTATAGAGATCCAAGTCATCCGCATATATTCATAGAAATGAAAATTATGTGAAGAATTTTGTGAACCAATTTGATAACAAAATCATGGAAACTTGAATCCATGATATGGAATCTTGAATCTATCATCATGGAAAGTTGAATCATAGTTATCGAAACATGAATCTGTGTTATCGAAAGTTGAACATTGGATATCGAATCTTGAATTCAATGAATGGAAACTTGAATTCAACAGACTGTAGTGACTTTGCTACTGTCGCTAAAATATTCAACGTAATAGATTCAAATTTGAACATGAGGCTATGTTGGGTATCTGCTAGGAGAATTCGATTCGAAGTTCCAGATTCATTCAGTATTTGCTGAGATGTTGGCTGGTCCGATTCACCCATCAATTTCGATGCTACCGATTGGAAAAAGTGGGTGAATAGGACCAGTGCGTGGGTGAAACGGACCAATTTGTCTCAAACATACATGCATCTGATTGAAGGTTTTTCTTAGGCTAAGTTTTACTTGCCATGTCATAAAATCTGCTCACGTGAACAATTGCATGTAATCTACAGTTAATATTGAGTAGGCCTATATGGCATCAATAGCTTCAGCTGCTTAGCCATGTTTGAATAGAAATCTTGTTCAGTTGTGCTTCCAAGCTTGCTTCCAAGGATGATCCACATGTCAGATCATGAATCTTAATAAATCTTGAATCGTGTTAAAATGTACTACTTTGACTATAAATGCGGACGTAATTGTTAACGACTCATGAATCCAAGCGTGTGCCTAGATTAATAGGCCTACAAATTAGACGTACCGGTATGACCGACTTATGAAACAATTCAGCCTATGTTAATGGTATCCCTGAATTTAAATAATGCAGCTACAGTTCTAAAAAAATGGGGTTTGAACCTCGATTTTGCTCCTGTGTAGCCTAGCCATTCCTGCTGCAATTTACATGACGTGTGTCCTTTCTTTATCTCTAGCGGTCGGTGTGTTGATTGTTTTCAGGATCACTGATAAGCAATGGCGCATATATATACACGCAAGAAGGAACCACCATCACCAGCTAAAATCCAAGCTGCTTTGGATGACATCTGCAGTGGCTCGTTGTCAATCTCAAAGGCAGCAGCAGTCCACTCGATCGCTAAAACCACGTTTTTGAGACATGTAGGGAGGCACGAATCTGTGGGGTACCACAAACTAACTCCAGGATCGCTCAGAAGCCTCACGGACGTAATAGAAATCGAAATTGCGTATGTCGTGAGAAAAGCTTCGGAATGCGGAATTGGATTTTCCATGAAAGAACTTTGTTCTTTCGCAGGCAATTGCATCAACAACTTGCGTTGCTCCAGTGGTCCAGACAAAGCGTACCTAGACAAAAATTGCAGATTTGTAAATGGAAAGCCTTCCCAACAATGGCTACGAGGATTCATGAGTCGATCCCATCTCAGTCCAAAGAAGTCCAGTTTGTTGGAGAAAAACCGAATTTTAGCAGCGACAGATCCATTTCTGATGTTTGAATTCTACGATCTGATCGAAGAGCAAATACGCTTTCTAAAGCTTGAGGATTCTCCGTCTCATAAGGCAAAAAAGAAACCGAAATTGAAACAGCAGTAGGAGCAGGGAAGGAAGCATGCTAAGTCAAAGAAACTGACACGATAATTAGAGGACAATCCGAGAGAACCGAATACGAATAATGAAGAATATGGACGGCTAGAGTTTTCGACATTTCGCTTCAAGCGAGGATGATTGTTCGAATTCACGTGATAATAGAGCTTGCATTTTAATCAACATAATTTCTTTTTTCTTTATCAAATATGCAGCACGGAATGAATCGACAACACTAATTGATGAATATCAGTCAATTTTCATGTCATTGCCAGTTTGAGATTTACATAACAACCATTAATACTGACCGGCGATATTTTGTCTCATCTTGATTATATTTGAAGTTTTTCCTTCTACATTTTTTAATGTTTTTTAATAATTTTCAATCAATTTTACAAGGCCCTTTTTCAGTAATTTTGAGGTCTGACAAAGTTTCTGCATGAGCTCAGGAGATGCTGGTGGAGTGGTTCAGTAGTAATGTGACGTCTGTCACAAGCGCTTTTACAATTAAAACGATTAGTAGACGGTGACCCCTTCTACAATAACAGCTTCAGGGCTACCTACTTAATGTAAACTTCAATCCATTGTAAGTTCTCGAAATTAAACATTGTTGTAGTATAGCTACTGTAACTTGAATGTCATTGATCTGTAACATCATAGCCAACGATCTGTTGCATTTTCCTGTTATCATTCCATTTTTTGCTGTGAAGGAAAAGCAAATGACAAAAACGTCTGCCGTCTTAGCAGAAAAGTGGAAAAAGCTGTAATTTTGTGGTGAGACTCGGCCTAAATGCGAAAATCCCACTGATCCATGAATTATATCTTGTCACTAAGAGATGACGTTCCAGCATGTGACTTCCGAATTTTTTTCCTGACTCGAAATTATGCGTTGATCGCTCTAGCAAATGACATAAGAGCAGAAAAAGGCGAATAGCTTATAGAATCATTAGAGCAAAAGTAGGCCTACACTTATATATTTTGATAAGACCTGTGTGGTCTATAGTAACAGACGTCACGTATCTATATAATTTCTTGGCAAGATCTTCTCAGAAGGAGTAGGCAATTATATTTATAGTGTAAAATAATGTCTGAGCATATTTTCTTCACTAATATATTTTCATAAGTTGAAATTTGGATTTAACACAATACAAAGAAATAGACCAGGCTACAGTATTGATAATTGATTTAGGTCTACTACCTGTGGTCTACTTAGCAATCATTTTTTAATCATGTCTTCAACGTAATTTTGAAACTTGAAATGTTATATTTTCAGTCGATGGAGCTGCGCCCCAAATCATTCAGGGAATCGTTACCGATACGAAGCCTGTGAAAAGCATCGCGTATTTGAATTGCACAGTAGCTATGATGGGCAATAACGACGCAGTAAGTTGATTGTACTTATTTATATTTGCTTCGATTTGAATAGGCTTAATACGAACATCTAATATCTGACGCACTGATGTTGGCCTATGTCAGTGTCTCTCTACATCATAAATTATAATTTCGAACTCATGTCAGCGTTCTGCAGGAGTATAGTACCCTTGCGAAATATTGAATTTTGAATCAGTGAACATATGAAGTACTTTTTGAATTGCATCTGAATATCAAAAGTGCACCTATATCATAACCACGGGATGACTTGTGTTATTATGAGATACAGGTAGCCACTATTGAAATTAGATGTTATGATTTACTCCTTGTAACTTATGATTTCATGGTAAGTGTTGCTTCAAAGTAGTACAGACACACTAATGCAGCAGTGCAGGCTAATAAAAGCAGTTCATATTTTGTTTCAAAGGTTATTGACACACCTAAAGGCTGTTCTCTAGAAGAACCTGGTTTATAATTGATGAATGCCAGATACCGCAGGTGAAGATGACACCATCTTTACGCCAGATGGATTTCTCCGAACCGAGCAGTATCATTTGCGTAGAGCAAACAAGGCTATAATCTTTTTTACGATCTTTGTTTACGGCCTTCGGGGCAAGAATGCTCGATTAGTCTTCGAAAGAATTGTCTCTCGCCTATCCCTGATGGAAACGTGATGGAACAGACAGAGGCATTCACGGAAGACTGAGTATTTTTTTTACAGCGTGATGACGCCCGTGCTTTGCCTCTGCATATGGGGCCAATAGAGGTGGCCAAGATCTTTGCGATTCCTGACTCCTATCATAATTTCTTTCCGTTTTGTTTCA
Source organism: Prostheceraeus crozeri (assembly GCA_907163375.1). Taxonomy (NCBI): domain Eukaryota; kingdom Metazoa; phylum Platyhelminthes; order Polycladida; family Euryleptidae; genus Prostheceraeus; species Prostheceraeus crozeri. Next base: position 26,856 of record CAJQUW010004132.1, on the reverse strand, counting down.
CTGATTTCGCCTTTTATTGTTTCTCTCAGAATATTGAAGGTCATTTTGTAAATGAATATAGTCGACCAGGCAGTTTTCATCATCAGTGTATGTATAATTAGCATGTATTTCTTCAATCGTTTCCCTACAATAAATATACTTTCTTGAAGCCTTCGTAGTCGGCATTCAGACAGCAAGTAGCTTTCGATCTGTTTCCCTTTCAAAAAGTTTGCAGTCTACCAATCGTTTTGTTTCCGCCAGTTTGGAAGTCAGTAATTGATGGGTCGGAGAACAAAATCAGAAAAAGGCAGATAATCTATGTTTACTTCTTATCACATCAATGTCATCGGTCTCTAGTCATAAGATGTTGTCTTACGACTGCAAGGTCCGACTTGTCAATGCCATTATATGTTCCCAATGTCTGCAATTTAACGGAAAGAAAAGAAAGCAGCATGTTGAAATGCCGTGTTGATTTCCACATCATCATCAATCCACAATTTTTGATAATAGTCGCCTTTCATTCTGAACCTGAAGTCGAAATAGTGTTGGATAGGAAATCATTGTTATCAGACACTTGAGGGATGCTGCAAGTTCGGCTTGGGCTGTACAAGTTTATGGTGCCTCCATATGTGGTTGCTGCTGTATTGAGTATTATAAGTTTGAGGGTTATCAGTGTTTTCGTCCGTGTTCCACATAAGCCACGGTATTTTTGTGCACACATGACCGTACAGCATCGGCCTTTTTCGGAATACGCATTGATGCGAAGACAGTAAACCAAGTTGATATGAGTGATATATATAACGGTTGATAATGGAATTATCCCGCTGAAAAGAAAAATTGTTGGTATAAAACGAGTTCTGTCTGAATGATAAAGAAAGTTCTGCAATTGTTGATAAAGGGCATGAAATATTGAATTTGAATAGTGGGATTGTTACCTATGAACGCTACGAGTTCATGAGTGGGAAAACGTGTCGTTGTGTTTCTTGAAATGTGTAGTTCTGGTATGTATGTCTTATTGATCGTCCTTATTTTCGTGATGAAATCTCCGAAATTTTGAAAAGTTATTGATATTCAATTTCAGAGAGATATTGCAGTAAGTTTACTTTGAATAAAAGCAGTGGGATGCTCTAGTTTCATAGTCTGCTTATGTAAAGTAATTGTTGTCTGTCTTGAGATGTTTTGGAGATATATATATATATAATAGACGTAAAGAACTTTTACGAAAGTCATCTCGATTGTCGAAGCAATTATGTTTAGAATTGTTACATTGCATTAGAGTCTGTATTTGTATATTCTTGAATGCCAACTTAGTCAACACCTAAAGACCAACTCATAACACCTGAAGATCCGTGTTTATTACGGTAGTTTCTTAATTACCACGCACAAAATGCAGATGAAAACCCGAACATTCGCTGATAGACCTTGTGACTAACAACATTGAAATTTGAAGATTAAAAATGATTGTCGTCCTCTCCTGGGGAAACATTATTTCAGCTTGTGACAAATCATTCCACCTTGGAACTTGTACTGAAAAAATTGAGAAGTCTTGTAGCAAGTTAATATTATGCTTGAGGTTTTAAATCACTTAAGAATAACTTCTTTAGTGCGATTCAGCAATGCTACATAGCCTTTATCACAAGCCGTGTTGATGTTATTGATCTCTATCAGATTCTCAAAATTTTGCCTTCATTTTGTTTTTTATAATCGATGGCGCGATATGTGAAAGCGGAAGTGAATCAGCGATATCTGCTGAAAACACTGTTTTTTACAAACTCATCATCAATAATGCTGTTAAAGCAAAACGAAAATCTATTGTCTAACCAGCATGTTTTACTTATTAACAAATTAGTCTCTTCAGTAAGTGCCTAGTGGATTGCATGAGACGAATCGAGACGACTTGAATTTCTCCTTAGATAGTGCATTGAGGAAAGGGAAGATCGCGATTTTACTGTAATATTGTATTGTCAGCTCCCAGTTTTATCTCGATGTATTTGAATACCCTGCAACATTTACATTGATAATCTCTCGTACAAGTTAGTCGATGTTGTCTGCTTTAGTAATTTTGAAAATGTGACAGAACTGTTTTTACTGATACTGTTGCTTGATAATGAAACCAAATTCCAGAGAATACACGAACTTCTTTCAATGTCACGAATATATATCTTCCTTATACAGATGTATCAATGTCACGAAGATGATATATTATTTCTATTTATGCTGTTCAAAGATGTCATTTCCTGTATAAGTGCAATTTATTAAGTCGGATCCTAAGGAGTAAATAGGCCTGAGTGTCGCGACGTCGACGGAACTGGCAAACGTCTTTCTCGATCGAACAAGTTTGTCTGTCACGGCGGATTTGTTTCATCAATTCTATCTGACAACGACAGGCAAAGGTCCATGGCCTGTACCGCCGTCCGCTCTGTTAGGGTAGTCCTACAGGGTGAAGCTTTGCCTAATTCTCAGATAATCCAGCTCTTCTCATCAGTAATTGAGGTGGTGCTCCTTTACAATGCAGAGACCTGTGCTCTAACAATGACGCTCGACTGACTACACACGGCTTTCTGTATCCACTGCACGGACAAGGGAAAGAACAGCGATCTGCATCGAAGGTGTGAGCTCATTGGAATGAGCCAGACCTTGCTACAACGACGATTGACACTATTCGCGCAGAAGACTACTGTCGTGAGCCGGCTGCAGATCTATTGCTCATGAACTCAGTCGAATCTCAACCTACGAGAGCAGGCTAATCATGTAAGATGTTGGAGCCCGAACCAAGCAAGTGGCATATCCTGCGTCCGACAGCCGCTGACAGAAAGATCTGACGCCTTTGTGGCTTACATATGTTTGAAATCACGAAAAAAGCTTGATGCCTTACAAATTTTATAAATAAAAAGAAAAGCCACATTTGATTTTAAGTTTAATTGGCGCAACATGTTTCGGCCAGCTCTCTTTCAGGTGCAACGCTGGACTGAGGTTACAACGATACAGTTTGACACTAGTGAACACATTTGCGAGACAGAAATCGATGCATGCGGCGTGACAGATGAAACACAGAAGAGAGCAAGAATACAAGTTGTAAAAGACTGATATCATGATTAATACTAAATGGCAGAGGACAATAGCGGCTCTGTTGATCGGACGTTGAAATGGAAAGTCACAATACTGCATTACAAGAAAGTCAAAATCAAAAGAGAAAGTCATAATACTGCATTACAAGAAAGTCAAAATCAAAAGAGAAAGTCACAATACTGCATTACAAGAAAGTCAAAATCAAAAGAGAAAGTCATAATACTGCATTACAAGAAAGTCAAAATCAAAAGATAAAGTCACAATACTGCATTACAAGAAAGTCAAAATCAAAAGAGAAAGTCATAATACTGCATTACAAGAAAGTCAAAATCAAAAGATAAAGTCATAATACTGCATTACAAGAAAGTCAAAATCAAAAGAGAAAGTCACAATACTGCATTACAAGAAAGTCAAAATCAAAAGAGGAAGCCACAATACTGCATTACAAGGAAGTCAAAATCAAAAGAGGAAGCCACAATACTGCATTACAAGGAAGTCAAAATCAAAAGAGAAAGTCATAACACTGCATTACAAGAAAGTCAAAATCAAAAGATAAAGTCATAATACTGCATTACAAGAAAGTCAAAATCAAAAGAGAAAGTCACAATACTGCATTACAAGAAAGTCAAAATCAAAAGAGAAAGTCATAATACTGCATTACAAGTAAGTCAAAATCAAAAGAGAAAACCACAATACTGCATTACAAGAAAGTCAAAATCAAAAGAGAAAGTCATAATACTGCATTACAAGAAAGTCAAAATCAAAAGAGAAAGTCATAATACTGCATTACAAGAAAGTCAAAATCAAAAGATAAAGTCATAATACTGCATTACAAGAAAGTCAAAATCAAAAGAGAAAGTCATAATACTGCATTACAAGAAAGTCAAAATCAAAAGAGAAAGTCATAATACTGCATTACAAGAAAGTCAAAATCAAAAGAGAAAGTCATAATACTGCATTACAAGAAAGTCAAAATCAAAAGAGAAAGTCATAATACTGTATTACAAGTAGGTCAAAATCTAAAGATAAAGTCACAATACTGCATTACAAGTAGGTCAAAATCAAAAGAGAAAGTCACAATACTGCATTACAAGAAAGTCAAAATCAAAAGAGAAAGTCATAATACTGCATTACAGGTAAGTCAAAATCAAAAGAGAAAACCACAATACTGCATTACAAGAAAGTCAAAATCAAAAGAGAAAGTCATAATACTGCATTACAAGAAAGTCAAAATCAAAAGAGAAAGTCATAATACTGCATTACAAGAAAGTCAAAATCAAAAGATACAAAGTCATAATACTGCATTACAAGAAAGTCAAAATCAAAAGAGAAAGTCATAATACTGCATTACAAGAAAGTCAAAATCAAAAGAGAAAGTCATAATACTGCATTACAAGAAAGTCAAAATCAAAAGAGAAAGTCATAATACTGCATTACAAGAAAGTCAAAATCAAAAGAGAAAGTCATAATACTGTATTAAAAGTAGGTCAAAATCTAAAGATAAAGTCACAATACTGCATTACAAGTAGGTCAAAATCTAAAGAGAAAGTCATAATACTATATTACAAGAAAGTCAAAATCAAAAGAGAAAGTCATAATACTGCATTACAGGTAAGTCAAAATCAAAAGAGAAAGTCATAACACTGCATTACAAGAAAGTCAAAATCAAAAGAGAAAGTCACAATACTGCATTACAAGAAAGTCAAAATCAAAAGATAAAGTCATAATACTGCATTACAAGAAAGTCAAAATCAAAATAGAAAGTCATAATACTGCATTACAAGAAAGTCAAAATCAAAAGAGAAGGTCATAATACTGCATTACAAGAAAGTCAAAATCAAAAGATAAAGTCACAATACTGCATTACAAGAAAGTCAAAATCAAAAGAGAAAGTCATAATACTGCATTACAAGAAAGTCAAAATCAAAAGATAAAGTCATAGTACTGCATTACAAGAAAGTCAAAATCAAAATAGAAAGTCATAATACTGCATCACAAGAAAGTCAAAATCAAAAGAGAAGGTCATAATACTGCATTACAAGAAAGTCAAAATCAAAAGATAAAGTCACAATACTGCTTTACAAGAAAGTCAAAATCAAAAGAGAAAGTCATAATACTGCATTACAAGTAAGTCAAAATCAAAAGATAAAGTCATAATACTGCATTACAAGTAAGTCAAAATCAAAAAATAAAGTCATAATACTGCATTACAAGAAAGTCAAAATCAAAAGATAAAGTCATAATACTGCATTACAAGTAGGTCAAAATCAAAAGATAAAGTCATAATACTGCATTACAAGAAAGTCAAAATCAAAAGAGAAAGTCACAATACTGCATTACAAGAAAGTCAAAATCAAAAGATAAAGTCATAATACTGCATTACAAGAAAGTCAAAATCAAAAGATAAACTCACAATACTGCATTACAAGAAAGTCAAAATCAAAAGATAAAGTCATAATACTGCATTACAAGAAAGTCAAAATCAAAAGAGAAAGTCATAATACTGCATTACAAGAAAGTCAAAATCAAAAGAGAAAGTCATAATACTGCATTACAAGAAAGTCAAAATCAAAAGATACAAAGTCATAATACTGCATTACAAGAAAGTCAAAATCAAAAGAGAAAGTCATAATACTGCATTACAAGAAAGTCAAAATCAAAAGAGAAAGTCATAATACTGCATTACAAGAAAGTCAAAATCAAAAGAGAAAGTCATAATACTGCATTACAAGAAAGTCAAAATCAAAAGAGAAAGTCATAATACTGTATTACAAGTAGGTCAAAATCTAAAGATAAAGTCACAATACTGCATTACAAGTAGGTCAAAATCAAAAGAGAAAGTCACAATACTGCATTACAAGAAAGTCAAAATCAAAAGAGAAAGTCATAATACTGCATTACAGGTAAGTCAAAATCAAAAGAGAAAACCACAATACTGCATTACAAGAAAGTCAAAATCAAAAGAGAAAGTCATAATACTGCATTACAAGAAAGTCAAAATCAAAAGAGAAAGTCATAATACTGCATTACAAGAAAGTCAAAATCAAAAGATACAAAGTCATAATACTGCATTACAAGAAAGTCAAAATCAAAAGAGAAAGTCATAATACTGCATTACAAGAAAGTCAAAATCAAAAGAGAAAGTCATAATACTGCATTACAAGAAAGTCAAAATCAAAAGAGAAAGTCACAATACTGCATTACAAGAAAGTCAAAATCAAAAGAGAAAGTCATAATACTGTATTAAAAGTAGGTCAAAATCTAAAGATAAAGTCACAATACTGCATTACAAGTAGGTCAAAATCTAAAGAGAAAGTCATAATACTATATTACAAGAAAGTCAAAATCAAAAGAGAAAGTCATAATACTGCATTACAGGTAAGTCAAAATCAAAAGAGAAAGTCATAACACTGCATTACAAGAAAGTCAAAATCAAAAGATAAAGTCACAATACTGCATTACAAGAAAGTCAAAATCAAAAGATAAAGTCATAATACTGCATTACAAGAAAGTCAAAATCAAAATAGAAAGTCATAATACTGCATTACAAGAAAGTCAAAATCAAAAGAGAAGGTCATAATACTGCATTACAAGAAAGTCAAAATCAAAAGATAAAGTCACAATACTGCATTACAAGAAAGTCAAAATCAAAAGAGAAAGTCATAATACTGCATTACAAGAAAGTCAAAATCAAAAGATAAAGTCATAGTACTGCATTACAAGAAAGTCAAAATCAAAATAGAAAGTCATAATACTGCATCACAAGAAAGTCAAAATCAAAAGAGAAGGTCATAATACTGCATTACAAGAAAGTCAAAATCAAAAGATAAAGTCACAATACTGCTTTACAAGAAAGTCAAAATCAAAAGAGAAAGTCATAATACTGCATTACAAGTAAGTCAAAATCAAAAGATAAAGTCATAATACTGCATTACAAGTAAGTCAAAATCAAAAAATAAAGTCATAATACTGCATTACAAGAAAGTCAAAATCAAAAGATAAAGTCATAATACTGCATTACAAGTAGGTCAAAATCAAAAGATAAAGTCATAATACTGCATTACAAGAAAGTCAAAATCAAAAGAGAAAGTCACAATACTGCATTACAAGAAAGTCAAAATCAAAAGATAAAGTCATAATACTGCATTACAAGAAAGTCAAAATCAAAAGATAAACTCACAATACTGCATTACAAGAAAGTCAAAATCAAAAGATAAAGTCATAATACTGCATTACAAGAAAGTCAAAATCAAAAGAGAAAGTCATAATACTGCATTACAAGAAAGTCAAAATCAAAAGATAAAGTCACAATACTGCATTACAAGAAAGTCAAAATCAAAAGATAAAGTCATAATACTGCATTACAAGTAAGTCAAAATCAAAAGATAAAGTCATAATACTGCATTACAAGAAAGTCAAAATCAAAAGAGAAAGTCATAATACTGCATTACAAGAAAGTCAAAATCAAAAGAGAAAGTCATAATACTACATTACAAGAAAGTCAAAATCAAAAGAGAAAGTCATAATACTGCATTACAAGAAAGTCAAAATCATAAGATAAAGTCATAATACTGCATTACAGGTAAATCAAAAGAGAAAGTCATAATACTGCATTACAAGAAAGTCAAAAACAAAAGATAAAGTCATAATATTGCATTACAAGAAAGTCAAAATCTAAAGATAAAGTCATAATACTGCATTACAAGAAAGTCAAAATCAAAAGAGAAAGTCATAATACTGCATTACAGGTAAGTCAAAATCAAAAGAGAAAGTCATAATACTGCATTACAAGAAAGTCAAAATCAAAAGAGAATGTCACAATACTGCATTACAAGAAAGTCAAAATCAAAAGAGAAAGCCACAATACTGCATTACAAGAAAGTCAAAATCAATACTGCAAACATAAAAATCAAAGATGATACCCGCAAAGCTCAAAAGGAAGTAACATACAAAGTCATAATACTGTAGAAAAATAAATGATAATAATACAAGCAAATTAATACTTACAAATTAACAATAGTCAATAAATAAATAAAAATACAATTAGAGAGATAGTTACCATGGTAGGTTAAGACTCAACAAATGCTCTTTTTGTACACACAAGTCAGGACAAATCTTTTGATTGACAAGATGCGTAATAACAGGCGCCGATTGCTTGAGAAGACAACTTTAAAACATGACAAAGCTCTTGTATAATAATGACAATTACATACTTGGAGATGTCTCGTGATCGAGCTGCTCGGTATGCGAGTGGAGCGAGGTGGGCAACGGGTCTCACGTGATAGCCACTTTGGAACGTGTTTCTAATCTAATCTTATATTTCTCTAATTGTTTTTTATTTATTTATTGACTCTTGTTAATTTGGAAGTATTAATTTGCTAGTATTATTATCATTTATTTTTCTACAGTATTATGACTTTCTCTTTTGATTTTGACTTTCTTGTAATGCAGTATTATGACTTTCTCTTTTGATTTTGACTTTCTTGTAATGCAGTATTATGACTTTGTATCTTTTGATTTTGACTTTCTTGTAATGCAGTATTGTGGCTTCCTCTTTTGATTTTGACTTTCTTGTAATGCAGTATTGTGACTTTCTCTTTTGATTTTGACTTTCTTGTAATGCAGTATTATGACTTTCTCTTTTGATTTTGACTTTCTTGTAATGCAGTATTATGACTTTGTATCTTTTGATTTTGACTTTCTTGTAATGCAGTATTGTGACTTTATCTTTTGATTTTGACTTTCTTGTAATGCAGTATTATGACTTTCTCTTTTGATTTTGACTTTCTTGTAATGCAGTATTATGACTTTCTCTTTTGATTTTGACTTACCTGTAATGCAGTATTATGACTTTCTCTTTTGATTTTGACTTTCTTGTAATGCAGTATTATGACTTTGTATCTTTTGATTTTGACTTTCTTGTAATGCAGTATTGTGGCTTCCTCTTTTGATTTTGACTTTCTTGTAATGCAGTATTGTGACTTTCTCTTTTGATTTTGACTTTCTTGTAATGCAGTATTATGACTTTGTATCTTTTGATTTTGACTTTCTTGTAATGCAGTATTATGACTTTCTCTTTAGATTTTGACTTTCTTGTAATGCAGTATTATGACTTTATCTTTTGATTTTGACTTTCTTGTAATGCAGTATTATGACTTTATCTTTTGATTTTGACTTTCTTGTAATGCAGTGTTATGACTTTCTCTTTTGATTTTGACTTACCTGTAATGCAGTATTATGACTTTCTCATTTGATTTTGACTTTCTTGTAATGCAGTATTATGACTTTCTCTTTTGATTTTGACTTTCTTGTAATGCAGTATTATGACTTTCTCTTTTGATTTTGACCTACTTGTAATGCAGTATTGTGACTTTCTCTTTTGATTTTGACTTTCTTGTAATACAGTATTATGACTTTCTCTTTTGATTTTGACTTACCTGTAATGCAGTATTGTGACTTTATCTTTTGATTTTGACTTTCTTGTAATGCAGTATTATGACTTTATCTTTTGATTTTGACTTTCTTGTAATGCAGTATTATGACTTTATCTTTAGATTTTGACCTACTTGTAATGCAGTATTGTGACTTTCCATTTCAACGTCCGATCAACAGAGCCGCTATTGTCCTCTGCCATTTAGTATTAATGATGATATCAGTCTTTTACAACTTGTATTCTTGCTCTCTTCTGTGTTTCATCTGTCACGCCGCATGCATCGATTTCTGTCTAAATGTGTTCACTAGTGTCAAACTGTATCGTTGTAACCTCAGTCCAGCGTTGCACCTGAAGGAGAGATGGCCGAAACATGTTGCGCCAATTAAACTTAAAATCAAATGTGGCTTTTCTTTTTATTTATAAAATTTGCAAGTTGGATCGAATCCAGCAAATTTGGAAAGTCAAGCATTGCCTAGCACATACGAAATGTGCGCACGTCAACAACTGCTCCTTAATATTGTTGAATACTGCCTTCTCAGAGCGAGGTTCGATGATTTTTCGATTACAGGGTAGATACGGATGATGTTCTATTCGAAGGCGGGTTGTGTGAATTAGGCTTAATTTGTACTTTGGCTCGCGGTTTTCAGGGATGAAATGCAGACATTCATTACCGTATTTCTTTGAATAAGAGACGCGTCTCTTATTTTTTCAGATCCCTGATTGATGCGTCTCTTATTCATGAGCGTCTCTTATTCAGGAGCGTCTCTTATTCAAGGGCGTCTCTTATTTATCAAATGTTCAAGTTTTCATTCTTTCATTAGAAAAAGATGTCTTAGTTTCTTGCTACTATTATCTTAGGTAACCTTTGCATTCCTCACTTAGGCCTATGTCATGGGCAAATTTCGCCAGTAATTTTTCTTACATATATACGCTTTATCATAATTCAAATATTTTGGAAATGAAAGGAGTTTTATGGTTTGTAGTATCATATCTTGTAGACTCATCTAATACATTCATATACCAGTACATGTTGGTCACTATACATGTAGACTAGATCTGAATTTACCGAAACGAAAATACCGATAATCAAGTAGTATTTACAGCAAAAGTTACCGACCGGTACATGACTCCAAATGCAAAGGAAGCTACCGTATAATGCCTCCTTAAATGGTAGCTGAAGTAACCTTAAGTAGGCCTGCATGTACGTATGTACAACATGCATGTACTGCATGTACAACAGCAAGAAGCCTTATATATTAAACAATATTGGTCATGATACCCGGTATTTGCTAGTAGACTAACTTATTTTACTAAGATAAGTAGGCCTAATAATCGCAGTTACCACATTACAATAACCTGCATGTAATATGTCTATAGCAGTCTATTTTTTGTACATACGTATCTTATTCAATGGCGTCTCTTATTAATTTTTTTCCTCTCACGGATGCGTCTCTTATTCGAGGGCGTCCCTTATTCAAGGGCGTCTCATATTCAAAGAAATACGGTATGTACATGATGAGGCGGAATATTAAGATTATTACAACGACGATGACTTACTCGTGTATCAAGATTTGCAAGAAGTAGAACTACATGCAGAGCTTATGTTGAGTGAAGATGTATTTTTGACTACTTTGTTTTATTGGTCGTTTTTATCGATTTTCATGAATAATTCGTTTAATTTTGATGAGAACTGTAATAACAGTGAAACAGGATTCTTATATAAGCAGTTATATTTGAGGGTTGAAAACGATGCCGGGGGCAACAAAACAATCTTGATCTGCGTTCTGTTGCCTATCGGAGAATCAAGAATTTATAGCTTGGACACCTGGTGGACACTTACTATTGACAGGATGAAAATTTCAGAGTTTTGCAATAAAACTCGCGAAAGTCTCCTTACAAGTGGGCGAGAATGATATTTTTGAAGGCGAATGATGTTATTATTATTTAAATCAAGGTGTGGGCTCTATTTGAAAAAAATGCTGTTCTCATCTTAACCTCTTGAGAATGACCAATGTGCAAGTATTGTCATTTCTTGATTGGTTAATGTGGATTCGCGTATTCTGTGGAGCAGTAAAAGTAAAGCATAAGGCAGCTGCATTGTAATTCAGAATTTCAAAGTTTCATTTAAGCTCGATGAAAATCAGTTGTGTAGGGATGCAGAGTCGGAGCTCCGGATTCCAATCATTTTGTTAGATGTAGTCGTATCAAAGGACCTCGGCCTATAGACATGTTACTATAATCACTGCTTGTATATACTACTGTTACCTGCTTACTATGTTGCGTGCTACAATGTAAATGTCATATCATACATGTTACCTGTCACTATTATCTATAACTATGACTTTCTGTACACGGCCGTGTAGCCGGTTTTGGTCAGTGACCTCCAGCCTCTACTTAAAGGCTGATATTGTCGACTCCGTCGTGTTTTATGAAGGAGTAATAGAATGCTGTTAACCACTTGAATTTTGCTTTTAAATCTGTTACGAATGCAGGGTTGATTTCATTGTCTTTAATCAAGCTATACTTTCTTATACATGTCCTAAACCTCAAGCTATACTCGTAAAATTGTGTATAGTTCGCTATCTTTCACAGAAAGTGATTGTCAACTGAAATCAGTCATAGATTGGCTCCCAGCGACCACTGGTAGGTTGCAATTTTGACGAAAACGATCCTTTCACTACACTGGAGATAGTAATCTGGCTGGCTCGTTGATGTTTGAATTCGTGTATTATGAGCTATGGATAGGTCTTTTACTTTTGCATTCAAAAATTTCAGAATTTTCTCAATTTCATCATGAAATATATTCCAATTGCTGGCTTCCTTATATGCTGTACTCAGCATTCCAATAACCAGACCCCGGTGCCACGCTCTTGGACAGTTTGCTTCAAAATTTAATAGCACATTTGTGAACGTTTCTTTTCTGAAGATGCTAGTTTCCAAATTATTCGTAATATAAAATTTAACATCCAAGAATGCTATACTATTGCCTCCAATATCTACAGTAAATTTTAAATTTTTGTGTTGTCTATTTAAAAATTGGTGAAACCGTTCTACTTTCTTTATATCATCAAAAACGCAAATGCAATCATCTACATATCTTGCGTAATAAAGTGGACTGCATTCTTCATTCATCCAATTTTGTTCCATACGTGACAAAAATAGATTTGCGAGTGTAGGAGCAAGGGGGAACCATACTTACACCATCTATCTGCTAAAACATTTGGTCATTAAATAAAAATTGACAACTCGTGGCAAACAGGCACAGTTTTTTAAATACATCCCTGCCAAACAAAGGCTTATTAGTTGAATTCTTATCATAGACTAAATTAGCCGCCAGCTCAATTGTTTCATTTACAGGTATGTTCGTGAACAGTGATTCAACATCCTAACTAATTAAAATATGTTTGTCATGAAAACGTTCTTGATTTTTGTTAAATTTCTTCTATCAAGTGAGAAGTAGAATTCAACATATGTTTCGAATTTATATGTGGTTTTATTAGATCATCTAAAAATTTTGCCAAATTGTAACTTGCAGAGCCATGTTTTTGATGATATAAAGAAAGTAGAACGGTTTCACCAATTTTTAAATAGGCAACACAAAAATTTACTGTAGATATTGGAGGCAATAGTATAGCATTCTTGGATTTTAGAATAATAATTTGGAAACCAGCATCTTCAGAAAAGAAACGTTCAAAAATGTGCTATTAAATTTTGAAGCAAACTGTCCAAGATCGTGGCACCGGGGTCTGGTTATTGGAATGCTGAGTAGAGCATATACGGTAGCTAGCAATTGGAATATATTTCATGATGAAATTGAGAAAATTCTGAAAATTTTTGAATGCAATGGTTATACTAAGAACTTTGTTCTTAAAATTGTTTCAGATCTTTTACTTTTATAAGTGATGCATTGAGAAGGGAGAATACGCTATCCCGAATCATACAATTGCATAAAGGATAATACTCCTTTGCACTATTTTTCCGGTTAAGTTAGTACTACCTGGAGTCGGAGTCCTGTTGAAGGGAACAGGTGATTTCATGCAGAACATTAACTTAACGCTGACAACCATACAGAAATAATAGGTTAGTGCACCTGACTTGGAATCACGACTGCATGGTAATGAAGGCCCGTGCTCGCTGTTGATGTGACCATTTGCAGACCATCTTGAAGTCATAGCTTTCTTATTTAAAACAAGGAAATGCCCTATAAATGTTGTGCTGTTATGAATTTACTGTCCTTGCGAAAGCAATCACGAATAAATAAACTGGAAATTATTTATCAAGCTTGGCTATTTTGTCTGAATGAATTGTGCACTGCACTTGGAGTGATGCACCAAGTAAATGCTGATGTTGCACTGACCGCCACTTTTGAAGAGACAATTTTGCGAAACATTCGAAAGAAATTATTTACCTGAGGAGTTCAGATATTTTTATAGAAATTGTGCTGTTAAAATATTTAAAAGTTTGAATAGCTATTTATAGTATCAAGATAGCTGAATTGGCAAAAACTGCAGCCACCATTCGAACGAGTATATACGCAATTGTGCTGTGCAATTATTTATGGAGTGTTGAGGGCCCCGGGTTTTTGGAGTTCAAAATAGCACTGGTAAATAAGGTAACGCTTTAAAGAACTCTTGCAGCAATTGATGACAGTAATTCCCTACAGCAGATATGCATAAACCAAGTGAATTAATTGAATAATACTTTCTAGAGCCTCATTAATTCTGATGTTTTTGACTGAAGCAGATGAACAGGAGGAGCTAATGTGATGATTTTTTATAAATGAAGATTGACTTCTATGTAGATCTGAATGTACATTGAACATGCAAAATACAAACAGTGATTTATAATGCTGTCAAGTAAGATCTTACTCTTCGTTGATGAAGTGATTGACAATTCAAAATACGGGTGAAGAACTTTTCGTTTCATCCTTTCTCCAAACTGATTGGGAATCTATCGATCAATTTCCGACTAATCAGCACAAATACAATATTGAGCCAGATTATTCTTCACATCTGCAATTTGTCAATATAAATTGATACCCTGCTTAAAGATAGTTGATTTAAATAATTAAAATGAAATATGATAATAAATAGAAAAGTTTAAATTATGCAGCAAGGCTGAAACGATGAACATTGATATCATTATTGCTGGGCATAAGCCAACTCATGCAATGAGGATGTTGTTCTCGAAAAACCATCGCATATACATGTAGTTGATAAAAAATGTAACGTGATGGTAACACATTTCTTTTTTAATTTTACTTGAATCTGTAGAGAGGCTTCTATTTTATGGTGAAACCATCATGCAAATTCTGACCAGATTATTGTCCGCCATTCCGAATCTGTGCTCATTTTTAGAAAGCCGAAATGATAAATGTGTTCACGAAGTTATACATGGACGTTCATAAGATCGTAGATTACGAACTCCTGCTCTAGACGAGGAATCTTGCACCGGCGTTATCGAAGACTTTTGACTTGACTATGGATAATGATGATGCAGAAATAGCCTGAAACATCGTGGTTTTTGTATTTCTTGTAATTTCCAGTGACAACACCCGTAGACAGAGATTGACAGGGTCCTATCTGGGCTTCAACCGCTTTCTTATGCCGTTTGGTAGACTTCGGTTTTTTTGATTCATCAATGAATAAAGCAATGATAGTTCCCGTAATCTGTGACTATTACAAATTCGGTCAATCTTTAAAGGCATGTAATAATGTAGTTGATTAAGTCGCGCAGATCACGCAAGTTCCATACAAAGTAGAATTCCCCAAACGATAACCTCTTTAGTAATAAGCTAGCTGAACTGATTCTGATATCATTTTCACATAACATGTATCTACTGTGAGATACACTGTACAGCAGGATTCCGGAATTGGTTTTTGTCAAGTGGGGGTTTACTCTATTTCAATATGGTACATGTGGTAGACTACGACAGTAAACTATGACAGCTAATTTTGTGATAGTCCTAGTCAGGTTTAGCAGGCCGGGGTTATATTAGTCAATTTCAGACCATAAATATGCTGATGTAATTTGTTAACCAAAGTCTGGTCAGATCTTTATTCAGCTTTAATTCCATGTCTCAAGCACATGCAATTGAATGTCTTGTGTTCTTTAATCTAGTTTCTGTTGGGCCGCTGCATGTATAAATTTGGGCCTAGCTTGAACCAAAAGCACATTGACTGGGCTATCATATCCATTTCTGATCTCAGATAAAATTGTGTTGTTAAAAATAGTCATCAGTAGCGCACCAAGGTTGTTGCAAAGTGATTTTCAGGTTTTTGCTGTGACCCTTTCAAGTGAAATTAATTGATTGATCACTTAGAGATGCCGTTGAACTTTGTTTTTTCGCACAGACTTTTCATGGCGATGTAATGAAGAATTTTGCAAAGGAATTCTAAATATTTTCAACATGTTAAACAAACCCCTTCTATATTTGTATACATGTACTTTTGTGTGATTATTGTGCCGCTGACTTCAACAATTGAGCTATTTTTTGCTTGATATTATTTGTCTAATTAATAACCTGCTGCACGAGTCGTTTCAAAAATATTTAGAAAAATCACTCAAAAATGTAATTGATTTTGATTTTTGAGGGTATTGATGATTTTTATCGACAGTTTTTAAAATGATTAATTTGTGAATTTTTCCAGGACATCTAAATTGAAAATGACGCCCACAAATGCACAAAATTGAAAATAAATGAAAATTCAACTTCTGTCCTCTCTAAAAAGCAGAAGTATACTGCAAGAATAATAGATTGAATGCATCCTAATCGAAAGATTTCAATCCTCTATGTGGTATGAAATCTGCCACAGCGTGTTCAAGAAGTAAAAAGATCAACATAAGTCCTAAATGTGTGTCTGTTACCAAAGACAAGGGTGATTATATCCTCTGAAATTAAGACAACGGAACTTAATTTGATGAGAAGACGTTAACAATCTAACCAAATAATGATATTGATTGTAGAACAGACCACAATTTTCTCCAGGGTTTAGGCCTTCCTCCTCTAATCCTAAGACATTCTAGGGCACAAGTCTAAACATAATGGAAGTGAACATTGCTACAGAGAAATTTACTCTGACTCTGAACTTATCAACATACTTACGTATGGAATTACCTATCGGAGTAGCAGAAGAAAACACATGTGATAAGGGTGGGATTTTTGCGTTTCATATTTCTCCCGCGGTTTGAAATCGGCGTGTAATGATTCGGTAGCCTGCCCTCTCCATCGAGCTATTCCTTCATTCCTCTTACCACTAAATCCCGGGACATGACGGAAGATGCAAAAGAGAATCAATATCTATATATGGAAGATGTGCATTAAACAGCTCAATTTCTTTCATGAATTCTCCATGCAGTGCCCAACCGAAGCATGAGTGGACAACATCACTAAGATATGAAGCAATCTACAAATGGTACAGACTTCATCGGACACAAAGAACGAAGCCTGTCAACATTTGATAAGAGTGTTAGGCAGAACCGTCCGGTAAACGACCCCCATGTATCGGCCACTGTTTTTTCTAAAGCTCTGAAAAGAGCGGTCACCGCACCGAGGAGAAAATGTAGACCTAATTGTGGCGGTGGCAGTAACTCAATGATCTCAACATTCTTTGTCCCCACGTTACAAGGGAAGATGTACTACGTTACCGAATTTTTTCGAATCCCTTAAGTCCCCACCCGACGATTGCCAAGACCAAAACAGTCAATTTTTCATTGTTCTCATTGATGCAAATTATTTATGTGCATGTCGCACCGTGAACAAGGATGAGATGAGCTGTGTGACATCAATCCTAACAATATATTTGCAACCATAAGGTCTGATGACATCACAGCATTGATTAGAGATGTTTGATAATTTGGACCAGCAAGCTGAGCTTGTATCCAAGGACATTTGCGTAAGTTTCCTGAACTTCAGGCGTCAACGCAAGTACAATCATCTTTCTTAACACGAGTGTATTCGAATTTTTTAGCGGCAATGTCTGCTCCATAAGAAGAACGTGGACGATTGTTCACATTAAGAGCAGCTCCAGAGCAATGGATAAGCAAAGCTTCAAAAATCCTCCATCAGAATCGAGACCAGCGCTGTAGAATCATCAGCACAATCATCTCGATTATCAGATAAAATGGATATTAAATTCTCGACATCATTATAGTTAGCACGAGAAGCATTTCATCATCCATCTTCGCATTCCCAGTAAAAATGGCATTGAGGAGATTCCTATGGTTTACAATTGTGATTAGTAGATATCTCAAGCTTGACATGCTTTAATGTTCTGAGCTGCATGGGTTATGTAGAAAATCATCATAGATTTTAGTCATTTGCAGATCAAAGTCTTGGATTTTTGATTTCATAGATTTTTAGTTCAGTAACAATGCATCTTTCAAATGATCAGCCTAAATCGTCTGGCGCTACGCGTGTGGCCCCTCTATTATGTCTATGTTAATTTCAGTAGCGCAGAAATGGATCTAAACATAGATATCTAGATGTAGATGTCCATGATTGCGTTCTATATTACTTCAAAAGATATCTTTCCATGTGTCTCATCGTTCTATATCACAAAATGTGGCACTTGTTAATTTCTATGATCAACATAGACAAGCGTTCGATAATACAGTATGCGGTTGGTGAAGTGGTATGTCGATGGCATGAGAATGTAATCGATATCGCTTGCCTTCAAAATATGATCCCATCAATAATATCGTTCTGACAATTTCGACACAATAATTTCCGCACAATAAAGCTCCATGAAGCGCTACGCAGGCTGCTGAATTACACTGCACAAAATATTTTTTGCAATCGGAAAAGCATTCTCATCTTTCGAGTATGTTCTTCAACTCAATTGTATTTCTTGCAAAATATGTTTATCACCTGTTTTGCTTACTGTTGCTCACTTTTATTCTTTCTATAATCCTGACAGACGGTTCGCTGGTATCGAATGCGTGATCGCCTATATTTGACTAACGGTCTGAAAATAACTGTTCCTAATGATCAAGGTCGGTTCGATGTTCGCAGTCACCGAGGGCGATCCAACCGAGTTATCCCCGTAATGCCTGGAGGACAACTACAAATCGAAACATATCAGCTCATTATCAAGGATCTTCTGTTGGTAAGTAGCGAAATATTGATTTCTTGCTAAGTCATTAGTATACATTTGCATAATTGATTACTTCAGAAAACAGCAAGATAAATCGATCCTCAGCATTTTGCAGAAACTTTACTACTCAAAATTACAATGTCGATTGATAACGCATATCCAGTCCAACAAAACTCGAACTTCGAAAGTCATATTTGGCTGTATTCCAATATATCAAAGTTTCATATAAAATATCTATTCAAAGGGAACAATTCTTGCCGCATACCAACTCAACGTTTTCAAGTACTATTGTACTATAAATGCTACTTCTCGATACTACTTACATAATATTGATATCCTATATTGAAAAAATGTGCAAAATCAAAATTGGCCAATTTATACCACGTTTAACTATCGCTTACCTGATCAAATTTCTTCTACAAGTAATTGAGCATGTTTCTGAGTTTCAGCATCAATTTGGAGTCAAAACTGGGATATAGAAAAAAGCTAGGCCAGCTTGAAAACAGCCTATTTCGGCATTTTTTGAAAAAACACGTTTTTGAGCGTCTGGTGTAGCTCTCTGTATTCTGGTTGCCGCTTAAGATCACAGATATGAAACACACTGATATACAGAAAGTTGTGAGATTAGTTTACATTTTTTGTGTTTTTTCGCGGACCCTGTTTTTCACCATCTTTGGAGCCATGTAACTTCGTTCTGCATGCCAGTTACCCGTTGAAATTCATACAGGAATTCCTCTATACCAAACTAATGTTGCATGCAAAGTTTGGTTGAGTAACGAACATACAGAAAAAAGTTACAGATACGTAAAAATTCAAAATTTGAGAATTTCAAAAATTTGGAAAGTAGTAAATTTCTAAAAATAGCTCTAGATCCCGGTATATTCAAAATTGGAAGCTAATATTTCCGATTTGGTGTTTTCTATGGCATAGTAAACATGTATCCAAAAATTAGCAAAATCTGAGACCTAGTGCCACAAGATTCTCCAAAAATCGATGTGGAATGACCCATATATCAATACACATCATTATATGTCATATAATATCAATCACAGCTCCAATTTCGCTTTCTTGCTAATTCATTAGCATACATTTGCACTTGTGCACGCGCAGTTGCATATTTTCGCCATTCTGCTCTTACATTTTGCTATTATTTCGTCTGTGTATGAATAGTATGATACCTAGTGCATTTGTTCCATTTTTATGCGAAAAACGTCTCAATATGGGAATGAAGGATGATAGTTTAACGTCACTACTGCAAGAATGTCAATAATGGACTGCATGTGGAAGGAGCAAGATCGTTAGCAGTGACGAGAATTCGTGAGCAGGAAACCGGCAACTCTCAGAGGCGTTTTTTTAGATTTTAGGATATAATAAGCGGCAAGGCCTAATATCTGAAACTCAATGTTTCAATCATCGTGTGTGCGGCATTTTTGTCAGTATTTTGTTGTTATTTATTTTAGGCAGGAATGGTTGATATTGAGAAGCAGAATTTAAGCCAGGCTGCAAAAAGGAATAATTGCAAATTGATGTTATATTGCAAATTCGCACCGTTAAAACGTCCTTATCAAGCAAATACAACGATAAAAAGGAAGACATCAAAATTCAAAAATCAGTGATTGACATCCTGTACATTCTTCTGTTATTTATTGTAGGACATAGTCTTTTGATTAGCACAGATTCTCGAAGGTGTAAGTTGATGGCATTGATATCTCTGGCAATCACTGTTGCATCAATACTACCGGTATCGGATTTGCGCAATGGGAAGTGTTTGTAAACAGAGGAATGATGGTGGATAAGATGTTCATTGATTCGCGTGAACAGAAATCTGACGGTGCTTCCTATACAAAAATATTTGCATTTTTTACATTAAATTTTATAAATTATTAACACATTAAAGCAGATGTTCTCAATAGGATATCTGCTCACGCGAATCAATGAGTATCTTACTCAGCATCATTCCTCTGTTTACAAACACCTCCAAATGTGTAAATCCGTCTGATATTGCTGTAACAGAGATTGACAAGGATATCAATGCCATCAACTTACGCCTTCGAGAATCTGTGCTAATCAAAAGACTATGTCCTATAATCGATAACAGAGAGGAATGTACAGAACGTCAATCACTGGTTTTTGAATTATGATGTCTTCCTTTTTATCGTTGTATTTGCAACTATTTATGTTAGAGGTTTAGCTGAAGCCATGTTTCTCATTATTCTTGTAATTTAGAAATGTCCAAAATAGTTCTGCTTTCTCTTTGTATTGTTCCGTTGAATTGTCGCAAATAAATAATGTGGATACAGGGGTCAACCGGTTTGAAGAAGTCTAACACTAAAAATCCTGTCAGCGGCATAGTTGAAGAACAACGATGTGTTTCTCTCCTTTGTATTTTGTTGACCAAAGTAAAAATAATTTTTTAAATCGTTCGATCGAGAGCGGCCGGTGCTTCGTGCCATTCAAGAGCCAATTACTGAAGCGGCAGTATGATTCAGCACGTTGAATATATGGTACGGACTACATTCAAGAAACTCCGTTTCATTGCCATATATTTAACGCACCGGAATTATTTCGACCATCGGATGACACCCATATTGAATGGTCCATCTGAGTCCGTTGTTCATTTAGAGACATTGCGAGTCTTTGAGAGAAGACTACCCGAGTGCAGTCTTTTATCTCACTGCAAACTGTTCAAATAATGTTTTGTTATTGTCGGTTGCACGTGAGTGTTGCGGCCTCAGCCTGTGGAGCCGCTTGCGTTCTCATGAATATACGGCTATAATTACTAATTCGGCTTGCCCTATTTTCAGACAGATGGCGGATATTACATGTGTCAAATTGATCAGGCTGGCTTGCCACTCAACAAAAAGCCTCAAGCTATCGGCAAAATCGTGGTTCAATCTCCTGCCAACATCCAACCTGGAAATCTTCTTATCCCTCAGGTTAGTCTGAAATTTCACAATGCTCTGTTGTAGCCTGCATGTATTTTCACAATGCTCTGTTGTAGCCTACATGTATTTTCACAATGCTGTGTTGTAGCCTGCATGTACGAGTATTTTCACAATGTTATGTAGCTCCGTTCCAGGCTTATCGTAAACGTAATTTTTTCGTTTAATTTCAGGTTATCGAAGAGTATAAAACTTTGACATTGCAATGCAACGCTCGAGGTTCCCCGACACCCGTTATCAGTTGGACCAGAGCGAATGGTAAACCATTGAATATTCCGCCAGCAGCAGGTCGCACTGAGAGGCCTTACCGTTATTTCGTAAGTTCAATTATCTCTACTTGGTGGATTAATATTGTTACATAAATTACATATTTTCACAACTCCTATGAGGTATTTACCACGTGATTTTGACGACAATGAAATTAAACTGAATATGTGGCAACCATGTTTTGATGAAACTTTACACTTGCAACTTTTCTGATGCCACATTCTTCGTGCATTAAACGTCATTGCTCAGTTGGAATGCAAAAGTGCTGACTCGAATGAATTGCAGATTGCTCTTTTCTATGTCAACAATTTTCAAAATTACCTTGTGTTAAAACGATGATTTCTTGTAGTCACCAGTTTAATAATTATTTTGTAGAGTTTTGTGTAGATATAAGCTGATCCAGGTTTGTGCAATTATGTCAGTGCATTTATGTCTGATTTTCCATCAGGAAACGTTTTTGTGAAAGCACATAAGCCTTCATGCTGCTTAATCAACAGTTCGTTGATGCACGTTGGCATTTTACATCATTCAAAAGCACCCACATGTTGATTATTCAAAGAGGAGTTCCGCAAGGTTCGGTCCTTGGACCAAGTTCATTTTGCATGTACATCAACGATTTCTCTCCCGTGACAATGACAGCAACCATCGTAAAATACGCGGATGATATTACACTGATCCTCTCACTATGCACAAATTTGCCTCACACTATCTATGAGATGATAGAGGAGGAAACGCGCAACTTTATTCATTGGTCCATTTCGAATAAGCTTTCGGTTAACATGACGAAATCAAAATGTATGTTGGTAACTCGCAATCCGATCCACTTTTTAAAGCGTACGACAATATCAGGAGAATCATCAATTAAATTACTTGGGGTAATATTCAATGATAAGTTCATTTGGGACTCACGTATGGAGCATGTACGTCATGAATGTAGTCAAAGGCTTCACATATTGACACCTATCATTTCAACCTGCGATCTTCATCGAGTCTACGAAGTGATAGTGCGTTCAGTCATGGAATATTGGTGTCCATTGTTTGTGGGTCTGAACAACAAACAAGCGAAGACCTTGAGTAAAGTTCATTACCGAGCTCTCCACGTCATTTATCATGACTACAATGAGGAAAATTGGTCATGTAATGCACATCAGGCCTACGTGATGATCGATGCCTGCGCTTGGCCTCTAGTTTGAGGACTCGGTTGTCTCGAGACGCAAACCATCTTCTCATCGGTGGCATGCCATCAGTTCTAAGATGCTCTAAGAAGAACTGTGTGCCTCTGAGTCACTCCGTAACTTACGCAAATTCTTTTGTTTCATTTTATGTGTCGTTATTTTAATTCTTGTAAGTATTGATGGATGTACATATATTCATTAGATCATTGCAATTTGTCTCTATATGCAGCTGTGTCAAAAGTGTGTATGTCAGGGATTGCACCGGGTCAAGATCCGGATCTGGGATCCGAGTGCTGGGAAAAACCCGGGTATTTGCAATCCCTGGTGTATGTCATGATTTCTATTTCACGAATAAAAACACTTCAACTCCTACTAATTAATTGTAGGTGATCCTCAATCTGGAAGAATATGGAATTCGATGAAAAAATCCCGTAAAAATGAACTGATAAACAACTTACAAAGGATCGCAGAAAAATTCTGTGCTCACTGAAAAAGTCAATTATGAATCTAAGATTGCATTTCGCTAAAAAAAGTATTCATTCTATAATCCTACCAGCCGCACATCTTGGCAATTTGATCTCTCGTTCATTAAATTTCATTCTGTTGTTCATATAATTATCACATAATTTGATCGTAATTGCCAATTGTCAGCAGTTTCAAAATTGATCTCAAGTTCAGTGTTTCTCTACCTTTCGCTATGTAATAGTAGAGGGCTAATCTCGAGTGTCATCTTCAATTCAAATGTTCTAAGTAAAAATTTCCTCTGTAAATCACACTTATTTAAGGCTGTTCTCCCCAAATTCCTGATGTGATCATAAGCCTCAAAATCAGAAAAAATGTGCAGAATAGTTGGACAAATGAACTTCTCTTGAGATGGAAACTATTATGCAGTTTCAATGCCAGACATGACACATTTAATTTTTCTATTTTAGGGAAGCCGCCTGGTGATTCACAATATGACTCGCGACGATCGAGGAATATATCGCTGCCATGCTTCTAATAACGTGGATAAGTCTGACGAATACGATGTGGTTGTGGAAGTTGAGTTTGCACCTTTAGCTGTGCAGGCAAGAAAGCAAGGTTTCTATGCTCAGACTGCCCAGGGCATTTATACGGTACGTATTAAATTTGAGCTTCTGAGAAATATTGTATTTGTGATTTAACTCGAAAATCAAGATTTTTAAGGATAAATCGATGTCAATGTGTCATGAATTGCGATTAGCTGAACAACTGGCGATTTTCTGCCGAAAGACAGGTTTTTCACTAGGAGTGTACCGATAATCGTCCGATTATATCTCTTAAATTCCGCTGAAATCGACGTATTTATTTACTGAAAGGAAGCTTTATTATAGTAAAGTACGCGCTGGGAAGTTGAAAAGCATGGAAAGTTAAAATTATCGCTTCTGCCAGAATGGAAACCAAACACTGGCCTGGATTTCTAGATACTTGAAACACCAAATAATAAGTAACTCTGGTCCTGAATGTACTATACAGCATGCGTTGTGATGCTAGTCCTACGTTGAGTTGAAGAATTTTGAATTTTTGTCACTTGCTTTTGATTAAATTCTAGAAGGTTGCTCAAAGCATTACTCGTAGAAGAATATTGGTGACAGAGATATACAGCAGGAACTTTATTTAATATGATTACATAGCATTACATTGCAACCAAAATCACATCGACATAATCAGCATCATCAAAATAATATAGACGCAAGAATCTATCAATTTTCTAACCAATGATGGCATGAAAAGAGAGCCAACCCCTGATATTCTGTCGGCTGAACTGACTCATAATTACTGTATAATGTCATCCGTTATTTATGAAAATTAATATATAGGCCGATATTCCGCGCTGGGATTCGAACCCAGGTGCCCTTGTTGTAATAATGTACTAGTCACAAGGTTGCAATAGCAGCTGGTCACCAGCAAGGCGAATGGTTATTTGTCTCCAGTCAACCAGAGATGAGACTGTGACGTGGCCAAGGACTGGCAAGAAGTTGAAAAGCATGGAAAGTTAATATAAGCGCTTCTGCCAGAATGGAAACCAAACACTGGCCTGGGTTTCTAGAAACACAACCAGTCGCTTGTTCTTAAGATTATTTTCATTGTCATCCTCTAGAACTTGATGTCTATATACAGTACATGTATGATGTTGATACGCAATCGAGTAGGTATAATTTGTAGGCAGCGGTATACAATCATGCCAATAAAACGGTAAAATCATTGGACATTGATGGCTTGGTTTTTTTTTGCTTCCTTGAGACACGCAAAATCTTCTCCCTAAAAATTCTATTAATGGATTTAAAGACGAGTGAGTTCTGTATAAAACGACTAAGTTGTGACAAAATATTTCTTCGAGAAAAAAGACGTTGAATAAAGAGAAAAAAAGTATTAGGGAATTTTCAACTTCTTCAATGGCGGGATGGGTGATTGATAACATGGACACTTCTTCTGCGGGCGCGAGTTACGCGATCTTTGAAGCATATGCGCGTTTGCATATCGCGATTTATGAATTCGTTGCATCTACGAATACGAAAACATGCATATACAAACATGTATACTTGATATATGCTATAGTACATGCAGCTCAAGGTGCATTTAATTGGCATTAATTTACTCGTACGGCTTTATTCTGAACAAGAAGACATCTTGAATGAATCTTGATAATGCAAAATGTGATAATGGATCGTTCAATCATAATTTGTGAATATATTCAAATGGCTACTAATTTGAAAGAAGACAGGTCTGGGCCGAAAAATTAAATCTGCCTTGACTATCGTGCTCAGACCGAAAACTCCTGGGCCGTTTCCGATTCTGGGCTCTTCTTCTACCCAGGTTGGGCGAAAAAAATCCGAAGTATTTTTATACATGATGATATGCGAAAATAACTTTTTTATCAGCATTTATGACCATTTTGAAAATCTAGTCTATGTAAAATTCAGTTGCTCTCACTCATCGGAATGGTAAAAGAAATTGCTTGACTTAAGATGAGTGGTTTCATGCACAATGTGGAAATCTTGGCTTTCCATCAATCACCAATTTTGAAAGAAAATTTACCAAAATTTTCAAAAGTCCACTAATCGGCAAATACAAATCGGCCGATTAATCGGTGCACCCCTATTTTTCACATCCAATTATTGTTTTGCCTAGAAAGGGCTGCGATAAATCTCAAATCGATGTCAGCATAGCGTTTCGAGACGCATCGAGTGGGGAAAGCGCAAAACCTTGCAATCTCCGGAGACGATGTTTACGAAGTCAGTGCTTCCGTCGAGTACCTGTACTATTCCTTCATGCTTACAATTGATGCCTGATGGAACTTGTGCAATGTAATCCGCGGCTGGTTGTCTGATTCTCAATAATTTCAGTGTCGAATAAAGGAGCTCTCACACTAACGCGATAACTATGAAGATAGATTGAAGTGCACTGCTCTTTACATGAGCCTGATTTTCCTATTGAAAAATCGTGGAGATCACTCCCACAACAACTTTTCTTGAACGATAATATGCTGATATAATAAATTGCCATGGCTGCAACTTTAAATAAGGAGTTGTCAGTGTTGAGAGATGTGAACTAGGCCTGCTGATGATTGCTGATGTTGGATGAAATGACAGCTATTCAGGTCTGTTTCCATTTTACACTGAGGGTGCAACTCAACTATTAATTATTCTATTTACATTCTATATTGATATCGTGTTTTAGTTGTTTGCCTAATTTGATAATGTTGTTGACTGGCAATTCAAATTTTTCAGTCAGATTCCTCGATTTTCTAAAGGGACAGTTGTTAGTCACTTTCATGCACAGGTTACAAAAGTTACCAGGGTTGCCATTTAGTCTGCATTTACAGAATAGTTTGTATTTTTCACTGAAGTCTATATTATTAAGTCACAGGCATTTAC